>JBBBDQ010001904.1:0-335000 GCA_037127315.1 Ascarosepion bandense | reverse complement strand
ACACGGAGTGCTGGAGAAAATTATTAGCGTTAAAGATTGCAATATGAGCTCTGATAAAAAAAAATGCTAGATAAAATCATTAGCATCAAAGATTGCAATATGGGTTCTCGTTAAAATGGTTATTGAGACATTAGTTTTATAAGTCCCAGAAATTCATAGGTTAATGTCTTCAAGGACACGTGACCTAGTGGGTATAAACGTTAGTTCCAGTGATTTGAAACAAAGAGTTTAGTTAAAGGGAGATGACTACCAGCAGTAGCTTCGCACATGAAATGAGAATGATATACTCCAGTAATCGTAATTCAGGTTTGGTTCGAAATTCCTAGCAGACCTGAGGAAGGCTGAAACGTTGTAATACTGTGGACAATAGTGCAAACAATATACAAATATATACTCGGAGATCGAGAGCTACCTGGGATGTACTACTCGAATGTTAGCTAGCAACAAAGCATGTCACAAACAAAATACATGGGCTGTCCAGATAGATAGATAGATAGATAGATAGATAGATAGATAGATAGATAGATAGATAGATAGATAGATATGAAGTTTATGTCCGCAAGAACTCTATTGAATCCCCAGTCAACTCTAACATGTCTCTATCACTCCCAACTAAACTATCTCTTCTTTCTCTACCGCTCCCCTTCCTCTTCTGACAAAGCCATTCCCGTTTCGGTGACTTTAATATCCATCATGCCAAGTTGCTGGAAAAGTCTGCCGAACACTGAATTTCTCAATCACTCAATCTCTCACGCAAGTCGTGGATTTCCCCACGCGTTCCCCGATTAATCCTAAAGGACGCGCTTCTCTTATAAACAACTTCCTTTATTCTATCCCTGACTCTTGTCATATCATATTGCTCTCTGCCTTCTTAGCAACTTTGATCATGCTGAGGTGTCTAGAAATTTCTCTTTCTACTCTTCCTCCATCTAGGAACCTCCTACCAGCAGAATATCATCAACGAGCGAACTCAGACACGTTCCATGATTTCCTTCGTGATGGCCCTTGAAACAATTTTTTTTTTTTGTCTCTGTTCAAGACTGTGCCTCTGAGGTTTCCTGGTTGAAAACTGGTATTGTGCTTTCATCCCAGCAAGGAAATTCCGACTTAAACCTCTTTCATCTACTTGGTTTTATGCTGCTTGCTCGGTCACTGTTGCCAACAGGAATGACTTCTTCCGACTTTACAGGAGCGACTCCTCTGATCACAATAGGCGCCTCTTAGTCTCTGCTCGTAATAAATGCAACCGTATCTTAAGTGATGCTAAGCTGTTGATCTAAACTTATTTATAAATGGAACTTTGTCTGTGTGTCTGTGTGTGTGTCTGTCTGCCCGTTACCTATAGACTCCGAAACGGCTGAACCGATTTTCTTGAAAATTTACACAGTTGTACTATAAGCGTCTGCGAGTGTTCTTAGCTAGGTTTTGTGTCGAGGTACCCCGATAAATATCGAAAATCGATAATCGAAAAAATCGGGTTATAGAAGGAGTGGTCCGAGTTTAATCAAATTTCATACACTCATAGACAAAGACATAAGAAACGATATTCAGAAGTTTCAAGGTTGCAGTTCTTACTATAGTGTAGAAAATCGATAATATATATATAAAAGGCAAGATGTGTGTGTGTGTGTGTGTGTGTGTGTGTGTGTGTGTGTGTGTGTGTGTGTTTATCTGCCTGTATGTCTGTATCTCTTTCAGCCCTTTTATTTTAGTTTTGGCTTCGGGTTTAGCTCTAAGTAGATATAATTGTAGTTTTTAGTCTCAGCCATGATACCATTTACTCAGAGGACTTATTTAGCCTTCAAAATTCAGTTTAAGACGAAAAAAACTTACTTGATATCGATAGCAGAAAATCAAAATTTGACTTACAACCATTCGTTTTTCTTTCAGTCTACGGTTTCGCTTTAACTGGAAACAACTATTGCTTTTTAGTCTTTCGTGCCAACGTCGAAAGAGTCTGAGCTTCAGGACCATGGATTAGTTTTAAAGCTTCCATTTCACCCGAGCAACGCCGGGCTATACAGCTAGTTTCTAATAGAATGAAGCAGCGTTTAGCATCTCACAAGCTCAGTTCCAAAGATTACTGGATTCTATGCAATAGTGTACTGAACAACAGCAATCCCTTTAATTCAAACGTTCCTACCAAATCGTGAAATGATGGTCTTTTTGAACGGACAAGAATTCAGATCCTTTCATACGATCGCGGGCGTCTGCAAGGCTCTATTCTAAGCCCTACGCTTTTCCTGATCTTCATTAATGATCTTCCTGATGTAATCAGTTCCCAAGTAGGCCTCTATGCAGATAGCACCACCATTTACTTCCATCTCGGTAAGAAATTTACCAAGGCTGACAAAGTAAATCTTGCTGCTGCTCTTGGAAAGACCTCCATTCTTTGTTGGATTTGGGTTAAGAAATGACTCGTAAATTTTAATACTTCCCAAACAAAGCTACTTTCCATTAACCACCACAAAGAAACTTTCCTGCCTAATCTTCCGGAAAGCAACACACTTCAGATCCTTGTCCTCACTCTCGACCGACCTCAATTGGAACGACTACAGCAAATCAATAGTTACATCTACCGCTAAGAAGATCGTGTCACTATGTCGGACCAAAACGTTTTTCTCGCAAGAACCCATCTTGTACATTTGAAAATCTACCATTCGTTCGTGCATTGATAACTGTTTCCATAGCTGATATTCTGTTCATGTCAGAGGGTTCTCAACAAAATTCAACGGAGGATCTACAACACAGTCGATCCAGATTTAGCAGCTTGACTTGAGTTATTTTCTTGTCCTCTACTCTAACAGTTTCTCTTCTCGCACTTCCCGCTTGTAGAAATCCCTTCCGTATACTTGCTTCTCTAATAGTTACAATCACCAAAAGTGTAAATGCAATGTCAATTGCCATCTTCTATCTCCTCGATTCCCATCTTTCTCTCATTCTTTCTGCGACACCCCTGTGCCTTTCTTTCTTTTTTTTTTTATTATTCTTTTTCTCCCACTCTAGCCGCCTGCACACCAGTGGCGGTCCCACCTTGCTTGGGGTGAAAAGATTTTGAAATATATATATATAAAATAAATATACATGATGTCTAGATTATTCAACCAAACATGCTTGAATGAAGATATGCTGCATATATATATGTGTGTGTGTGTGTGTGTGTGTGTGTGTGTGTGTGTCTAGATTATTCAATAATAATCTAGACATCATGCATATTTATTTTATTTTAATCCTCTTGAATTAACGGATTAATTTCCTAGTGTTGTGATTGAACTTATTCAAAAAGACGCCATAGTTTTTATCATTCCTTTTATTTTCTCAAGTGTTTTCAATCACATCAAAGATTAATCTTCAGGAGTGAATTACTAAAACAAAAGTTAATCTATTTGATAGGCATTTTTATATCAAAAAGTGTAGTAATTTAATTTTTATTTGCAGAAATCTTTTTTGAATTACTATTTACTTGTTTTTAAAATTTCTGCTATAATTGTAATTTTAAAACAAGTTGCAATTTCTGTTTTCAAACCTTTGCTGTTATAGACATTATAAAACATTAGTTTATATACTCATAATAAACTTTAATTCCCTGTTGGCTACAGTTTTTATATGGAGGGCTTCAAGAATTTTAAGTTTCTGCTCATTATTTTCGTAGTGGAGCATATTTGTATTGTCAATTCATATTTCTTTAAATCATGAATGTGGATAGGGATATACCTTTACATGTTGTGCAATCGAGCTTGAATCCGACATATGTAGTGTTAATCCGACATATGTAGTGTTTTTATCATTCCTTTTATTTTCCTAAGTGATCTCAATCTCATTAAAGATTAATCTTCTGTTTAAGTTCATATGGGAACTTAAGAATAAATATTTCTTTACTGTTGATAATGTATCCAGCCTGCAGAGTAGTAAATTGTCATTTATTAACTGTTAGAAAGTCATAATTCGTTTATTTTTATTTTTGTTTCTAGAGATGATGTGGAGTACTAGGTCTATTGCCCAAATCTCTATATTGAAAATTGAAGTTTCGTTTTGCAGAGGTTTTTTTTTTTTATATACACTGTTGAACATCCTGTTACATTTTTGTATTTTGATCCATCCGTGAAGATGTATGAATGTCTAGGATAATTGATTTTGATTCTTGGATGCGTAATTGTTTTATGATGTTTGCAGAGTTTTAAATTTATTTCCTGTATGTTTATGGTCCAAGGAGGCATATTTGGTATGATTGCATTTATGTACATTTACTTCTACTTCTAGAATAATGGGTTGCATCCAAAGTTCAAAGACTCTTTGGTTCGCTCTTTGTTGCGTTTACTGTATTTTGGATCGAATGTGACATTGTATGCAGGATTAGAAGGGCTTTATTTTTAGTTTTATATAGTATTATGGGCTCTGTTTTTATATAGTATTATCGGACTAGTTTGTTTAGTCTAGTTTTTAGTGGAGGTTTATTTGCTTCTAGATGCAATCTTTCTACAGATGTTGTAAATTCTCCAAGCGTGAATTTCAAACCTTCATGGTAGGTTAGGTTAAGAATTTTGAGATTTGACTTCCTTGTTGATTTGTGTACGAAGTTTCCATAATCCACATTGGATTGAATTAATGTTCTGTATTATTTGAGCTGTGTCACCGGTCTCCTAACCAAATTTTGTGGACCACCACTTTCAAGTATTGCTATTTTCTAATGCATTTTGTTTGCATATATTTTAGATGTAGTATGAGCGTTAGTTTCTTACTGAGAATTATTCCCAAGAACTTGTACTCGTATATCATTGCGGGTTCTTTCTGTTTGAGTTACAACCTTGGATAATTATGCGGTTTCTTTTTTATGACAAAAATGCACGCATTTTTTGTTTTGGTTGGAGATCTAAAACCTTTCTTATCCCTTTGTTGATTTTATTTATGCATTGTTGTAAATTCCTTTCTATGGTATCCATATTTTGAGATCGGTAACTTACAGTAAAGTCATCTACATACAAAGATCAATTTATACCTTCAATTAGTTCTTTTGCAATGTTATTTATTTTAATACTGAACTGAGTGACTGGCAATATATTTCCCTGTTGCACTGCTCGGTCTTTTGAATCGGATAGAGAAGACTCATTGCAGATTTGAAAAGTTCTTTTCGCAAGAAAGTTCTTAATGAATTCAAGTAACCTACCTCTCAGTCGGAGATCATGTAGATCTCGTGTGATCTCAAATTTCCAGGTAATTTTGTAAGCCTTTTCCAAGTCAAAGAATACAGTAGCTACATGCTTTTTTCTTATAAGTGCTTTCCTTAAACAACTTTACAAGCAAACTATGTGATTTATTGTACTCATGTTTTTGCGAAAGCCGTCATTAATTTGTTGAACACCAAATACCAAACAAAGCGATTATTGATCATTCTCTTAAAGATTTTACATAAACAGCTTTTGAAAGAAATCAGTCTAAAATTTCCAGAGTTTGAATTATCTTTTGCCGGTTTAGTAATCAGTAGGACAGTTGTTTGTCGCCATGGTTCAGTGAACTTGCTCATGTCCAGATTGTTTTAATAATTTTCTTATGATTTTTTGGGAGTTTTTTTAAGAGCTCATAATGGACTACAGCTGAAGTATATGGACTTTTAATAGAATTTTCTAATTCTGTTTGAGATAATGGCATGTGGTAATCTTCCAGGTTCTTTGTATTGAAGTTGCACTTTTTGGAAGGATTTTAGAGCTTTGGCCAATATGTTGAGAAAAGGAATTTGGGCACCTGTTAATTTAGAGCTTCAGTATCCAAAAGGTTTTTCTCTTCTATTTGATTGGCCCTCAGCCACAGCCTTCTAGCACTTAAAACAAGGGTGGTGTGTTTTATCATTATGTGATCAGTTTGTGAAGATGCACGATCGATTAATCAGGTCGTGCCTCTTGACCACCTCTCTAGCCCAAGTAAGGTACAAAGAGAAGTGTTGATAATATCATCCAGTTGGATCTTCTTGGTCCGTCGGGCTGGATCTGTTCTAAGAGACTCACTTCCGGCCTCCTGTAGCACTCGTCACTTGGTGGCAGGTTTGGAAGCAATGACCAGCTAAGACCAGCTTTGTACCCAGTTACCGCGTAAATGGGGGCTGGATAATCTTTGACCAGTGGCCTGAGATTACGCGCTCAGGTTCACCACGTTAAAAACTGACCTTGTGTCACAACTTGCTCCAGTGAGGAACTAGGGTAAATCCCAGATATATCACCCAGTGGATGCATGAACTCAAATTGCCCTCATGTTACCAAGATCACAGTGGAATTTCAGTTTCACTGATTTTGATTGCCTTTTGAGGATATTTGTGTAAGATACTTTACAACGCATAAAAATAATTATAGGAAATTTAGACGCGCATTATTTGAGAAGAGTCGGAGGTGCTGAAATCTACACACTACTTGATAAGGCGTTGATTATTTTATTCGAGAAACTATGTCAAGCTAAAAGGACATTGGTGAATGTCATGGATAGAGTACGGACAAAAGGTTTTGAACCTTAGCGATGCTGCAAAACTTACAAACATCAAGTGCATTCCCTATTAAGAAATTTAGGTTTACTGAGGCAGAAACCATCGAAGATTTACCAAACTCAAATTTACGACAAATATTGTAATAACATTACGAACTCGGGTGAATGAAACTAATAACTCAGAACGCTTATTACATTGTTATACGTCTCACCCTTACTATGTGGGATTTAAAAACTAAGGGTTTCCTTTCGGACAGATAACTGAAGACTAAGAAGCGATTAGTACTTAGTAACAAAAAACAGCATATTTAAATAAAGTTCCGTGATAGAACATAATATTTATTTTGTAAAAATACAAAATTGTGGCACAAAGCCGAAAAGGGGAGGGGTAGAGGTTGATTCTCGCTTAAATATCCTATACCTAGCTAAACACTATTTATTATTTGTAAAAAATACAAAAAATTGTGGCACAAGGCCTAAAAGGGGAGGGAAAGGTTGGTACTCACTGAACTATCTTATACCTAGCTAAACACTATCACGACCCATTCACTCATTACAATTTGCACAATCACCACAAGAACCCATCCATCAACTCCCAATCCTTCATACACCCCAATGCCACAAATTTATAAGGGGCATAAAAGTGGGGAAATAGCCCATAACAATAAAAATGTATTTATATACAATATAAAATATATGTACAATATAATATAATATATACAAAAATATGTACAATATAGTATAATATAAAACATTTAATGAAAAATGAAATGATGGGAGGGGGATGAACCCAAAAAACAAACTGAAAATACAACAAATCTTTTTCAACTAAAATAATAAACAATGTTAGTAAGACCTGTCCATCCCAGAAAAAAAGAGTGGCGAGTTCCGTGATAGAACATCAAGAATATTTTGTAGCTTATATTTTAAAAAAATACCATCCCAGAATAGATTAATATTTGTATATGACTAAATTTTAGCCATTTAATATTGAACAACTCGACCCTCCCCCCAAGGAAATATATTGTTCTATCGCTAGGATTAATCTTTCGTTTTATTATTTTTTTGCGGTGGGTTCATGATCATCAACTAGTATCCATTCTCTAAACAACAAAAGACTCTTGTTTGAGCTAACTTCTGTAGTGACTAAACAATAAACAACATTCACCAAATTTCTTGTGTCTATCTACAACGACTGCTACCTTAAACATACTTAAAAATTAAAACATTATTTATTTTTGTATTTTACTACAAAAAATGTGGCACAGGGCCGAATACGGGGATGGGGAAGGCTGGTCTTCATCTAGTCCTAACATTAAACTTAGCTAGTCAAAATCACTGACCCAGGCATGCCACAGTATTCCTATCACCAAAACAACGCTTTCTTACTAACCTTTCTTTCTACGTCCACCATAATACCACAATGTCTCCATGAAGTCCTAACTAAGCTCCCAATATGTACAATGATTGTCTGAGGGGGTGGGGAAGGGAAATAACAATATAAAAAACCCCAATGAATATTTTACAAGAAAAAAGCGCATTATATACAAGAAACTAAACAAAACCGTATTAGTAACAAGCCCCCCACATATTCTATCACGTGATAGATACATCTGTTAACTGGACGAAATCGATGCAGGACTATAAATAAACTAAACCATTTATTCCTCCAACCACGCACACATGTACGCACACATCCAAACACAAAAAACAAATACGAAAATCACACCCGAAATACGAAAAGCGTCCTGCACCTACCAGAGAACTGATATATCTAGTCACCTAAACAAGGGAGGGGAGGGGGAGTTAAACTAAAATGAAAAATGGGGACAGAAATAAAAGGGGCCAATGAGCAACCAAATTCTAGCTAAGAATAAATTATAAAAGACAACTCAAGACAAAAATCAAGCCTAATCTAGTCTAAAATGAGGGCAGGGGTGCTTAGGTTCAAAGTGGTCAGAACAAAATCCTCATGCCTAACCGGCATCAATATGCCACTCCAAATCAGCTCCTCTCACTCGACACAATCGCGTAAGATGTACCCACCTTTTGCCAAACTCTGACGGAGGGAGCCGCCGCCTTTCCGTCCTAATCTTGACTTTAAGCTGATGCTTAAAGAACAAGATTAGTTGGGAAGAGGTGAACTTCTCGTCCCCATAGAGCTCCTTCTGACGCGTCCTCCATATCACGACTCTCATAACTCCTAGCAAGCAAAAGAACACATAGTGCTCAGCCTTCGTCAGTGGCGGCAACACATTGCTCCAGACAGAACTGGCCTCGAGGACAAAGAACTTTCCGCGCAGTATGCGAACCATGATGCCTTCAACAAACTTGCACAGCGGTACTACGACTCTGCACTGAAAGAAGGCGTGGTCCACGGACTCCACCTCCCCAGTGCATCGCACGCAGTTTGGAGACTTCTCCAAGCCCGCTGCACAAAGCCCCTTGCCGACCCAGTGGGCCCTACGTATCACCAGCCAGGTGACTGATGCCTCATAATTAGTGAGACATTTCAACCCGGGCGCCCACGGCCATAATGAGCGAGCCTCCTGCTTCGTAAGACCGAGCTCGCCAATCAAATCATCCTGAACGGCTTCCCGAACTAAAATTTGATATAATGCCTTACGCGACAACGCCTGGACGTCGGAGAGACCATCCGTCGCCCGTTGGAGTCGTTTCAGAGCTAACCGACATTCACGATAGAAGGCGCACTCGCCACGTGGTAAACGGCTGGCCTCATATTCAGACGAGTGCACACTTCTAAGGGATGGGAAATTCTTATGGGCATCTTCCTTCCAGAAGTTGCCTTCCCCATCCGATTGCTGACACATTCGGTCTAGGAACGCGATGCGAAGCGTATGTTGACGAATCTCAACGCTAGGCATGCCTAGACCGCCTTCAGAAGGGTGCAGGTAACAGATCTCGCGAGACACCTTAGGAGACTTGCTCTCCCACAAAAAGGAGAACAACATCCTAACTAAATCCATTAGCATGGCGCACGGGAGTGGCAGCACAGAAAGATGGTAAAGGAGAATGGGGTAGATGTGCGAGGCACATACTTCCGCCCTCCCCTTTAAGGAAAGATTCCTCCGAGACCACAATGAAATTGCGGCCTCGGCCTTCTCCTGCACCGCCGACCAATTCATTTCCAACTGGAGATCAGGACCGAAAAAGACGCCGAGTATCTTAATCGGCCCGTCCGTCCAGAGGAAAGGTCCGGGAAGAGAAACTCCCTTCCACGCACCCAACCGCAAGCCAACAGACTTATCACGGTTGATCTTGGCCCCTGTCACCGTACTTAAAAATTAAAACAATTGTAACGGATTTATAAACCTACATGTAAAAAACTCGCTAGCCTTCAGACCGGTTGAACCAATAATTATTCGAATCATACAGGAATAGTTTATTACTTGCAGGGGTGTGCAATATGTACTAACACGTAATATTGAATAGGTACCTGAAAATATTACAACCTGGTACGTAAAAAATCTGGTAATTCTATGTCCTTAACACCACTAATAGTTTAAATGTTCCTCATTATCTGCTTCTATAAAGACGTGAATTAAGGTTATAAAACCTAAGCACTACATTGTTTTATGCCTAGCTAAAGGTTAAAATGATGTTCTTAGTACCTTATTTGATTCTCTAATTCACTATGTATATTGATCTCTGTAAGAGATTGTTCTGCATTCGATAATAACCAGGACATAGATCTAACTTGCAAAACTAATTGCTTACTAACTCCTTCCCCCATTGCCCTTAAAGGAGATGATCGGTGCTTTAACCATGTCCTGAACACAAATAAGTCAATTTCTTACGGTGCATTTACTCCTATGAGACTACTTAAACAATACCTTGTCATGTCTTGCCTCCTGGTAAATGTTTTCAAAAGGAGATCTGTACAAGAACTGAAACTGGGTAGTGGAATTAACCAAATGACCCCGTACCAATGAGCCTTGTCTAGACATAAGTGGGCTATTACAAATAGTCATGACACCTGCTACTCTAGAACTGTTTCTGACGTTTATTTCGTTAATTACCCATTCTTAATCCGACTCTTGTACACTCCGCTTAAAGGGTTTGACTTCTCAATTCTTTACTTTTCGATTTCACACCATATAATTACTCGTACTTTGTAGAAGAGCATTAGTGTGATAAGGATGCAAGTCAAATTAAGCCTTTAAAAAGGAAAGGCTTCGTTACTTTCTTTAAAACATTATTAACGTCGCTTCTGCAACACAACTTTCCGCTTTTGTCGCAAAATGAACTACAATTGATAGCGTGTTAACTACGCTAAAATAATTCAACTTACAGCGTTACACGCAATATCTCAATATTTATTCAATATTTATTTATTCAATATCTCAATATTTATTCATGCGGTACGAAGCCTAAAACAGGAATGGGAAGACTCGTCTTCTGTCTTACTCTTAAATTGCCGTTAGCTAGCCGCAACCATCAACATAGTCACGCCTATATAATACTTGCACCAAGATACCTCTTCTTACCCCCCCCCCACATAATACCACAGAGACTCTATGAAGCCGGAGGCAGGAAAAAGAATAACATCTTAAAATTTCCCTAATCTAATGAATATGTACGGCTCAACCGGAAGTAACACACCTTAACTCCCTTGTCGGTTATATAGTTTTCCTTATCGCCATGTTTGTTGACACATGTGAGCGAAGTCTTTGTAAACCGCTAACATATTAACGGCTTGTATATGGTCACTGTACAGATTTAAAGGTTCGTAAACTTTCCTTAAGGAGCTATTCTGCTAATATATTTCAATTTTTCACTTGTTTAATTCTTATCCTCATTTTAATTAACTAAAATGAAGAACTCCATTCTAAGTCTGATGCGTTTTTTTTGTTTTCGTCGTCATAGTACAAAATCGTAATTATCTTGATTAGGTTCAGTTTAGATAAGTTGCGGTCATAATCAAAATTCTCCATGTATTCAATTTTATTCTCAAATATTGACGCATAATTTACAATTTTTTTCCCCCCTAAAATCAATCAATTATGCCTTGTTTGAGTACCCATAAAGAAATATTAACTTGGACTTTGTTCCACTTTTTACTGACTGCAAGTGTGCAGTATGTTACATTGTTTTTGTTTTGTTTTTAATTTATTTTAAGCACTGGAAAAAAAAATTAGTTTCAGTTATCAAATCTTCGTGCAGATGACGAGTTTTAAATGGAAATGCCCGGTCTGACTTATATGTGGACTCAATTGTTTTAAACCTTGTAAGGAATGTCACAATAGCTATTCTTAGAACTCCATTTCATTTCTACTCTAGTCGCTCGACCAATTCAAATTTCAGTCTCGGCTGAAATAAATCGAAAATAATTATCGTGTTTTTCATTTTTTTTTTTTTTTTTTTTTTTTTTTTTTTTTTTTTCCTGTGTTGAGGGAAGCAACTCTTGTCTTGAATTATCTCCCTTGTGTCAATTAAAAAATATTCAAGTCCAAGTTCTTGTTGGGATGTGCGTTGTGGTGCAGTGGATACCGGCTCGGAACAAGAAATCGGGGAGCCGAGTTCATTGCATTCACTTACGCGCAAATACCTTTGGGGAAAGGTATTAATCCGTCTCTTCCTTCCAGTTATGGGTTAAAGAATAGGACAGATTGGGTTCTATAGCCTTGGCTGGCAGCCAATCTACCGCAGAAAGCAATGGCAACCTACTGCGGAATAATCATATGCCCAGTCAGTCATGTCTCTTTCGAGACATGATCACCCGAGCGTGTATCACGTATGGCACTTTAACGCTTTAATTTGATTTTGGAAATTATACAAAAACTTTTTGTTGCATTACGAAACTAAAACCGTTTTCAAAATACTTTTTTTCTGTTCTAAAGGGCTCTCCATAAACTTATGTGCTCTGAGAATTTATAACTAAAATTTCATTGACAAAGACTTTTAAAACAATTAGATTTTTCGTCGATGGTTGGCTTGAATTTGTGAAAATTCTAATTACCCTGGGAAAATATACACGTTACGTTGTTACTATGAATCTCAAATATTTTCTCCAAGAAGAAACCCCCTGTTTATGATACTGTCAATTTCAATTAGATTGATTATAGAGAACAATCAAAAAAATGTCTACCAAGCAAGAGAACAATTTTTTTTTTCTTTTTTTTTTTTTTACTCGAAATCCTATTTTACAGTCCTTAAAATAAAATACTTACCGTACCATTGAGTAAACATTTAAGTTTTAATTTATGAAAAGATTTTGAGTGTCGCTAAAAAGATATATTTAAAAAAATTTAAGTGTCTTTTCTTTACTTGTCAGTTTTTGTTGTTTTGAAAGTTAACATGCATTGCAATGATAATGTTGCTTGCGTTTATGTAAGAAATTATTGGAGGGATGTTGTCAAAAATTAGGAAACGCACACTTTTTTTTTTTTTTTTTAAAGTCAGTATTGTGGAAGAATAAAGAAAGAACAAAGTATGACTGGTCTTTATTCATTACAAAATCCAGTGTGCATTTACTAAAAACGAATGTCAATCCCTTTCAAGCAAGATGACATTATGGTCAGGACACAACAGGTTAGTCATTAGCAACACAGCACATTGATTTATAATTTCTATGTTACAAAAATTATCCAACACTGCACTTGCAGGTGGCCCTACTAACAGAAAAATAAAATATCTGTGATCCAATCAAAAACCATTATTACTTCTTTCAGGATGGTTTCAGCATGATGTTATTGAAACAGAAAAATGAATCTGTTGTTAGCTAGAAAAGTTAGAAGTACTGAAATCCCATCACTTACCTGATCTGATGGTTATGGCTTTTTGTGCATGTGTGTGCATCTATCTAGCAGTACATGCAAATACATTCATATTCTTGTAAAATCTATAATGCTTATTTCCTGAAGCTTTTTACTAAACTTAAGATTGTCAGCAAATTTACCAGTTTATAATGCAAGCAGCCAACTCCTCTGTAATAAACTTGATTTCTTGCCCTGAAGTTACAAACTTAATACTGTAGCAAGAAAGGTACAGATTTTTGGAGTATCAGTTGTACATGGTTTTCTTTTCCATCACAATCGGCAAAACACCACTCACAAAGCGCAGCTCTTCAGCTTCTGCTGCCCATTTGACATTCTCTCACTCATGTTTAGTTTGAGTGGCTTAGTCTCAAATTTACATAAGTCACAAATTTCTTGCAAAATCTGAGCTCCAGGATCAAGTTGTTCTTAATACTAGCATTTTAGATAGCCCGTATTTTCTTTCACATATTTTGCACATGACTCATACGAGCATGTTTTGTTCGAGGAGGTAAGCTGTTTTCCCTCTTACAAATACAGCAGTTGTCTAATATTAAAAACTGTACAGAATTAAGCAACATCAGCTCTTAGCTTTTAAATTCTAATAAAGAATTGCTGTAAATTTTGTAAATTAGTTGCCACTTGATAAACTAATTCCCTGTTATTGCAGTAGTATAAATTATCAGGTAGTTCTCAGCAACCATTACAAACCAGGGTTTGTCTTTTAACCATAGCCAAACTAGGTCTACCAGTTCCTATTCTTTGAGAATCACAAGTCAGGCAGAACCATTTTTCATCTTCTGGAGGCATTTTAATTAGGCCTACACAATCAAAGTGAAACCAGTCGTCACATTGATCACAAGGTATCATATATCTGGTATCCTCAGGTCTATTGCAAGCAAGGCAAATCCAAATTATTACATTTTCCTCCAGTTGTGGACTTTGAGTTATGTCCTGAGAACTTGATGGTTCCATATTCTCTATAAATTCATCTTCAGGCTCTCCAGGTTGTTGAGAAAATTCCAGAGGAAAGAGATGCTTGTTAGAGTGTGTGTCTATAGCTCCATTCCCTTTCCTCACCTTTTACTGTGTGTATCAAACCGTCACTCCTTTGGATTAGTTTGAGAACTTCACCTAGGGATCAGGAAGGTCTGGTCTTAAGGGGACTTTTTATCAGTACTATATCCCCTGGCTTTATTTTATTCTCAAACAAACAATCAGCTAGGCTCAAGTCTCTTTCCTGAGACTCAACAAATAACTTTTGCTCTAAGCCTTCCTAAATTTTTTTTTTTTTTTTTTAGGCTCTCTTCCTAAGAATGTAGCATCTGAATAAAATCAATTTGGCTGAGAGGGTTTCCAGGTTCTGGTTGTCCAATCTCATTATTATTCCCTGGCCAACGTTCATATTTAGAATTAGGAGTCAGGATATCTAGATTCGAGTCATCAGAGCTCCTATATATCATAAGGTGGTTATTCACAGCTCTTTGCGCGTCTGATAAGATAGTAGACCAAAACATTCATCTTCCTATAGTCTTATATAGGCAAGATTTTATAGTCTTTATGAACCTTTCACAAGTTCCACTGTACCAAGGAAAAAACGGTGGAATGCTGCAATGTTTCAAATTCAAACCTCTCTTTGAATTCATTCATGATCATCCCCTTGTCGCAGCATTAAACGTGTGGGCATTATCCAAATAAAGGTGTGAGAGGATTCCATTTACATTCATGAACCTAATAAAGACCTGCGAAAACAATGTTACTGTCATGTCAGAAATCAGTTTTAAATGTACAGCTCTAATGCTCATGCATGTAAAGAGTAGGATGTACATTTTATAATACTCGTCTTTTCCTTGGACATAAATATGACTGGTATAATCCACACCAGTATACAAATAGGGTCTAATGAAATTCACTCGAGAGGCTAAGTTGGTTGCATTGGATATCGCAAAAGAAACTGCATTGTATCTTTTATATTTAATGCAAGTGCTAATCACATTTTTAACAGCCTGCCTTGCCTGTGGGATCCAGTAACCTGCCAACCTTACTTCATTGAGGGTTGTGGCCAAACTCAAATGTTGACTTCTCTGATGGTACTCTTGAATTATCAGATTTGTCAGATGATGCTTTTTTCCTAATAGAATAGGATTCTGAACTTTGTAAGGGTGATATTCCAACTCTCCTATCCTTCCTCTTGATCATATGATGCCTTTGGAGTCCAAAAAGAGGTTCAGGTTCCTCTCCAGTTTGTGCTTGCTTTTTCCTCCAGTGTTTAAATAAAAGTTCAACTCCACAGGAAAGGATTCCTTTTGCATAGTCTTGAGCAGGTAGCAATTTGTTTGCAGGTCAGGATTCATTTCCCTCTTTTTTTAGTCTGTTGACAAACTTAGACCAATGAGGTCACACTGATCAACTTATTAAGGCTGGAGAACTTTCCCATTTGAACAACTGCAGTAGCTACAGCTCCACTTTCATTTATATAATTCACTGAAGGTCAAACTTGTTCTCTTTGAACCTCCAAAAGGCAGCCTAGTTCATGATTGTACCAGCATGATTCCTCTCACCTTATCCACTCAGGTCCTGCATACCAATGAGAAGGCTTCTCTTTAAATTTTTAGATGGCCAGTCTTCTGATGATATAATCGGCCAGGTTGTCAGCAGTTGAAACATATAGAAAGCTCACTTTAAAGGCAAAATCTGATTTGATCTTGTCAGTCATTTGAGTGATATCTTGCAATCTGTTTCGTACAAATGCTCTTTATGTGGATGAATTCAGCCAGTATCCAGGACAGAACCACCTAGCATCTATGACCATATAAACATCCTTTATTGGAATGTCCCCTAGGGATTTATTAAAAAAGGAAAACACTGATAGGAGTTCCAACATTGGAAGGGATTTGCCCTGCAGGGGTGCCACTTTTGTTGTCGCAAATATTAAGGATGATCTTCCATCCTGTACAGCATACACTGAAAAACTTTACGTGGCTTTAGAGGCATCACAAAAGAATAACTTTGTATCCTTCCCTTCATCTAAAACTCTCCTAGGAAAAGATATAGAATCTTATGCTGATAGATCCTTCACCAGTGTTTACCAAACTGAGATCATGCTTTCTGGAGCTACATCATCCCAAATCAGTTTTTGTTTCCACACTTCCCTCATCAATAAGTGACTTTGCACTGTTACAGGCAGATAGAGGCAAAGAATCAAATACCTTCAAGATCTCCGACAACATTATTCTTTTCGTTGATGCTTCCATATCACATGAGTCAGTGTGTGGGTGGGTGAGGGTGTGCCTTATGGAGTCTTGAACAGGGTCATAATGGTATTCTAACACCTTTTCCCAGCCACAGTCAAATCCTGATAAGGCTCCATCTGCCTCAATTTTCTTGTGCAGCTTTGCACAGTTGGAGTTGCAAGACTGTCGAAATTCCCTTTTTGTAGGCGCTCTCACAGAGCAAATAGGGCTTCAGTGTCATTTCCTGTTTTTACAAAGTTATCTACATAAAAGTTAGATTTTAATGCTATTGAACATTCATCTGAGGGGATTTGTCTGCTTGAAACTTTAACACCTAATTTTAAAAAAAAAAAAAGCTTGCATTGAAGCCCAAAATAATGGTCTTATATTGGTAACAATGCAAGTTCTCAGCTTCTTTTTTTTTTTTTTTTTTTTTTTTTTTTTTTAGAAAACTTACGATCCTTTTCCGAGACGCTAGGCAAATCATCAGAAATGCTTTTCTAATGACAAATTGGTTTGTTCTGAATCAAATCATCAAACATTTCTGCCATAACATTTACTTCAGGATATGCAGGTTCGTTTAATGATACTGAGTTTTTTTTTGTTTATACGAACAATTAAGCACAGGTCTCACCTTAGTTGTAGTTTGATCTGCTAGCTTTACTGCCAACCTATGAGGAATCCAGATGTAATCTACAAATCTTTCAGAGGGCACAATTATTTCTTCAATAATACCCTTGTCCTCTTGTTGTTCAAAAACTTTTAGGTAATGGTCATACAAGTTTTTCTTCTCCAGATCCTTATTCACCTTTTCCAGGATCCTAAGAGTAGCATTGTGGTTAGAGGGTACTGATTTTATTTTCTCCTCATACCATTGAAGTTGCACATGGTAGAGGCCATCTTTGAATGTGATGGAATCTCTAAACTTCTTTACTTTCTCTTCATCCAAGGTGGAGAATTCTTCAGTAGTAGGT
This sequence comes from Ascarosepion bandense, assembly GCA_037127315.1. Taxonomy (NCBI): domain Eukaryota; kingdom Metazoa; phylum Mollusca; class Cephalopoda; order Sepiida; family Sepiidae; genus Ascarosepion; species Ascarosepion bandense. The sequence goes on along the minus strand of JBBBDQ010001904.1, from coordinate 317,549 downwards.
AATCCAAGGGATTTCTCCTTTCTCTCCTTTTCTCATTTTTTAAGGAGTCTGGATAGCATTTCTGGGTGGATCACTTAGTTGATTCTGGAAGATGGAAGTTGAGACGTTCTGGCTAACACAGAAGCATAGTTAATTTGTGACCCTTTGTTCTTTTTTATCTGGTTTTTATATAAAAAGCAGCAACTGTTGCCAAAGGGAATTTGACAGCAAGGCTTCTGTTAGGAATATTTTGTGTAGTATGGAATCACTCTACTCTGTTGTCAGGTCCACTCTGACCAGAGGTGGTAGCACCTGTTATGACCCCAGCTGTGGGCAAATAGTGACCCCCCCCAAAAAAAAAAACACTATGAAAAGATAAAAATACACTTTTTTTCTTAATTAAAATTTCTAAAGCTTCCAAGGAAATTAAACTTCGGCATTAAATCACTCATAAGGAGTTACTATGCTGTTAAACAAATCCTTTAAAAAAGCAAGGACTCTATATTTATAAATTTAATTCTAGAATACTTGCTTATGTAAAAATACAATTGAGTCTTTTGTCTAGCTCTTCAACTAGCCACTGATTTCCCTGTTTCATTACAATTCTCCCTTGTGTATTCAAGTCTTTGTTTGCTTGGGTAGGTGTACACTCTAATAATCTAAACATGTTGGTATCTGGCTGGTAATATGGGCAGGCAACATCAGAACTGAGAACAAAATGACTTAAATGATTCTAAGTATGATTGTTAATATAGAGCAGCAACCACAATCAATCAATGTCCAGTTTGTCATTTGACCTCCTAAATGCTTTCTTTCATTTAAGATGTCTTCAACTTTAGTCACTGGTTTTATTAGTGAAATTTTCAATCCAGGTGTCTGACTTGTAAACATTCTTTCTCTCATTAAAATTTGGTTTCCAAACATTGTTCTAAATTCAGTTGTTATCATGGTATGTCTGTTTCCAACAAAGATTCACACCTCTACATTAGTATCAAAATTCATTTGTCTTTGAATTTCAAATAGATTTGACTTCATTGTGACTTTTTTTTCTTTTTGTTTAATATTATACTTAGCCTGAACCACTCTCACTTGTGTCAAACAGCATTTTACTAAGTTTCTAAACCTAGTAAAATGCTGACACGGGCAATCATGGCTCTCCACAATCTATCTCTTGTAACTTTTAAAAATGTTTGTCCCTTTGCCAAGATTCTTACACACCTTGTTCTGCCATTCATTGATGCAAGATCTAGTAGGTGGATCAATGCCTTACCCTAACCCTCTGCTCAGTGAGTGTCAAATTCTCCAAGTCCCATTCCTTCAGTGTGTCCAAGAATTCTCAGCAATTTTTTTCATTCTTAGTACCTTATATACTTGAACGTTGTATTTATGAGTAGTTTTTATACAAAAAATGGGCTTGCACAATACACAGGTAATTATTATTCTAGAGGTAAAAAAATCAGGCATTTTCAGTAACCCATTGCACTAAACACCAGTAATATTTTTTTTCTGGTGAGTATAAAATTCAGGTAAAAACCTTCAGAGGTTGCACTATACATAGTCTGTTTATACATGAGTATATATGGTAGGTGTCCTTTGTTTGTTTCTATTTTTTTAAGACTTCTTTGCTACTATATCCATGGTATTCTATGCATCTTTCTATAAAACAATATTTTTTATTGCCTCCAATTTTCTCTTAATTCATGAGGATAGACTGCAGAAATCTTTCATGATCTTCATTAAACTTTTTTATCAATACCCATTAAAAAATAAAAAAGAATTTCATTACTAAAGCTAAGCCTTTCAGCTCAAACTATTTACCATATAATCATAATAGCAATGATAAGTAGTTATTGGCAAGTGATCAATTTAACTTGATATGACTTAATTCTTAGCAATGATCCTCTAAAATAACCAATTATAACTTCTTAGATCTTTAACAAATATATAAAAATTTGATGCTCTTCTATAAAAAGAAGCCATGCTTGCTGAGTAGTCCCAAGTTTAGCAAATGTTGCTTTCAAGAAAATGAAATTTTTATAAATTTCACATGTTGCATTCTGTGTCATCTCTGGATCCCCACGTTACTACATAAAACAGTATCAACAAAAAGGGTCATTAATTTTACATATTTATAATATGTCGCACATTAGTTCAGCATCCCTCCATAGGTGGTCTTAGCCAGTCACAAACCTGTGTAGGAGGCATATCAACATTTCAGAATTCTTGAGACACTGTCTGTTGCATTCTCACTGTTTTGGACTTCATGTTCAAAACCTAGACAAAGCCATCACTGTCAGAAAGACCTGCCCACAATGCATTCCATCCAGTCACTGACCATTCTGGCCCAGGCCTTCACATTCTGTAACATTACCTCCCCTTTTTCTCTTACAAAATATATATGTATTTTAAATTGTCAAGTGTGACTTGTAGTTTATTTGTCCATCCTTTGCTATGCCTCTAAAACCAGTGCCATATATAACCACTTGACAAGGCTGGTCTAAACATGGAGGAATTGGTATATAAAAACCAGATTCAACACCGCAATAAGGCTGTGTGTGTGTGTGTGTATATATATATATATATATATATATATAATTTCAAGTTTGCTTCTTTTTTTTTTTTTTTTTTTCTTTGCCAAAACTTCATCAGGGACCAGTTGTTGGCAATTTTAATTATGTCGGCTTGATTAGGAAAGAATTATGAAAGATAGAACTGGAACGCACTGAAAATTATGAATATTATAAATATGTAAAATTAAGAAGAAAAAAAGTTTACGTTTAAAATGCGTAAATAAAAAGAAAAATGATCCAGTGGAGCATGAAAAAGAAAAAATAAAGCTTACACATATCGAAGTAAATGCAAGGATCTTAAAAAATTATCTTTCTACTTGCACAATACAAGCTGAAATTATTTTAAGCATAAAGCTTCCAAAATTAATAAGTGGTGTTTTGATCTGCCTGTCTCATTATCTAATAGGTGTTGTCCAATTGAAGACTTGTGCACTGATTGTGACACATGAGTATGATCACCATGACGTTCTATACTCCAGGCCAAGTCATGGCACAACTGAGAGCCAGAACTGGAGGCCTATTGAAAGATGTAGGAGTTTCAGATTTTAGAAGAAAATGAAGTCAACGACTTTATGAAATACTTAGAATAACATTTTTATTCACACCTGAGGATAATAGGATGTGTTGAAAGATAAATAAATGAGAATATGTATTTTTTCTATGAACACTGAATTATTAAACAACACAAAAGGGTAATTATGATTTCTGGTAAAAGATATATTGAATCAGAAATTTATTTTATTTACAGGTGTCACTGAATCCTTTATTCAATCTATTCCCTGTGAGTGAATAAAGACTTTGGTTTAAATTTACATTACAGTTACTGGGTTTGACAAACAGAACCTGAGAAGGCTGAAAGACATCAGCCGAAGTGTGTATATAACAATTAATCATCGCAGAAATATAGACAAATAAAACAAAATCATTCTAGGAAATTTTCCAAACTTTTAGAGCTGGTTCTTTTTCCAATCTAGGTATGCCATGTTTGTAAAAAAATTTTCAGAACTATATTTGCAAAAATAGAAGCATGCTTTCTCTCCATGTTGAAAAAATGAAACTCAGAAATAGGCATAAAAATGTTACTTAATGATTTATAGCAAACCTTTTCCTTTATTGTATGGAAAAGGATGAAACAAAAAAAAATAACCATTGTCAAGTGTGGTCAGAAGGAACTTTTAGTTTTCCACGGTCAATTAAATTGGTATATTTTCCATACTTTTCATAATAAAAATGGGTTTCACATTCACTGGGTTGATTATCATTTTTTGTAATATATCCAGCTATGTACACAAGAGCCATTCTTATTTCATTGGAAAGAGATGGTTCTAAATTTTCCAGATTGTCAAATATTTCTGAACCTTCTTCACAAAGTTTATAGTCACAAGATATACATTGGTGACCTAGATTAACATCAAATTCATCAATATTTACATTTTGATTTAAAAGTAAAGATGTCTGCTTAATATGCAGCTTTTCAAAACATTGTTGAACATTTATAAAATAGGTACCACCTGATCCTTGGCGAAGTTTACCAAATTATTTTTCTAATGGATCAGTTGAAAATTGCCCAAATAGTACATATTTATGACTTATAGCTAAAAGGTGTTGACATAGACTAACAATTTCATTGCAAGTATGATGTATGGCAGTAGCAGTGTTTTGGGATAACTGTTTTTTACGATTACCTTGACTGCCAGCCATATTAAGAGCCATTTTAGCAAATTCAATGATAAAATCAAGTCGAGATCTGATTTCAGCTTGTAGAAGATCATTATGTAATTTATCAATTTGAAGGGATTTAACATTTAAAATTTTCCACCATGTCAAAACTTTGTTTATAAAGAGGGCAGTATCATTCTTACCTGCACTTATTTCAGACTGAGTGAGAAGTGAATTATATGTTTTTTCAGAAAACACTCTGAGGCAAGTAGAAACCCGTTGTCTTTCTATTGGCTTTGGAGCAATGGAAATTTCATTTAAATCTGAAAGTTTGACGAGTCTTTCAGATTCAAAACAATATAAACAAACTGTTTAAGATGAGTCCATTTTGCAACTCAACTTACTCCATCATCATCTAAGATTAGTTCTCCTGTTTTTTTCTGTCAGCCACAAATTGCAAATATTTTTCAACAGATAAACATAATCAAAAAGCAAATGTTTATTATCTTCAGTTAACCAAGGTTTTTCAGGAAGTGCAGGATATAATTATTGATGTCATCCTTCCTAATGTTGCTAATGAGGGTAATTGAAAATCATATCTTAATTCATTATACAATGTCTGTGATTTTGCATAGTACCCAAAAGCACGCACAACTATATCTGAGCTGCATTTTATTCCAACTATTTTGGGAGCCATTGCTAAAAATTGATGACTCAGGATATTTTTCTTGTGATCAAAAGCCATAGAATTTAAATATTGGATGATTTCTTCCAGTTTTGACCAAGTATCAACTGTATTTATACAATTTTTGGACAAACTGCTAATATAACACTTAACTCCATTATGTAATCTTTCAAAGTGCAAATTGTTATAAATTTTCAACATAAAGAGAGGAATACCATCAATAGATTTTTGATGAATGTATATTGTTAGTAACATTTAGATTGGCATTTGCAACTGATTTTATCCATTGCTCTCTCTCTCGTCTTTGTTTTTTGGAAAACAATAAACTGGTATTTTATTAATCTCACCACACATAGTTTTGTCTTGCTGGCTTCTGTAATTTGTTTTGCAAGCAAACACACAGCACTTCCAATGCATGGCTAGGAATTAAGTAGTATCTGAAATGGTAGATTAAACATCTTTAAAAAATACTTCTCTCACTACTTCAATTTAGGAGTAAATTTTCAAGCTAAATTAATTATACTCTTAATTACAGCTTGTATCCACTCACCTTGCCCAAATACACCCAATTAATTAAAACCAAAAATTTTAGAGAGTTGCCTTCAGCTTGAAAATCCACTTCTTAATTTAAAAAAAAATGGTTTTGTTTGAAGAATACTGTCAGGTTTGCAGTTTTGCACAATATTATTAATCATTTAATTATCAACAATAAAACTGTTTTTAATCAAACGAAAAATAGTAATAGTTGCATAGTTCCATTGAACTAGAAATTAAAAAATTCAATTTGAAGCTGGTATTTAAATTTCTGGTACTTGTTAAATGTTAAGCTATTGCTTGGCTCTCTCCCAAAGGGTCAGCCATAAAAAAAAAAACTGCCCCTCCAGACATAAAAGAGGAGATCGTTTTTATTCCTAAAACTCCTCACAAGGAGATTGGGGAGAGGGCTTTTTGCAATCTTTTCAGACTGCCCCCGATCCATCACTTCTGGCCATGTGCAAAAAAGGGCTTCTTTCTCAACTGGGTAAATAAAATAAATGACTGAACTAGTAGCAGTGAGCAGCATGGTTTTAGATGGTAAAAAAAAAACTTTGCGTAAAATCACCCAGTCAAGTTTTATTATTTTAAAACTTTATATTAAATTTAAAAACATTCATAAGTAGCTTTTCCTTTAGTTTGGTTATTTTTATACACTTTAAACTATAAATAGGAATATATGGAATATATATATAACTTTTTTTTACCTTAAAGCAAAACAATTAAAAGTAAAGTAAAAATAATGCATTTTGTCCTTTAACAACAATATCAGAAAAATATTAAAATAAATATGATAAATAAAATAGTATTATTCTTGTCTTGTAAAATACATTTTATAGTCAAAAGGCATAAAAAAAGGAGACCTTTCTAGAGGGACCAAAAAAAATAATTAAAATATTGACATTAACTGCATGTAATACATTTATTATTTTTTCTTTAATTCTAATAAGTAAAAAATACTTACACTTCATCAATTGGTAACTAATGTAATAAAAATAATCATTTATTCTTTTTCGAAAACAAAAGCACGAAGAAATTAATTTTTTTTTTTTTTTAATGGAAATGTTGGATAAAGTTTTAATAGAGAAATGTTAATGAACCTTTCTCTATTAAAATTTTATTCAAACTTAAACTTTTAATAGAAAAATGTTGACTTATGCTAATTTTTTATCATGGTTAAAAACTTGAGAATTAAACTTTAATTTCGTTGCTGTTATGTTTTCACTCACACTAACAATTTTTTTTTTTTTTAAACATTTTTAATTCATTTTATAATAAAAATAGTTTTCTTTGTCTTTGAAGAAACTAAATTCTGTTCAAATTTGTTAAACGTTTTTTTGTTTTGCTTTTTAAAATAACACAAATTACTCAAAGAATTGCATTTTATCAGTAAATAATTCTTTAAACTTTAATCAAAAAATGTTGAACAAACTTTAAGAGGGAAAATGCCAAAAATGAATTAAACTTTAATTTAAAAATGTTAAGGCTTTAAACTTAAGTATATTTTTTGTGTGAGTAAATTTAAGCACTAAAGATTACTTTTTTACAATTTAAATATAAATAATGTATGGACTCAAACTAAAATAATCAAATATACTTACTTCAAATAAATAAGTTAAATGATATTCCAACCAAAGGCAAAATTAAAAGATTCCTTTAAATTTCTCGAGCCAACAACATAAGAGTACAGTACGCAGCAGTTCGCTCAAACTGAAACTAAAATGATCTAATTGTCAGCCGACCTCCAGTCTATCGAGGTCGTGGCGTTATGCAGAGGCCTCTTAATAAAGAACGCCATGATGATCGCATAAATGTAATCTAATATACCTAGGAAGATGTTGGCTAATTTTTATTACCAGTGTTTTTCATAAAGATACCTTTTCAGATCTTTACACTAGTTGTAACTCTTTGTCCCTCAGAATAGAAAAATAAATTTGATTAAAACTTTGGTGTATCGGGCCTTGTTAATTTGTTAATGCCCACTCCAGCAGGAGTTGAACAGGATCTGTCATATTCTCATCAATAACGGTTTTCCAACTTGTATTGTGAACCGTACAATTGAATGAAAAATAGATAACTTTAATATGACTCTTAAATTTGGCCCTAGTCTGTGTCCAGTTTATCTCAAATTACTTTGGCTTGGCAGAAAATGTAAACTTTTAAGTGACAGTTTCCACTATTGTCTCTGCCACTTACTTTTCTGCTAAACTAAGTGTTATTTTTGGCACTCGCTCGATTCTTCTTTCATTTTTTAAAGACCATCTACCCTATCATAAGTTTAGTTATTTATAAATTCAGATGTCAGTGTGAAGCTGAATACATAGGACGGACAAATCTTAGGTTAGTTGATAATAAGCCAACATGTTCCTAGGTATATTAGATTACATTTATGTGATCATACTTATGTGTTGCAATCAGTGCACGAGTCTTTAATTGGGCAACACCTATTAGATACTGAGTTATGCTTGTCTTGTTTTTCGACTGACTCCTTTTCCATTTTCCATACAGGCAGATCAAAAGACCTCTTATTAATTTTGGAAGCTTTATGCTTAAAATTATTTCAGCTTGTACTGTGCAAGCAGAAGGAAAATCTTTAAGATCCTTGCATTTATTTGGTAATGTGAGTTTGTTTTTTTCCTTTTTATGCTCCACTGGATCATTTTTTTTTTCTTTTACATGTTTACAATATTCGTAATTTTCAGTATGTTCCAGTTCTCTCTCATAATTCTTTCCTAATCTATCCGACATTATTAAAGTTGCCAACGACTGGTCCAGATATTAAAAAAAAAATAAATAAATAAACATGAAATTATATCTATTTAAATCCATATTCTTGTTCTGTGGTATCAAATCATTATTTCGAGATATATATCAAATAATTACAAGACCACAAGTAAGTCAAAACAAGTGACAGAAAAGAAACATCAGTTGGCTGGTATTTCAGTAGCACAATAATATTTATGTTGCAATATTTCTCTCTCCCGTCTTCTATTTCTAGCAGCAGGTGAGTTTTCAGGCTAACCGTATTTCAAATCTCTCTCCAACACGGAACCAACTGATGAATTTCATGTTGCATTCTGATTTGTTAAACAGGCAGAAAAGAGGTGGATAAGGTTTCCATTACTCTCCCTGTAGAACTTTTGCCAGCTCGAAATGAAAACAATTACATTTAATCATTTCGACCTCCAATAGTAAACACACTCACTCTATTTATCTGCCTGCTCTTATCAACTGTCCTGGTAACCCAGTATGCAGAAAATTCTCAAAGCCTCATTTTGACCTAGGGTCACCCGTCGTCAAAGCCCATTGACAGATATTTTGATGAATTCACTCAAAATAGCTTTGTACCCAGTATACTTCACACCTGCAGTTTTCCACTTGTTAACATTTCAGCTACTTTTTCCAATTTTAGAAAAATCTCTTCCTATCTTAAAAATCACCGAAAATTAATACCAGCCATCTGAAAATAGGGTTACAACATAAACCTTATATTCAGTTATATGGTGTAACAAATAAACTTTTACAGAAATGCACAATATAAAGCATGACAATTATCATTCCACTAGCACTCATAAATGCAGAAGGTGTAAAGCCCACCTCTGGATTCTACCAAGTGTTGGTATTTCACAAAGTTGATTTCTTTTTTTATGTCACCTGTTGCAGGAATGCAATTGGCTGTAACATACTTTTCTTTTGATGGCTGTTATGTATGTCTCTTTTTTTGTTTTTGCTTTATCTGTCTGCACAAAGGTGCATGGATTTTTGGAAATGTTTTTCCATTTGCTCTTTGGTAGATCCACAGAATTGATTTACGTTTCTTCTTTTTTAGAAACAAGAATTTCTTTGTAAAGATCTTCAGTTCAGTGTTTGTGTGTGTGTGCGCACGTTTGCAATTTAGTTGGGAGTGTCCATGCTAAAGAATTTTTTTCTCCAAGCTCTATTGCTTTTATCTCTTAAGACTTATTGGCTCATTAACTCTTTTGTTTGTTTTTTTTTCTCTTTCCTACTCTTTTCATTTATACTACTCATGACCCTCCTTTCAACACTAATTACCCACTTCTTACCAGATTTTTGAATATATTCAATATTTTCTTTCTCACCCTTAAGACTGGGGCTTCAGAATATGCTGACTGCTTTGCTGCAGAGGGGTTAAAGTCCCCCACCCCACTCTAGCCAATGAGACATTCTGGGTATGACATTAAACTGTATCCAGCAGCAAGGGAGATGTACAAGAGTATGGAACCACCTGTTAATTACTGTTGTTCCCAGGTCAACCCTACCCAAAGTGGTAGCACCCTTTTAGGGTTCCAGCTATAAACAAATAGTTAACCCTCCAAACAGGGGTTGAAACACTATAAAAATATAAAAACACTTTTATAGTAAAATATTTTTAGCATTGCTTTCAGTAATACATTTTTTTTTTTTTTTTTTTTTTTTTTTTTTAAAAGAAAAAAATATAAAAAATGTCAGTGAAACCTGATGTACAAACTGATTTCTTACAAATACATATTCTATTCATGTGAATCTATTGTAAAAAATCTTGCTGGCATTAAATAACCCACTGATGTTGATGTGTCATAAACCAAACATTCTGCCTGTTGCACCTACTGTTATTATTACATTCACTAATGAAATGTCACATAGGTTACTAATGAACCCCAATTGTAATTGTTCAACTACATGAGTGTTTGTTTACTTACCATAGCCCAACTTTTGTTATACATGTGTGCATGAACTGGGCTTTAATGATACTGGACAATACTAGCTACAGGCAAAATGTGCCTGTCCTTTAATGCTACATATTTAGATGTAGTGCTCCTAAACCAAAATATATTTTAGCCTCATTTGCTGTAGCCAGTCTCACTACATAAAAAAAAATATGCAGTGTGAGCTGGCTGCTTATCTTAACTTGTAATCATGGCTGTTCATCAATCTGTAGAGGCAAACCTGTCATTGTTTGTAGACATACATCTTTCTTTGATATTTCAGCTTTGGGTTGCAGCACACTGTAGACTCTATAACTGATACTTCTCATTTGTCTATCAGGGCCCTGTATGAATATCTACCTAGCCTAATCCTAGCTGAATTGGGTGAGCCCATATTATCAAGTATATACGTTGGTAATTCCTTTCTCTGCTTGGTGTACCCCTTCTGACCAGATATTCCCAGTTTTCCAAATATATTCATGTAGGATTAGATATCCTCATTTCTATCCTGTCTAATATAAAATAGCTGTCTAAAACATATATGACTACTGCCTCTTCACTTTGCAAGTCATCTGCGGGCTGTTTGATATCAGCCGTTCTGAGGAATTGACAAGCATAAAATGACACTCCATCTTTCCTACCCATTTCCTAAATCTGTATCACTGAGGTGTTTGTGCATCCTCAGTGAGTTGCTAATATTTTTAACCTCTGATGTGAGGCTCTGAATAAATTCACCAAAATGTTCCATTTTAAATGTTGACAAAAAGGGCACAGCTAGACAAAAATTAATGGGCACTTACCTTATCCATCATCTGTCGGATTGGTTGCAGGTTCTTAAAATTTATTTATGTGAAAATATGCATGTCACACCACCATAAAGAATCTGTTATGTTCTGTGTCATCTCTGGATCCCCAACTACTACATAAAACTGTATCAGTGAAAAGGGACATTTATTTTTGGTATTAATTTTATTAAGAGTGTCAGCTTGAATTTTAAGAGGCAGTAGGTGGACTGATGTCACAGGAACACATATTGCGCATTATCCCAGTGTCCTTGATGGGTGGTCTTAGCTGGTTGCAAATCTGTGTGTGGGAGCCATATCAATGCTTCAGAATTCTTGAGACCCTGTCTGTTGAATTTGTGCCATTTTGGACTTATATTTGAAATGCAGACAAAGGCAATCCTTCATTATCAGGATACCCTGCCCATGAGGCACTTCGGCCAATCACTGACCACCTTTCCCTGGCCTTCTAAGAGTCAGGCTATATTTGGTTCATGACAGGTGATATGAAGAAAAAGAATTTACAAAGATTTTCTTAGAATTCACTTAAGCAACCATTCCTACAGTTTCCAAACTCTTGCAACACATTACTGTGTACTCAAATCATGCAGCTTTCATTGTAAAAAAAAATCTGCTTTAATAATACTTTTAATAGTTCCCTTTTTAATCTACTTCAGCAATAAAACCTGTTTTATTTTGCTTCAAGGGACATGACTATACATTAAAGTAACTCATTTGATTTCACTCACAAGTGGCCAAAAAGGAAATATAGCTTTGTCTTCGGGCAAAAGTTTCAGGTTAATTTCAAAATATTTCACTTGTCCAATATTATAGATGATTCTGAAGGTGCAAGACGGATTTCAAAAAAGATTTCTGAGAAAGTTTTATCTTGTGCTGCAAAAATAGGATCACTTTTTGCTATTAACTGTTATACTGCAGATAGCTGTGATTGTAGCCTTAGGCTATCCTGTAAGAAATCATTTTGCAATTTGATTCATTGATGATGTTATCTTATAACATTAGCCAGAATTACAAATTTTTGTATTCAAAGTTCTTTATCAAATATATTTAAAAATATATCTATTTTTAATGAAAGTAAATGTTCAACACAGTATAACAGATAACTGAAGCAATGAAAATAGTGAAAATTCTTCTGAAGACTTTGACATGTTACATCATGCTGGTGATAATGAAGATTTATTAGAACTAATTGCTTAAGTACAATTAATGATTTTTAATTTCTTTAAGTCATAGGAAGTATATGTAGTTTTTTTTTTTTTTTTAAAGGTGTTACATCAATACTTAAATCAAATTATCACTGTTTGGTCATCTAGAAAACCATACTAAAAAGTAAAAAAAATGTATACACAACTGAATAGAGAATTTTATTTACATTAAAGCCATGTGCATACCATCGAGCAAAGGGTTAATTCTGTCAATATATCCAAAATGTTTTTGTTGACATTAACTATTTAAGTATTTAGTTTAAAAATATTGAAAAAAATCAGGTACATCTTAAAATATCAAGTTTTTTTTTGTTTTTATTTTTTTTCTTTACAGAATGGCTGATCAATTCAAAAGTCCCACACCAGGCAGCAAAATCTGGAATCCAATCAATTCTTATGAACCAAATGTATGCGATAAAGTACCAGAACCTGTTTCTTCAAGTTCTCCACTTGCAATGTTGGCTGAACAGGTGAGAAGGAAGAGATCTGAATCCTCGCGAAATTCCCCAAGCCTAGAAAACTCGAGTGTCATCAGGATGAAAAGCGAGTCTCAGGCATTTCCCTCTCACCCGTCAGTTGCCTCTACTCTGGAAAGTGATGAATATGTACTTGACTTGTCAACCAAGAACTCCAAACAACAGAAACCATCAAAACCACTGAAAAATAGTTCTAAACCCCAACTTCCAGTGGTTACAACAGCTTCTGAAAGCAATGAAATTATTGGACCAGTCTTTTCACTTGCAAAACTTCATACTGATAGTAATCAATCTGGTCAATCCTTCAATGATGAATGCTCTAAAAAATACTTCACAGGAATAAAACAAAAGTCTCCAGTCACTCCCAAATCCGAGGCAAAGAAGAAATCACCCATGTCATCCCCTGTTTCTAGTCTTCGCAACTCTCCTTTGTACAAAAAACGCAAAGTCATTCCAAAATCTCCACTTGCAACTGCAAGAAGACTGAAACTTAACCCTGACCTCAGCCAGAGCACTCCTACACCAAAGTCGCTGTCCTCAAAATCTCGGTCCCATACATCTAGTCCAAACAAAAACTCTATGTTGAGTAACAAGCATACTGGACATACAGTCAAGCGTATGCCAACTGGAGAACCCATAAAATGGTTAAAACGTTTAATTGCTCTGCCACCACATAACAACAAAAAGAAGTCGTACAAGCTGTTGAAGAAATGCACCCCGTGTTGTGTTGTGTTGAGTAAATTGCCTATAGAAACTGACAAAAAGTCGCTTGAGTTAGCTTCAATCTCCACAAGAATCTCCCAAATATTTACTGATTGCACTAAAATCTGCTGGAAGGAATATGGCAAGGTTCACAGTCCCTGGATAAAAGCTCTCCACCAAAGAATGAAGAGGCTCTTTGCTGTCTTGCTTTGGGGACAAACACCAAAGTTTGTTTCTATTCGAATGGAACCTCTTGTCAAGTCACCAAAGCCACCCAAGAGTCAACCAAGGAGAGGTCCAAGTCTCCAGAGTGCCACACCTGGGAAACGAAGGTTTTTCTTGTTAGAACTGAAAAGGAAAACTATTCTTATTCCTGTAGTTGGTAACCAGATGGGACAGCGAGCATTTGAACTGGACAATCCCAAAAATATAGGAATTCTTTATAACATTGCTGCATCACTACAAAAATCCTCTTCTGGGGATGATTAAAAATTACCATTTTTCCATTAATTCAACTTGGCTTATGTGCCTTGCACTGTTCTAAGTTACTCTTGGGCAAAGTATAATATTTTATAACTTCTCTCTGAAATATTGTATTGGCTTTGAAACTCAAATAGAAAATCTAATTAAATAGCATAATGCATCAAATTTGTCTAGTCACCTTATATAAAGAAAACTTATTTAGCATTGTTCAAAACCTGACATTTTATACAAGTCTTAATGGCCCTAAGTTATTGTAAAATATTTTTAACTACTTGGTTATAGCATGAAAGACTACCAGTATCACATATCTACTGCCTGTTACTGATCGTTATTTATACTAGCAAGGTCTTACCTCAGCTGTGCTAATGAAAGAAAATTATACAGTTTGTCTCAGCATTTTCTAACTTAGTAGTTACTTTTAAAACTTTGAATACTTGACAAATCCCAGATTGAAAGTAGCTTAGGAACTAAACTTCATGCCTTATCTGACCTGAAAAAAATATAATCAAGCTAACCTTTCAAAGGAATATAAGCTTTAGTTCAGCTGTTTTATAAAAAGGCAATTTAACACTTTAGCATTCAACCTGGCTTTCTATATTCAACTGGCCCCATGTCTATTCTGCTATAATAGATGACATCATTGCAAATGATGCAGAAAGTTCTGCAAACAGTGGTACTTTGAAAGTCATTATTTACAGGATGTGGTTGAGTGTACTAAACACTAATGAGTTAAACTATTGATAACTCTTAAGGCAATTTCTAAATTCAAACCATCTTTTCCTCTCTAAAAGCCACCCACCCAAATTTCATGGTTTCTTTGTATTGCTATTTACTTTCCCTTGAGACTTAAGCCTCTAATCAAGTTTAACTTTTTTCTTTGGTAAAAACTATACTTTGCTCAAGAATTACACTGAAAACATTTTAAATTAATCCTTTTAATAAATTTTCATACTAAATTTTTTATTACTGCAGCACAATGTACATGTGAGAATCTACTGTTTTTCTTTTAAAAATATTTATTACACTTGATCATTAAAACTTAACCTTTTTTTCTTTAGAAAATAAATTTTCATACTTATCTTTAAGCAAGTGTTATTCAGTAAATGTTTTATTGTAATATTTATGGCATAAATACTTTTATTCTGTAGATTGGAAACTTAAACCGACCTGAAAATTTAATTGGCTTATTAGTTCTGGGTATGTGGCTGAATGGTTAGATAGCATTCCAACAATGAGACTTAAAACCAAAAATTTTATTGTAAGAATTTTTTTCCAGATGAAAGCACTATTTAGCTCAGAAGAGGTTAAAGATGGATTCATACTTTTCCCAAGGGTAATTGCTTATAAGTGAATGTAATGAACTTTACTCTCTGATTTCTCATTCCAAAGCTGCTATCTATTATACCATCCACATCTCACCAAATATGAGACTTCAATTCAATTTGTCAGAGATTAATTTTTAATATTGTCTTCAGTAGGTGGGAATGATGCTAGTATACAACAGTATTGGGAAATGATGGCACATCATATCACAAACCTTTGGGTAGACAAAATTAAACCATTGATAGTTGTGTTCATAGTCACAATTCCTCAGCTAATGAACAGATTGTTCTTTTATCCTTGATTGGCTATCTATCTAGAGACTCTTTATCATAACTCATTTCTCCTCCTGCCTGGCTATTCATGGGTTGTACCAGCTTGAAAAATACACACTCACTGAAATTATTAATGCAATTTCAGGAGTTAACAATCTCCTGCAGGCAGAAATATCTCACAGCCATACTAACTCTCACCAATTTGTTCTTAAACATAGATTATTAATCAAAAATTAATTTTTATTTTGTATTTAATTCTCTCTACATTAAGTTTTGCTCATTTTTTCTCTCTCTCTCTCTCTCTCTCAGGAAAGCCGCATAGAATCCCCAGGTAACAATTGGTAAAGTTGAGAAAAAGTTGCTCTTCATGACAAAGCAGAACAGCTGAATGATTACCTTCTCTAGATCTGCCATAAGCACACACCATCTTCCTTCCCTTCATATTCCATTTCATTTGGACGGATTCTTCCCATGAACGGATACTTTGTAAAATTTTGAAAATTAGCAGAATTTTTAACAGACACACGTCTAGCTCTATTTTCAAAAAATAGGAAAGACTCATGGAATACTCAAGTAACAATTGATAGGATTGCAAAAAAAAGCTCCTCTTCATGAAGAACAGATGAGTTTAAACACAATCCCATTTTGACCAGCTGAGAAAAAAAAAAATTCAGCCACATCTCCTGAGCAAGCAACAGCAGTGCTTCCACCCTCTATAAAGAGAGTTCATCGCTAGTAACTTTTTATTTTCCACATGTATAAATCTTAATGTAATTAAGCATCTTTAAGCTGCTACAAATCGGATTCCACTGACATTTATCCGACTATATGATCTTTGCTCATATGGCTGAAGTGAATTTTAAGACTAGTAGTTCACCTTCAGTTATTCACAGGATGTGCGTTGTGGTACAGTGGATATCGGCTCGGAACGAGAAATCGGGGAGCCAAGTTCAAATTCCAGTTGAATCCATTGTATTCACTTACGTGCAAATACCCTTGGGAAAGGTATTAATCAGTCTCTTCCTTCCAGTTATGGGTTAAATAGCAGGACAGATTGGGTTCTATAGCCTTGGTCAGCAACCAGCAATGGCAACCTACTGCGGGATAATGTTCTGCCCAGTCAGTCATGTTTCTTTCGAGACATGATCGCTTAAGTGTGTATCATGTATGGCACTTAACTGACTGAGTTCACCTTCATCAGACATTTCTAACTCCTACTGATTTGACCCTTATCTTTTAAGCATTCTGATTTACTATTATTATAATCATCTTTCAGCTGCTGTGTCCTCCAGCTTGGTCCCATGAAGCTATATCATTTGGTTAAAAAAAAAAATGGCAGGAGCGAAGGGTTGGAAGTTACCAAATCTTACTTCAAGCCACAATCTATTTTGTCCATTCTGCTAGGTATGCACGAAACTAATCTGTTGCAAATCATTAAGCAAATGCTCCCCATTGTTGGAGAATCTGTTCCTTGTTTTACTTGAAACCGGTTTCACACTAACACTGTTTTTTTTTTGTTTTTTTTTGTGCTATACTGAATCTCAAACCACATAAGAATTAGAGGAAATGAACAAGCAGACTCAGCTAAAGTCTTCCCAAAATGAAACCCTTCATTAGTTCTAGGTTCTCGTACACAGACCTGAAAAAAACAATTTCGGTAAACAGAAGTAGCAGAAGCGCTTTACCGATGATGCAAATAACAAGCTTCACACAACGAAACTGTTCCTGGGTGAATGGAAGCTGGTGTCTAGAAAAAGTAATGTGGGCTCAGCTGCACATATCTCACCCATTCAACTTGCTGAAGAATGAAAATCAACCAACATGTGCAAGACTCACAGTGAAACACATTCTAACTTAGCACCTGTAAGACAAATACAAGGGAAAGTATACTGAAACTGAACATAATACCCTTCCTTAAAAAATAGGATTATGCCAAAACATAACTCCTACAATAGGTTATTTGCAAACTATATATCTATAAAACATAAATTTACTTTGAAAGCGTAAAATTATGTATGAAATGTAGTTGAAGTCATACAATTGTGTTCAAAATATATTTAGTTAAAGGCATGCAATAATTGTATTCAAAATACTTAGATTTCAGCATTAATTAAGCTATAGAGGTGTTGATATGAATTTAGCCAAACAATCTACCAAACCTTAACTGCTTTTCCAATCCATTCAACTCTGGACAAATCGAAAATGGAAAACTCGGATTAACGGAAATTTGCTATGAATTTAATAAAATACGATGTACAGATAGTGCAATGGATAATAGCTCAGAATAACAAATCAAAGAGCAGAATTCTAATTCAGCTCGAGTTTGTTACTCAGTTATGCACAAATACCTTTCAGAAAGATATTAATCCTCTCCTCTACCCCAGGTATGGATTAAATAGTAGGACTTGTATGCATGATCATTATCTTTAAGAAATTCTTAATGTAACATTCACTTGCAAAAAATTATTCTTACAATCTAAAAATCATATTTTGATTTCAAATAGCCTACAAAGGGTTAATAAAACATAAAAAAGAAATCAATAAATATGCAAAAAAAACTTGTTTTTTTTTTAGTGTTCATTGATTTGTAATGGTGTTCAATAGTTTCCGCTACAAAAACTGATTACTGCAGCACCTTTATTTCATTACACATGAATACTCAAAAGTTGATTCTTTCATTGTGGCATTTACAGATTTTTTTTTTTGCATTGTCAAAAAAAATTATTTCTATTGAAATATTAATTTAATTTTGTCAGTATTTACTTCTAGATCTGAAATAACCTTCTAAAGTGACTTTAACATGGTACTGTTTCTACTTCCTCCAATTCCAGATGGTGTCATAATGTAAGGGAACTATACACCAGTAACCTCACAAATTTGGTTAATCAGCAAATATTTGATCCAGGGCATGATGGTAAACTGCATCCGGCAGCAAGGTTTCTGATTGGGAGGTTGTGAGAAGCATGGAACCACCTCTTAATTGCTGTTGTTCTCAGGTCCATCTTGACCCAGAGTGGTAGCACCTTTTAGGGTCCCATATATTTATAGAAATATATACATAAAAATGGACTTTTATAAAAAAAAAATATACATTTTTGAAGGAAAAAATTATTACCGTAAAATTTTTGAAGAAAAAAAAATATTCTCAGCAAAACATTTTTGAATACAAAACTAGAAGACATTTTCAGTTTTCTAAAATAAAAAAAGAATAAAAACAAAAGATTTTCATTAAAATGAACCTTCTCCTTATAACAGAACATTAAAAAAATACCTTAAAACCCCACTTTTTTGGCATTAAATAACCCACAGAGATTGATATGCCATTAAACAAAACTCAAAAACCAACAAATATTAGCAAAACTAATTTCTATAATTCTGGAAGAAATTTATTTTATCTTCACTTTTTTCAACTCATTTTATTAAAAAATAAATCGAGCCTAAATGATTAACTTTTCCTGTCAATTAAAATCTGAAAACTCCTGCTTCAAAGACAAGGCTCATTTGGAAGTTATTTACATTTAATGACAAACTCTTCATGTTATGTATCGAGCACAGAAAAAGTTTTAAAAACTTTCAGAATCTCTAATATATGCAGAGCAATTTTTTTTTTTTTATCTTTAGAAAATAGTGGTAAGAACCAAATTCTCAGTGTAGAATCTTAAAGTTTTCTGAAACAATATTTGATCTCTTAATTCAATTTTACAGTATGGTGCCAAATACCAAAACAATTTTAAGATGTTTAAACTAATTTTGAGTCTTTCAATTGTACTGATTTGTTCAACACTGAACAATATGTAAGACATATGAACAATAATTTTGAATTCATTTCTAATTTTAAGACTTAACAAATGCATACAATAATCTTTCAGTTTGATGAAATACAAGCAATTCCTTAACCTGAGCAGCCTCGTAAGGCCTAAAATTCTCCTCTTTAAAAAGATTACGATAACTAAGGTTATATAATTCATCAAGGTCAGACATTTTAAGATTTACCTTGCTGCAACAAAGTCAAAATGGCTCAATGACTGTATTTCTAAAATCTGCAGTATCATCTATATGAGTAATGACACCTTTTTGAAAAAATGATATAAAATTTTTTGTCATTGATTCTGGGAGCAAACTTAAAAAAGGTTGGAGGTAGAAAAGGCTCATTACTCCCTTAATCAATACTTGCATTGTTTTAACAAGACTTTCATACAAAATGTCCAATGCAGTTTAATTTTTAACTCTTTTTAGGGGCTTTTGAACTGCCTCTTATTTGTTTATTTCTATAGTAAACGTATCTTAGGATTTCGCCGAGAGTTGTATTAAGATGGGCCAAGTCATCAAAGTTTTTGGGCAGAGGATACTTATGCCTGTGCCATATATGCACGGCTATATTTTTGTCCCAAGGCACTCTCTGCACAAAGAGTTTCTCAATTTCAAACCAATTTGGTGAGTAGACCCGTTCCGTTTCGACATGGATGAGATCCGGAAATATAATTGAGAGAAGGTAAGGATGCTTCATCGAATGAACACCCCACTTACTATTATCAAACGTCCGGTAACTGGAATACCAAAATGTTAAGAAATTGGAACAGGGTTTAGCCAAAATCAGTCCATTTCCCATTCCAGTGCCCTTGTCCATTAACCCCATCGTCAAATCGTAATGTCGCAGTTCTTCAATGGATTTGACAAACACAACGTCAAAGTCGAGGTATATTCCACCACTCACTGAAAAAGAAAATTAAAATTTTTAAATAAAAAAAAAACAAAACAAAAAAGCTTTAAGTTTTGTCTTGCTATATTTTTATTTTAATATATATATATATTATACATACAATTTGTTTCTCGTTAAAGAGAAACAAATTATATATATATATATATATATATATATATATATGATGTTAACGCTATCATTGCACATCATTACTTGCATAGCTGAAAAAACAAGTTCCTTCCATTCATAATGTTCATAGGATAGTGTGAATAAACATAACTACCAAAATCAACTATAGTTTAATAGCATGTTATGATTTTGTCCCCCGAGTTATTTTGTCCTGGGTCTAGATTATTCAACAGTGTTGTTTGATTGATGTACTCTTTAGTAACTCTCTTGCTGAGAGCTATATAAATAGTAAGCTGCATCAAGCTGTTGTGGCTACTTCAAGCCCACCCAACTTACGAAGAATTTGTCACACAGTTTAATGTTATGTATTCTCATCTTTATAGTGTCTTTGGTCTTGGATGACGTTAATGACAGATGAATTTCCATTCATTTTATTTTTGTGCTGACAAAAGATAATGGGGTTGAAAGATTGTAAAAACACTAACCGAACCAGCATTAAAAATAAAATCTTTACTTTCTTAGTTGAACTAAGCTGCCTGGATTCTGTGAGGACTTACTTGATTTTGCCACAAGTTGATATTCGGGGCAGGGCGATCGTATCCTTCCACAGCTCCCTATTCCTAGTAACTCTTAACATGCTTTCTCCTGTTACCCCCTCCCAAACGCCGCTCTGCCATTCATTTGCTTAAGTGTGGTTTCCGGCTTTCTCTTTTCCAATCTTTTCACTCCTATGTAGCCCCCTGCGCTTCAGTGGCGTTACCGCCTTGCTCGGGGTGATATGATTAAAAAAAAAAATGCCCATAAGTATGCTATGCATTGTTTTCCCCTGTCTCTCTTCCCTCTATCTGACCTATGAGTACCCGTCTTCCTCATTGCTCACATGTTCGGTGTACGTGATCCTCAGCATCCTTCTCTTACAGAACCTAAAACGTGGATGGTACAATCAGACCAAATATACTACCCTGGGACCTAAGAATACCCGAAATAAATTTAAAACTCTGCAAACGTCATAAAAATAAGTTCGCATCTCAGAATCAAAAATGTTTTATTATTAAGAGGATAGATGAAAGTATTTTTTAATTATTTTTAGAAAAAAATTCTTTCTAACACGTTCGAAATTTTGGTATAAAATCTTGTTTTTCATTCGTCCATGAGTTAACGTAATCTGTACAAGGGCAAACAATATTACGCAAGTCACTTATTTGCCGGTGAAAAACACATTAATTTGAAAATTCTTACAAAAAAAAATTTCAGATAATGGTTTGATTTTGATGAAAATTTCAGGACTTATTCATAAGTAACTAAAATCATTTTTGAAATAATTATTTTTAGAAAATCTTATATATATATATATTACCTATGTTACCCACTCACAAATTTCTAGACATTTCTGGAAATTTGTGAGAATTTGCCCATATACCTAACATTAATTAAATTCAAGAGTCATTGTGAAATGCTAATCAACAATCTTTGTCTTCTAAATGAGACGTTTTCTAGAAAATCTGCTCCGAATTGTTAAAATAAATGCAATAAAACCATGCCATTTTTTTTTTTTTTTTTTTAGATGAACTTAATAAAATAAATTAAGGATATCGTAGTCTGAAAAGAAAACATTCAATGAATTTTTACAAGAATTGTTTTTCAGTTTCAGAAATCTTTCCTCCTTCATCCATGCGAGTTTAAGTTAATGAAGACTATATTTACTAATCGAAAATTGAAAAGCTTAATACAAATAACAGCCTTTCGATTTTTAAAATAAAACAGTTTGTGTGCGTATGATGACCCGTATTTTCTTTTTAGGATGGTCGTACGTAATACATACATCATCAAAAGGTCACGTGTTTCAAAGGTTGCACTCCTTACAGGAAAAAAAAAAGAAACTATATAAACATTTTCGGCAAGGTACAATTCTTTCATCTCGCTTCCGTGCTTCCTATACTCTACGTTTCAACATTCATCGGGCTTTGCAAATCATACCTTCAAAATTTTAAAGCAAGTTTTATATTTTAATTCCTAGTTTCCTAATTTTGTTAAAAAAAAAAAGTAATTGTGAAATTCACAATTTGCAGAGGCACCTAAAAGAATATAAATAGATATTAAAAATAGAAATTAATAAATGCCATAACTTTTCATAAATTATTGAGTTACCTTTGTCGTTATATAATTTCATTCTGTTATTAAATTGTACAATTATTAAGTTTTATATTTTTATTTTTCATAAAACATCTTTAAACGTAATGCTATAAAGCTAAACTAACTAAAATTCTATAAAATATTGGATAATTGCTAAAAATTAAATTTTATTTTTTCTATAGTTAAAAACGAAGCGTATGATTAAGCTAACATAAAATTGACAAATTTGTCTTCCATACTTAGCATTTTATGACGGCTTCCGTCTGTCATATCAATTATCGGCTCTGATAACAAGGCTACTGTAATTAAGAAACGCACTTATAGCACATTTCAGGCAGTATAAGCTAGTAATATTTGTTTCAAATCAGATTAAGGTAAGTTTAAATTTGCTAATTTGAATAAAATGTGTCAGCAAGGTATATTTTATTTTTGCAAGTTTTTTTTTTTTTTAACCGAGAATTGTTTTCTGTTTACAAAATGTGCTGATCGATAAAAAAAAATGGCCGAAAAGTTTAAATCAGAAAAACATTAGATTCCAATCAATATTTCAGTTTGAAATACACCAGAGTATTTTGCTTACTGAAATTAGTAAATTTAATCTCTTGGCTTTCAATTAAGGCTTCAAGAATTTTTTTATTTTTAAAAATTCAATTTAAATTTAGGTATCGAAATACCTAAATTACATACTTCGTAAGTTTTAGGATCTCTTATGCAAACCTGAAAAATGATATAGACGATTTCATTAATCGGAAATGACAGAATCGCTGGACGAACAACCAAAATAACAAGCTTCGTACAATAAAACCGGTTCTAGGAGAACAGAGACTGGTGTCTTGAGTTGAAAGAAAGTAATGTTGGCTCCCGCTGCATACAGGCCACACATACTGAAGAATGAAGATCAATCTTCCTACCTTAAAGAAATAATCTTATATCAACACATAATATCTACAAAACAAACGTTTACACTGAAAGTATAAAATATGCGCAATGTCAGTACTTGAAGGTGTACAATTTCAAATGTTTTTGTTGAAAGCATAAAATTGTGTTCAAAATATTACAAAACAGATATTTGATACGCTGCTAAACAATCTATCCTAAAACGTGGACTGATATGTACAGCAAGAGTTTGTTGAGATTGGGGGGGGGGGGGGGGCAAAGCACCTAACAGATTGCTCTTTCAGCCACAACGGGGGTAATAGGCAGAGAGGAGAACGAGACGGGAGGTAACAAAAATAACATTGCCTTGGAAACCGCAATAACTTCAGGAACAAAATGTTCACAGGACCGACCTCTAGAGACACAATGTCTTGCTAACTTGTTCCCTTTTTGCTTTTATTGTCACGGATCTTACAGAGGCCTGTATCTAGATATGCAAAGCTGTTTCGCTTCTATCGGAAACAACCCAAATGTAACTGGTGTTGACACATATTCCCGCACACGATCTGAGGCCTTTTCTGCGTATGTCCCGAACTTAGTTGGTCGCAATCACTGACCCATTCATACAAATATATTCATCTCACGACAACTTCGAATTTACACTTCAGAAATGCTACAAACACCATAATACCGCCATTTCTCTGAAATCCTACAAGTACGGTTTACCGTGGGTGGTGCCCGATGATGTCTGGGAACGGGATCCTGGTGGATTTCGGCGGTCAGAGTTAGTACTTCCAATTCACAACACGCCACTTTGGTCCGTCTGGCGACCGGTGCTCCGGGTCGCTTACGAGTGCGAGTATACTGGTCTGTGTAGTCCTGACCTGTCAAGGCGGTTGAGTTTCGACCTTGACAGGTCCAACGGTGACCTCTGAGGTGGGTGGGTAGCACAGGCAGTGAAATTTAAATTATATGAATTAGGAATCAGAATAAAAAAAACAAGCTATAACTTTCGGGTTCAGATTTCTAAAAAGAAATAAGCGCAGACTTTTGGACTACAGTCTTTGGGGGAAAAACTCCGTTGTCAAGAATGTCCCATTTCTTGATTGAAAGAGTAATATCTAGTCGGATTAATCCGGCATCAGTCAGATGAGAGACGGTAATTTAATGGTGGAGATTGAAATAAGAAATAGGCTGAGATTTTAATGAAAATGAAGACCTTCTACAACGTATTAAAACTTTCCTTCACACAAGCCTGAACACATCGAAGAGAGTTATTAAAAATAGAGAGCTCTCTCTGGCCACACCAGAAGAAAAATCTCATCTGCTTTGAGTAGCCAGGGAGTCTCGGACTACCGAAGGATCACGATTAGAAAAAACGCCGAAACAATTTTCACAACTATATATATATTCACGTTTAATTCACCAAAAGTTCCTTCTAAAAATCAAAAATAATGTTGAGCTATATATCCCGACTTCTCCGAGATGTTTTAGGTGTCAGAAATTTGGACATCACAGAGATAGCTGTATGAACCACCCTACATGAGAAAAATCTGGCCAAAAAAGAACTGATCAAGATGAGGATGAGTACCAGTGTAATATAGCAATCTGGCCCCACCCGAGGAAGGTTGATGCAATCGATGGTGTTTCCCGTCGGTGAAGGGGTCGGCGAACGACAAAACAGGTGTTTGAGAAATACATCCTGTCGGGGCCTGGAGCGGATGTCGCAGGGTTATGAGTCGGGCTCGTTTGACCTTATTTCCGACAGCGGCGGAAATGACTACGGAGGCAAACAGAACAGGTGTCTCTTGGAATTACGTGGGCGTTGCGTGGGCGAGGCAAAACCGGAAGGAAAAGTCCCGGTTCTAGAAGACTATAAAAAGACCTCGACACACGGATTCGCCAGCAGAGAACGGCCAGTGGAAGCAGAGAGACACCACAGGCAAGACTACACTCCCGTCGACCCATTCTATGTGCGCTCTCACTCTTCCATTCTCTGTTCCACACGGGTTCGTCGTCAGGAATAAAAATATAACCTTATATTTTTATATATGCGTGTTCTCGTTGTTTGTCGTCGTACGGCGATATATAACATACGCAAATTGGTGCCTAGTGACTTGCTGTTTTAAGACAACAACAACAACAAAACAGATAGATGCGAACTTGGTTACCACGGCGACAATTTGAAATTCTACGGAATTAAAACCACCAGATAGAGGAAGAAAAAGAAAAAAGAAGACGAAAATAGAAAGCAACCGGACGACCATAGACAACATCAACGAAAGGTAGGTGACTTTTGATTCGATGTTGTGTGTGTTCTGCTCTTGTTCATAATAAGTTTATAATAAGTCTAATTAAAAAAAAAAAAAAAAAAATGGAACAGCATACTTTTACCGATTTTGTTCAAGGTCTGACCCTGGAATTGAGAAATGTGGCTTGTTCGGTGTCGAACACTTTAAGGGGAGAATATTTTTTGAAGAATATACAGCCATTAGCGTGCAAAGAAGATGGTGGTTATAGTGCTTGGTTGGAGGATATGGAGAGGTATTTTAAAGTTGTGCGCGTGGCAGAAGAAGACAAGTGTCAGGCAGCTCTTCTCACAACAAGGGGAGCTGTTGGACACTATGTATATAGACTAATCTCTAATAACCCACAACTCACATGGAAGGAGTTCAAAACTTCTTTAAAGGAATACTACGGATTGGTTTTAGACCCCGACGCACGGTTAGTCGAATTAGTGAACATTAAGCAGGGTAGAACAGAGGGGGTGCAGGACTACATGCAGAGAGTAGTACGCCTAGCGGAGAGCGCATATGTTGGGGTTGACGGGAGGAATGAAGTTGTGATAAAACAAGTTCTAGGATTTTTCATAAAAGGTCTAAGGGATCGGGAAATAAAGATGGCAGTTATGAAGGATGAGCCACAAACACTAGAGGCTGCCTATCAGAAAGCGTTATCTGAGTTGAGATGGAAAATTCGACTCGACGCAAACTCTGAATACGAAGAGGAGCCTATGGAAATTTGCCACTCTCGGAGACGGGTACCGATAGAAGCCGTAAGCCCCGCTGAATCTAATACTAATAATAATAATAATAATAATAGGAATAAGAACAATAGAAAAGTTGGTAATAGGGGAACTGAATACAAGACTCGCGAGCGGGAGAGGAACGGGAGCGTTGTTAGGTGTTGGAATTGTGGGAAAGAAGGCCACATAGCGAAATTTTGTAGACGCGCCCCGGGAAACGGCAGAAGTCCGTTCGTGCGACGCCCAACGAACGGAACAAGGCGGTACCAACGCACATAGTTGGTAATATGGGCGCGCCAAATTCCATCTTTATTAGAATAGAACGTAGACCTTATAGGGCATTGGTAGATACGGGAGCAGAGGTATCGGTTATAAGCTGTAGGGTATTTAAAAAATTGCGACTGGGACTTGAACTGCAAAAGAGGGACATTAAACTTCGAACTGCGAATGGATCCCCGTTATACGTTGAAGGCCTTTGTCGTCTACAGGTCCAGATAGGAAGTAAGTCCATACCCCATGATTTTTTAGTCGTGAAAAATCTCAATAGAAACGTTATACTTGGCCGAGATTGGCTGATGCAGAACGGGGTGAGAATGTATTTCGATTTGGGGGCATTGAAGATTGGTGAAGAATACGTGGCATTGGAGGAGGATGTTCATATTTCCTCTATTGTTAGGTTAGCTCAAAAAGTAACATTAAGACCTCAACACCTGCATGCTTGTCTGGGATTAACCAGGCTGAGAAATGGACGTGGCAAAGAATATGAAATCGAACAGCTGAGTAGTGGATATGTTAGCAACTTATGTGGTATATCAGTAGCCAACGCAGTTGTAAAAATGCCAAAGTCTCGTAAGTTTCAGTTACTGATAATGAATAACACTAACCAGACAATCACTTTGAGACGGGGGTGTCCGCTTGCTAAATTGGAAAGGGCAGGTAATATTACTGAAATTACTATGCCCGATAAACAAAATAATAAAAGTCCTGATGTAGATTTGGAACAGGTACATGTACCGGAGGAATTCAAGCCTGAAATTAACAAATTGCTAAAAAGAAATAGGGACATGTTCGTTAGTGACGACAAAAACCTGGGCAGAACCGATACTGTGGAGATGCGTATCGATACTGGAACGCATGAGCCCATAAGAAAACGCCCATATCGCACACCCCTCAAACAAAGAAAGACAATGGATTCAGCAATCGACGAAATGATGCAGGCAGGTGTAATTGAGAGATCCAATAGCCCGTGGGGTTTTCCAGTAGTTTTAGTAGAGAAGAAAGACGGTGGTAAGAGATTTTGTGTAGACTTTAGAGCACTTAATAAGATTACAAAGAAATATGCTCGACCTCTTCCTGTCATCGATGATATACTGGCATCACTTGGTTCGGCAAGGTACTTTTCGAAGCTTGATTTAAAATCAGGGTACTGGCAAGTTAAGCTTCATGATGATGACAAAGAAAAAAGTGCATTCACCTGCCACAAGGGTCTGTTTCATTTTAATGTTATGCCATTTGGACTTGCAAACGCACCCGGCATCTTCCAGGAATTAATGTCAGTTGTTTTACAGGGACAGGAAGATTTTGCTCTGGCATATTTAGATGATATTCTGATATTTTCAAATACGGTGGAAGATAATTTAAGACATATAGACACAGTCTTGAGTAGTCTACGTAAGCACAACCTTAAACTGAAGCCAGCTAAGTGTGAGTTCTTTAAGAAAGAGACCCAATACCTGGGGTTCAAGATAAGTGAAGAGGGAATACAACCAGACCTCAATAAAGTCAAGGCTATAAAGTCAGTTTCTACTCCAACCACTGTTAGGCAAGTAAGAGCTTTTATTGGAATGACCTCATACTATCGCCGCTTTATTAGAAATTTCTCTGATATAGCCGAACCGCTGGTCAATTTGACAAGGAAATATGCACGATTCCAATGGGACGATGCTTGCCAAACCGCTTTCGATACACTAAAAACGAAGCTCGCGGAGATGGTAACACTAGCCTATCCCAACCCAAATAAGGCGTATAGGTTATATACTGACGCATCCGATCAATCGATTGGCGCATGCCTATCCCAGGTGGTGTACGATAAGGAAAATAGGAAGGATGTAGAAAAACCAATTTATTTATTGTCCCATAAATTAAGTGACACACAAACGAGGTGGTCAATTATAGAGAAAGAGGCTTATGCCATACACTATGCTCTTCAAAAACTGAATCACTACCTGCATGGCGCAACATTCACAATATACACTGATCATAGGCCCCTGGAGCACTTATTTAATTCGCCCATACAAAATAAGAAGATACAGACTTGGGCTCTGAGCATGTCTGGCTACAATTGCAGCATACAGTATCTTAAGGGTAAGGATAATGTTTGCGCGGATCTCTTATCACGCGCTGTTGATGTGAACGAAGACCATATTGCTTCTCCAGTAGATATAGATGATAGAAATTACTTGGTTAGTGTTATAAACTCCAACCTAATAGAGCCGGAAGAATTAGCAGCCCATAAAAATGTCGGAAATTCATCAGAGGCACCCGAACGGCCCACATTGAAAGGAATAATCATAATCAGGGAGCAAGAATCAGACAAAAACATCTTAGACCTGAAGATTAGATTACGAAATGGTAGGGCTACCAAAGCAGAACAGAAAAGATATATAGTAATGGATGAGGTGGTGTACTATTTGTCTCAGCCTGATGATGAACCCCTCATCAGGCTGTATGTACCATCTCACCTTAGAAAAAGGGTGCTAGTTCAATACCATGATGACAGTGGCCATATGGGGGTGGATAAGACATTCCACTCAATAAAACAAAAGTATTTCTGGCCTTGTTTACTTAGAGAAATAAATGATTTCGTAGGTAAATGTATCCCGTGTCAGACAAGAAACCTAAAGAGGCAGCAACCCCACATACAGGAATGTGACTTCCCTCCTTTTCCTTTCGCAAAGGTTGCTTTAGATGTCTCAGGACCCTACCCAAAGACCCATTCAGGTAACCAATACATAGTTACATTCATAGATATGTACAGTGGTTGGCCGGAGGCATTTGCGGTTCCTAACAAGAAGGCAGAAACAGTGGTGCATCTCTTAGTTGACGAAATCTTCCCCAGATTTGGGACACCACTTCAGCTTTTAACTGATAATGGGCCAGAAAATGTCAACAGGGTAATGAAAAAGACATTAGAAGACCTAAATGTACACCATGTGACAACTTCTTTTTATCACCCCCAGAGCAACGGTAAGGTTGAGAGGTTTCACAGAACAATGCATGATGTTCTAGCAAAAAAAATCGGCAACAACGAACAGTCGTGGGATATTTACATTAACCAAATGTTGGCGGCTATCCGGTTTCATGTGAGCGAAACCACTAAGTTTTCACCGTATTACTTGCTCTATAACAGGGATGTTATTTTGCCCTTGGACAATATACTGAGGCCTCGTCGCATATATTATGGTGATGAGCATCACCAAATTGCACTACAGGAAATGCATCGTAGCTTCACTTTAGTTAGGAATAATATAAGAAAAGCGAGGAGAGCCGCGATAGATAAGTCGCGTGGTAAGACGAAAAATACAACTTTTGAGGTTGGTGATTTGGTGTACTATAAGAATCACCAAAAGAAAGGGAAGTTAGATGTGCGCTGGCGGCCATATTATGTGATCGTTGAAAAGACTGGCCCGGTCTCTTATAGAATTAGAGATCAGTTAACCGGCTCGGTCATTAAGACGCATGCTGAGCATCTTCGGGCAGCGTCCATTGATGAATGGAAAATCCCTACTTCCGATAGGCCGTTACGAAAGATTGTATTGGCTGCTCCAGTAGAATCCAGTGATTCGGATGACGAATCCGGAGCGGAACAGACCGACTTTCCAGTGCACAAAAATCGACACCAACGTGTGGAATCAGACGATGAGTCTGATGTTCCATTAATGGAGCGTCGCATCATGACGCGACGTAAAATGGCGAATAAAAACGTGTCAACTATTGATAGTGATGATAGAATCGGTGGTATAAATAATGTTTCATCCACGTTCGAGGATGATTGCTCAAAGTGCGAAACGTCTGGATCTACTCATGTAGATCAGGGTTTTTCTAGGGAATCACCTAGCAGCGAAGATGTCCAAATGAGGCAAACGTCTGTTGGGGCAAAAAGCACGGATAGACCTGCAGATTCCACAGTTGATCGGAACAAAAAGAAAGAACTGAAAAGTCTTGTAGACTTATTGGCTGATATGCTATAGGATTGGGAAAGAAAGCAGTGGGAGGATTAACGATAGTTTAAGTGAAATAGTTAGGTCACCTTCCTTATAGCAAAACATGCGGAAGATACAAACTAAGGAATTAAGAGTCACGGGTCCATTTTTTTAGACTAAATTAAGATAGATGAAACCTCTAATCCTCCACAAGTAAATTGCATGCGGATTAACGTTGGAATCAGGGTAATTTTCTTCGTTTTCTATTGAACATTTCTCGGTCAGACTATGAATGATATGTACTGCAGATAATGGCCATTTTTCTGTGTTCAAACATAGTATGTTTGAAATTAAATTAAATTAAATGAAGTTACATGTGTAACAATAAACTTGAGCGGAAACACGCATGGTGTTGGTCAAAGGTCATTTACTCGATGTCAGTTTAGAAACTGGGGCGCGGTTACCGCCTATGATCATATGGTCGTGCATCGAGGCGTCTACGCGTATGGACAGAGTCGAGAAAGGAAACGAACATTGAAAGTTACAGAAACTTAAAAAAAAAAAAAAAAAAAGAACAATGAAACATCGAGCTGGGAGAACATTATGAAAATTCCACAATGGACACGAACATTGTTGGGTTGCCGATGTAGGCTCCCCTATATTTTTTTTTTTGTTTGTTTCGGCGTGCACACGTTTTGTACAATTGTCGGGCTTGTGTGGCATGGGGGGTGTGTGAGGGTGTTGCGCTTAAAATGTTCTTAGGTGAACATTTTGGAAAATGGGAGGGCGAGGAGTGTAATATAGCAATCTGGCCCCACCCGAGGAAGGTTGATGCAATCGATGGTGTTCCCCGTCGGTGAAGGGGTCGGCGAACAACAAGACAGGTGTTTGAGAAATACATCCTGTCGGGGCCTGGAGCGGATGTCGCAGGGTTATGAGTCAGGCTCGTTTGACCTTATTTCCGACAGCGGCGGAAATGACTACGGAGGCAAACAGAACAGGTGTCTCTTGGAATTACGTGGGCGTTGCGTGGGCGAGGCAAAACCGGAAGGAAAAGTCCCGGTTCTAGAAGACTATAAAAAGACCTCGACACACGGATTCGCCAGCAGAGAACGGCCAGTGGAAGCAGAGAGACACCACAGGCAAGACTACACTCCCGTCGACCCATTCTATGTGCGCTCTCACTCTTCCATTCTCTGTTCCACACGGGTTCGTCGTCAGGAATAAAAATATAACCTTATATTTTTATATATGCGTGTTCTCGTTGTTTGTCGTCGTACGGCGATATATAACACCAGAATGCGATTAAATGTGCAAATTGCCAGAAGAATCCAGCTTACTCTCGTACTTGTGAGTTCTGGAAGAAATGAAAAGAAATAGTGGAAGTTAAATTATAAAATAGACCTCCCCTTTTCAGAAGCAAAAAAGGAGTTGAAGAGTATACGAGGGGCCTTTCTTATACAAGAATAGTGAATAGGATAAATTCAAATACCTCCAATCTCACTGACAAGTATACGGACCTTTTTGAGAGACTTATGCACTCGGGACCAAATGAGTAGCCCAATTAAAAAAAAAACTTAAGAGATTTATATTACAAAGAATTGGGACAGACTGAACCTGAAAAAGGAAACTAGAAATAAGTGGATAACATCATCTCAGACATAGACCTCTCCACCCAAATATGTTAAGCCCTGCAATACAAGGGTCACAGATCACTTTTACGTCCACCAAAATCCTTAAACAGTAGAATAAGTGTATCACTTAAGAAAATGGAAACAACCAAGCAAAAACTATAAGTTTCTACTGAAAATCGCTTTGAAAATTTTATGATATTGAAGTAGATAGCCAAAAACTATAAACGGCTATAACTTCTAAAAAAAAATACAAATAAGCCGTAAATAATAATAAAAAAATACATGTATAAAATGTTGCAACGGAACTGCTGTGGAGTGAAGGCAAACACTGAGTTGCTAACAGACCTGACTTCAGGAAACCTTCCTCAAGAGAGAAAACGAATTAAATATTAGAGATTAGCAGCAAATCAATTACGTAAAAGACACTGATCTTCAGGTGGTACAACCATCTTCGTCAGGAATATTTTATAAGGTCGAATAAACTTGAGAACTAATTTCTAATTTACAGGCGACAGCTGTAAAAGTGACGCTGCACAGACAAATCAACATCTGCTCGGTGTACATTCCACCGAATAAAGAAATAAACGAAACTGAATTGCAGGAAATTATAAAGCAATTTTCTGTCCCCTTTATGTTAATAAAGAACTTTCCTGTCCCCTTTATGTTAATAAAGAACTTTAACTGTCACAACACTTTATGGGGCTGTAAAGATACCAACCACAAAGAAAATAATATGAAATCTGTTATCAATAACAATGTATGCATCCATTCTCTGATAGTTACTCTACAATTGATTTACCTTTGTGCAATTCATCTATTTTTATGGAAATTCCCTGGATAGTACTGATGGACACATGAGGTAGTGATCGTTTTATAATTTGCTTGCAAAATTGAGTAAAGCAAACTGGGAGAAATTTCAAAAGCTATACTCTGAATGACTAAAAGGATTATGCATGAAGGACATAACTCAGTTTACAGAAATCATTGTCTCTATTGCAAAGAAATGCATCCTAAATGTAAAATTAAAAAAGTAAAACGTAATAGACATTGGTTTAATGACGAATGCAAAAAGGCTATTAGACTCAGAAGAAGAGTAGTAAAGATTTTTAACAAAGATCCCACAACAGATTTGCTGAAATTTAAGCAAAAGCTCAGAAATTGAAAGATAACAAACAAGAATATTGGAAACAAATGTCAGCAAACTTAGTTCAGCGACAAAAATCAAATCTGTGTGGAATATGATAAGCAAAATAGCTGGTAATGCAATAAAATCCCTTTGTATAAACAATACTAAAATAATCAAAAAGGATATCGCTGACGAATTAGCAACAACCATATAAAAAAACTCAGCCAAGAATGGCAGTCAACAATTTGCTAAGTTCAAACAAAAAGCCGAAAAAGAAGAAATAAACTTTAAATCCAAAAATGCTGAGCTACAACCTTCCATTTACAATGAAGGAGTTGAATGAACCTTTTCTTTTTTTAAACGGTCCTGATACAGCTCTAGAACTAGACAGTATTCATTATCAATTCCTAAAGCGGTTACGAAACAAATCATTGAAGCTCTTGCTAAAACTGCTCAATAGTATATGAACAAGGGGCCACTTGTCATATTTGTAAAGAGTCTTTCATCATACCTATTCCGAAACCTGAGAATGATTACTCAGAACCTAGAAATTACAGACCGATAACGTTAACCAGTTGTCTGTAAAACTATGGAAAGAATGACCAACAACGGATTGACTTGGTACTTGGAAAAGAACGGCCTAATCAGCGATTATCTATGTGCATTTAGGAAAAAAAAGAAGTATCGTGGATCACTTAGTGCGGCTGGAGACTTTTGTTAGGGAAGTATTCCTTCTGAAGGAACATGTCACGGTAGACTTTTTTCCTTAGAAAAAGGATATGATACCACATGAAAGTTCGGTATATTAATAGATTTGCATGATTTTGGTCTGATAGACCAGACAGAATTCATAGGGAACTTCCTAAAAAAAAAATTGAAATGTTCAAGTCCGAGTATTAAGTCACGACCCCCTCAACTAATAAACAATACAAGTGCCTCCAAGGCCGAGAAAAGTCAATGGACCGAGGAAAGGCCAGCAAGGCACTTCGACACTCGAGTAAGAATTACGATTGATTTCGGGGCCT
Source organism: Ascarosepion bandense (assembly GCA_037127315.1). Lineage (NCBI taxonomy): Eukaryota > Metazoa > Mollusca > Cephalopoda > Sepiida > Sepiidae > Ascarosepion > Ascarosepion bandense. The sequence goes on along the minus strand of JBBBDQ010001904.1, from coordinate 283,303 downwards.
ACGTCGATGCTCAGCCTACGAAACGGGATGTGTAATAGTAAGGCAAGGGAAGGCTTCCCTAATACTCCTCCAAAATCGAATTCTCTGTCAACACACGGCGTAGGAAAGACAACCTCGAGGCGTGTCTATCTATTCCCAACCCCCACTGACACAGACGTTTGATGCAGACTTCTCTGTTGACCAGATGCTTGCGTCCACCCCAGAAGAGGGCGGACAACAAGCGCTCGATTGTCTTCCTCCGATTCCTACAGAGAGGGAGTACGGACAACAGTTTGGCCACATGCCCGGTAGCCCCACAGTGTGGATTTCTTCTACTGCAACGTGGATTTCTTCCTCTATACAGTAGTACGTTCTCGATATTAGTGAAATTCTGCTGGTCTACTATAATTTGTATACAGAAATCTTCAGTTTTAATTCCCTTCTCACTTGATACACGAGCCAACTCGTCGATGGATCCAAGCTGAGAGAAGAACGGCCCCATATGGTCGCTACTAATGTCCAGTAGTACACCATGAACAATTACTCTCATCCTTCGTGTGCCAATATATTCCGTTTGCAGTCGGTCGTTCTTGGTTACTAACAAGCTTCCCACCAACGATTTAGCCTCGTCTGTTGATGCCAGCAAAATGTCCCACATGGCTTGAGACCTCCTTGCCAGGATTTGTGGCACAATTTTAAGGATTTCTATTGCCTCCTGCATTATCTTTCTACTGACGCCGATAAACTTGTGATTTTTAATATCAAACGTCAGGAGGGAGATCGTACTCGCAGAAATGACGTTGAGCGCCTCTGGAATGGTAAGAATCTGTCATTGATGTAATATTTAAATTCCTGTCGCATTTGGCTATAGTAAGCCGAGTCTTTTAACTTGACTTGTTCCAGGCAGACGGTGAAGCCGTCTGCGTGACAATTGGCTGACATTTTGGATGACTCTCCCAGCAACACAAAAATTAACACGAAAAAGTTCACAAATATAAAAAATAAGTCAGATGAAAGACGTACTTACAATAGTCGCAAAATTCACTAAAAAATAACAGGCAGTCCGAATGTTAATCTATTTGTTGCAACTTAAAAACGACAATTTAAATACATACTCGTAGACTCTTTCAGGCTATGAGCCCGTCCATTGGTTAGTGCTGAAGGGGTGCTAGCCACTCTACAACATCTCCCCTTTTAAATTTTATATCCCCTGGGCGACATATTTCTGTCTTTTAGGATATTTTTCCATAGTACCCGTTTTCGATTACTTGAGCGATTCTGCTGTATTTTTTTTTTTTTAGGTGTAGGTACGTCGAACATAGCGTAAATCATTCTTTTATCAATGGTTCCTTCTTCCACGTTGCTTTTCCCAATTTATAATTTTTAGAATATATTTTTTCGCCGGGGTTGTAGTATTTACCATTGGTATTTCTTCTTTCATACATTTTCTTTTTTGTAAGTCTCAGTTTATCTAATACTGAACGAATTTTCCTCGCAAACATGAGTTCGGCTGAAGCAATTTCTGAACTTGCATTTACATTAGGTGTTATGTGATATATGAACAAAAATTTTGCAATTCTTCGTTCACGGTTTCAATTCTGCTTGTCTTCTTAATCGCTCTCTTGAACACATCAATAAATCTTTCCACCATTTCGTTTGACCTTTGGGTGGGGATGTTAGGTGTATGATTGAATGAATTTTAGATAAATTTTCAAAATATTTTAAAGAAAATTGTGTACCGTTATCAAACACGATGACGTTTTACATTAAAAACTTCTAGCCGCTAGGTGAAGCTATCAAGCACAATAAAGTAATAAGTACCTTTTAATTGGACCGGTATAGTCAATGTGAAGTCTTGACCATGGTTTATCCGTATTTGACCAGGAAGTGGATTTCACAGGTGGCGTCTTTGCTGCCAACGCACAGTTTCTGCAAGTTTTTCAATTTTTTTTCTTTACGCAATACGAATAGACATAACTTCTCATGATAGCTTTCATTCTGGATATTCCTGAATATCCGGTATGAAAATCCCTCAAGTTTTTCCTTGTTCAAACTGATGGTATTACCACACGATTTTATTTTTCTTCTGGTCCATTACCTCATTCTTTTTCTCTTTAATGAACTTAACAAATTTTGCTTTGGATCTTATTTCTCCCAACGTGACTAGTAGTTCTTTTAATGTGTTATACAAAACGTTTTTAATATCCATTTGAGAACTCAATAAAGCAATAAATGTCTCCGCAAATGGTTCTTTTATTTTTGGAATTAACCTAGACAAACCATCAGCGTGTGCTATTTTCTTAGATAGTAAAAACTTAAAGAGTAACTTAAAGAGTAACTTTAAAAAGTTATTTAAAAATCGCCTAAAAGATGTTTGCCATCTTTGTAAGCGATTAGCTGAATGTAGAGGATTTTTTTTTAGCCGAATATAGACAGTAATGGTCAGTTTGGAGGGTGAACTGTCTTCCATATATGTATTTGTGAAATTTCTTAACAGCAAATATCAGACCTAACCCCTGTTTTTCAATTTGGGAATAATTAGTTTCTACTGGAAGCAAAGTCCTAGAAACATGATGTACGGACTTTAACTGGCCATCTTTTTCACCATGTAAGAGTACGGCCCCTACACCCAGATGACTAGCATCGCTTTGACAATCGATTGTCCATTTCCACTTTACATCTTTTTAAGAAGTTTATTCAATGGTGCTCTTAATGTGTGTGTATACTTGGAATGTACTTGCTGTAATAATTTGCTAAAAACTAAAAGTGATTGTAGGTCTTTATTGCGTTTGCACGGCTAAGGTCAGGCCTCCTACCATTTTTTTTTTTTTTTGTCTATAATCTGTTCCTTATACTTGATCTTTGGTATAAAAAAAATTTCGCATTTTTCAATACTCAGCTTAAATCCAAACTCTTATTTTTTTAACAGTTCTTTTACCTGCCTTGCATGTTCTTTTCGGGTTTTACTTTTTGTTAATATATCGTCTTGATATGCAATCTAGCCGACTTAGCATGGTGTCCATCAACTGCTGGAATAGTGTTGGGGCTAACAACTCTTATTTTCTTGTTTTTCCTTTTTACATATACGGTAGGTACTATAATCGGTTTTTTCGATTACCCCTAATTTCTCTCCAACTGTTCAAATTCTTTGTCAATATTCTCCAAAGTTGGTCAAATTATTGGTGTCGTATTTTTTTAGTTCAAATTTTGCTTTTACTTTTAAGCAAAATCTGAGACCATCTGAGAAAATTTTATTTGCGTTCCATTTTGAATTTTTCGGTATTGGTTGACGATCCATCTAGATCATTACAAATCGTGTTTATTGGTACATTGAATAAATCGAACGATTTCATCCAGTCTGTTCCAAATAGGTTTTGCGATCGATCTATGACGAATGCTTTTTTTCTCTCTTTCGCTGTGAAAAAAAAACATTTTTGACAATTTCGCCCAATAATTTTAATTTTCCACCTGTCACCACTCTTGCGATTTTTTAAAGAAGTGATTTATATTGGTCTGTTGATTCTATTCCAGGTTTCTGCGTTTATTATTGTTAAGTCAGAACCTATATCTAATTGAAGTTTAACTTTTTTATTATTTATTCGAAAACATATTTTCTTGACTGCTTTTTTTTTTAAATAGTACAATGGACAATCTTTTTTTTTGTTGTTGTTTTACTTTTAGGTTTCATTCTACAATGAGAAAATTCATGTTCTTTGTCTCGACAATGTTGACTCCCTTTGTTTTTAAAAGGGTAATTCTTAAATGGAATTCACCACAACCAAAACAAGGATTAACTTTAAAAGAAGTTGTTTTTTACTATCTTGTGGCTTATTCTTGATTGCGTGAATATGGAACACATTTTGCCGTGTCTTGGCTTAAATTTAAAATACGTTGACACGCTTCAGCAAAATTCTGAAGTGATATGTTTTGGTCTTGTTTTAATTTCATTAGCAAACTTGATCTTATTTCTGCATCTTTTGGTGCCGTCAGTTCCAGGAAAAAATAGGCATTTAAACATATGTAGTATTATTTTGTTAAATCTAATTTTTTCACATTCTCTGTTGGCAATCCTGACAACAGTCGTGTAGTCCTCACTTTCTTTCTTTGTAAGATTCAAACAGTGCCAACATGGACTGAAAAGTGAACTTCGCTCACCAAATATTTTTGCTAATATTTGTATGGTTTTCCGGAATTAAATTTCTCCATGATATCTTAGGAGTATAAAATTAGCATACTTTTCGTATTCGGTCGTGTCGAATTTATCCAGCAATAGTCGCACCTTTTTTAATCCGGCCATTTTGCACAGTCTTTTTGGAATATTTCTTCGCATCTCCAAAAATATGCCCCAAATGTGACTTCTTCGTTTGGTTTGTATAAAAATTCAATAATTGAGTTGATTACGAAATCCCAAGAAAAATTTTATCTTGAGAAAGTCTCTAACAATTTTGAAAATCTCTTTTTTGTGTGTGTGTGGTTCGAGTTCTCGATTCATTTATAAGACTTCTTGTCGTTCCTGTTTGCGTACAATTTCTTGCTGTTTGAAAAATTCCAGCCTGTAATTTTTAAATTCCTCGATTTACATAAGTGTGTAGCACTTGTGAATTTATACTTCTTTCCAATGAATGTTTTTGCGTGTTTGTTCGTCCTTTGTTAATATCATTGACTTTATTACTATTATTATTATTGCTACAGTTGCGTTTTATATTTATTTGTTTTAATTCACAGTCACCAATCTGTTGATTCAATTGTGATTTCTCGAATCCATCGTTGCCAGTCTGTTGTTTCGTCGAGCTGAATCATACAGAGAAGAATGAGTGCTTAATATATTTATTCAGCACAGTATCCGGTGCTAACTGATATATACAATAAATACAGAACAATATGTTACAAACAATTAACAACACAAAACTTACGAGCAAAAGAGAGGGCGGTTTAAATGGTGAATAGCCGACGAAGTAAATCAGTCCGAATATCAATGTGCTTTTATTTATTGTATAAATATACAATTATGGCACAGGACCAAAAGTGGATGGGGTCATCACTTTTTGTCCTAGTTACTCTGATTCACGACTCAATCACTCATTACAATTTTGTCCATTTATCACAAGAACCTATCCATCATCTTCTAATCCCACAAACACCATCATTTCACATAATTGCCAGGAATTTAATAAAACACTCATGACGTAAAAAAATTTCCATTATAAAATAGTTTAAAAAATTATGATTGGAAAATGTGTGGGGGAGGGGATGAACCCCAAAACAAACAAAAGAAAACAAATGTTAGTAAGACCTGTCCACCCCACAATACATATGATTGTCGATTGGTAGAATACAGCGGCCAAACTAAAGAAGTGCACTCCCTAAAAGATAGGGAAAGGAAAAATAAATATTGGAAAGGGAAGATCAAAATCCTGAACCTGTCGAGATAAGAGGGAGGCGGGAAAACTGGGAAGATTGGGATTCTCGACGTGGATCATAACAATAAAGAATGCCGGGTGCACACAAGGAACAACACTTGTTCACATTAACTAGAAAAACAAGTGTCTAATTAAGCCAGGAGAGGGTTCACAGGAAATCTCCCCATTGTGTCAAAGCAGATTTAAAACAAGAAATCGAGGCTGGCCCCATTGCCACTTTTACTCACTTTTTGCTGAAATTTGTCGATATCAAACAAGTTTTATCAGATCTAATCTTCTTCCTATGCTAATGCTTAAATAATCTGATCAGATCCTGATGAGAATAGCGTTCAAACCGCAAGATTCCCTCCCCATCGTCCATATCAAGATTCTTGCTACAGCTAGCAAGGTGAAAAATACCATTCGTATGCGAGATCAATGGACACAAGCCGTTCAGTAGCGATACGTACCGTCAACTTGCAGACATAATCCTAGAACGGATGCACCTGAAGACCATGGTAGAAGGCGTGCGAAGCCTTTTCTTTCAGGCCAATGTCACACCGATGTCAGTCGGGCAAATCTTCCCAGCCCCATTTGAACATCCTGTCATTGAGAGATAGCACATTCCGAATAAATTGCCAGGTAAGCGAAAACCCAGGGTTGTTGCTGAGGTAATTCACCGCTGGCTCCCAAGACCTAAAAGAGTGCAACTCGGTCGCCAATAAGCCGAGTCACCCACAGAGAGGATCCTTAGTCGCGACCCTCTCCACTAAATCCCGAGGCTGAGAAAGGTCAGTGGACCGAGGAATGACCCGCAAGGTCGCCCGACACTCAAGTAAACATTTTGATTGTTTCCGGGGCTTACGTCGGCGCTCAGCCCTAGAAATCTCTCAAAAATCGATTCCTCTGTCTTCCAGCCCCACTCATATGACACAGACGCCGGGAACAGACATCTTTGTCGACCATATATCCGTCGCCACACCACACCACACCACAAGAAAGAGGAGAGCAGAGGTTCGATCGCCTTCTTACGGTACTTACAGAGAGGAAGTAGAGACAACCGATCCAAGTCTTGACCGCCGCTTTGCCAATATCTCCGACCAATTCTTCTTTAGCTGGAGATTCAGACCGAATTTCACTCAGAGAATGCGGAACGGGACCGTTAGTCCTAATGACGGGCACCAGAAGCGGGACTCTCTTGCCTGTTACGATTAATTTTTTGCTCCCGTGACATTTTTGTACCGTTTAAGCGCCTTCTGTTCCACCTTCTTATTGCTGCGGCACGCCACGAAAATAGATATGTCATCGGCGTACCCAGAAACCTTGGCTCGAGCACCACCAGAGACACCGACTGTACGCCCTGTCCCTTAGCCGTAGAAGGAGGGGCTTTAACGCCTTAGCGTAAAGTAGAGTCAACAGTAGGCAACCCTAACGAACCGATCAAGACAGAGCAAACACACTCGACCGTTCTCAGTTCACCTGTACCACAGCGCCGTGGGAGCAATACAGCAGGCTGATTCACTTGCAGAAATCTGGTTTTAATCCGGCGGCCTGCTGGATAGCTGCTAAATACCGATGGTTGGCCCTATCAAATGCCTTGGACTGATTCAAATTGATCAGTGTGGCTTGCTTGTTGTTTTTTTACGCCCTCTATGATCGTGCGGATCAAGTGCAGGTTGCTCGGTATTGTTCAGCCCCTCACAACACAAATTTTCTCGGGTCCCAACAGAATCTCGGCAACTGACTGCAAACACTCCGCCAGGATCTTGGCCAAAATCTTTAACTCTCTGTTTAGCAGAGTTATGGGCCTGTAACCATCTAAATCCCTCTCACTACCTTTGCACTTTTTCAACAGCGATCACACCCCTGAAGATCCGATCAGGGACGGCCCACTGCTGAAACCAGTTGCTGAACACCACCGTCAAAATCAGGACAAAGATGTGCGACAGCCTCAAGTACAATTCATAGGGTGAACCATCAAGCCCTGGAGACTTTCCACTGCCGGCCCTCTTCAATGCCAAGTGAATTTCACCTTTCGTGATCTCACCCTCGCAGCTACCCGCTTCAGTCAGCGCACGCCGAGGAAAGTCAGCCAAATAGTCTGAGAAACTCATCAGAAAAACCAGGCTCCATGATAAAACCACTCTCAAAATGCCGCCAAAACACATCGCACATATGCTTGATCGACCTCAAAGTACGTCCTTTCCGGGGTATCGACCTTCCGAATGCATCGATTGCCAACCTCGACAGATCTCTTTCTTGCGCAATTCAGCGCCTTATTCACGTCTTCGTTAGACATCATGTTTAACCTATGTCTAATTACCTGACCGTGGTAGCGCTTTCTAGTCTCACGCACTACGGCCTGCCTAGCTAAAGCTATCTCTATGGAATCTCCCTCAGCTACTGACCGCAACAGATTATCCTTTTTAGCCTTATCTAGGGTGAGTCATTGGCTATATTTGGTGGTGAAAGACCTAATTCTATCCTCTCTTACCACGTATTCCCAATAACCGCCCCACTAGCACCAGCTGCACTAGTTTAATCAGCTGTTGGCAGAAGTCCCGCCTGTCCAGTAAGGACAGATTGAACTTCCAGTGTCCAGCCATTTTACGCCTAGTACCTAAAACTATCCGGGCACAGACTAGTCTGTGTTTCGAATAGCCTAACCAATGGAATGTGAGACAGGTGTAGATCGACCTTCTCACTAACATTCTATCCAGGTAGCTAGCCAACTACGTACCCACGTCCACATCTTCCTCCCAGGTTGATTGACCCGGTATTTATCGACAAGACCACCTCGCCGATCAAATCAACCAGGCTACGATCGCCCGACCTCTCACTAGCGCCCCGCCCCGCCCCTGTCTATTTTGGCGTCTCTAATAGTATTCCAATCCCCCACTAAGACTAAGTGCGAATAGCCACCAGGAACGGCCCTAAAAGACGCGCTCCGTCTGGTTGTTGGGTTCATAAGTCGCAACGATCCGAAACGAACTACTGTTCACGGTAATATCAGCCACGATCAACCGGCCCCAGGCATCGACATGAACAAGGTTCACTTTCGCATCCAGACTACGCTTAACCAACAAGGAAACATCTTTGGCCAGTTGATCTCCATATGCTGAATAGACAACAAAGTCGTGAGACAGCACGCGAGCATCAGCCTCACAAAGTGTGTCTCTCGCATCGCAGCCACATCTACCCCGAAGAAATCACAAAGCAGGTGGGTAGCCTAACCCCAATCTCTCATGCCCTTCATATTCAAGCTGGCTATCTTACTTTCCATGTTGAAAGTAGAATTCCTTATTCACAGACTTGACGGGAAATCTTTGAGTGTCAGAACCTCGGTGGATTGTCCCAGGTTAATGCCACTAATGTACATGGGAAAATAGTAAGGGATGAAGTAACACTGGGCCCTCTTAGAACAGTGACGCGACATTTTTCGGAGATAAGTAAATCTACCTCTGCCATCCGAATCTTCCGAAAAGCATCCTTTGCTTCGTGGATGAATGAAAACAGTTGCATTAAACTAAAAAATTCTTCCAAATGAAAAGAAAAATAGAAAAATATCAAATAAAACAAATTTCAAGCTAAACGGGGTTACAAAAAGATATGAAAACAAAACTGCAAAAATGTCCAAAGCTAGACCAAAATAATAAAAAAAAAAGTAAAGTAAATTTAAATTTAAACTTGCAAAAAAATGAATCTACGCTTGCAACAAAGTCCAAAAAAACAAAATCCAATATGGTAAATAAGTTCGTGCTGAGTCCGAATTTTATTAAAAACGACCCTTTAAATACATACCCATCGACTCTTTCAGGCTATGAGTTAGTCCACCGGTTAGAGTGCTGAAGGAGTACTGGGTATTCTACAATAATTATGCTAGTTTTATATATGGGGCAGCCAAAAAGTCGTACATAAACTCCTAAATACTATCAAGCGCTCGGACTAGGGATCGGGGCTTTTAGGAGGTGCGCTTATACACAGAAGCCATTGAAACACCTCCACATCTACAGCGTATTAAACTGATATTGAAGTATTATGTAAAACTTTAAATTATTGAAAAACTTAACAAATCCAGCTTATATATCTACATTTGAACCAAATTAGGGTGATCAATTCAGTCATACAACCATACAGACTTAGAATGAAACCCTTTGCCGAAGAAATATCCAAGAAACAATGGTATCCAAAATTCCATCATGGGCGATTAAACATGCCCAAATTATCCTGGAAATGCATAATTTTCCAAAGAAAAAAAGAAAACACCTACTCACATTTATGGATACATTCAAGAAAATACTGGAAGACCTTCACGACTATACAAAAATAAATACGGACGGTTCAAAAAGTGGAGGCAAAAAATAGGCTGTAAAGCAGTCCGTCAAAACCTTGACAAAAAGAAACGGCCCCCAAAAGGGAAGTTCGATATTCATTGCAGAGTCATATGCCATTAAGTTGGCTATAGGCATCATCACTGAGAGCAAACTAGAGAACTTCCTATTTTTTTTCAGACTCATTCTCTGTCCTTTCAGCCTTGGAGAGGAACAAATCCATCAATCCCCTAATCATTAAATTATTGCATAAAATCAGAGCATTGAATAAAAAGAGAAATATATTATGTTGGATCCTTAGCCACACTGAAATATAAGTAATTCTAAAGCAGACGTGGCAGCCAAATCAGCTTTAAACATGAATGTGGATATAGGGATAAAGATACATATACAGGTTATATTTTAAAAAATGGTAGGAGTGCTGGGATAGTTGTCCACATAATAAACTCCATGTAATCCAGCCCAAGCTCGGCGTAAGTTATACATCATTCAGGAGGTCTCGAAAAACGAAAGTCGTAATAACTCGCTTGCACACGAGATTGACACATTCTTTCTTACTTACTAATGAAGTTCAGCCCGTGTGCCAAAGCAAGTATTATTGACTGAACGTATTTTGTCAGTGTCCATAACAAGCTATCTCTAGGCAACAATTTTATAATACTGATAGCATGCTTGAATTGTTCAAAAATGTAAAATATCTAAAAAAATACTCGACCTCTATAAGAAAATTTAAAACAGAAATATATATATATATATATATATATATATATATATATATAATTACCAGCAGTAATTTTTTTAAAATGATATATACATTATCAGAAAAACATTTTTGTGAGAAGAAATTTCTAGCAATACCTTTTTGAAGAAAAACAAATATTACCAGCAATGCATTTGACTTGAGCTAAATTTCTCTTTACAAAAATGCATTAATGGAACATGATCTAAAACTTGATCTTCAAACTGATTTCTCACAAAGAATATGCATTCTATTAATACGAATCTATGGTAAAACTCTTTTCAACGTTAAATAACCTACTGACGTTGATATGTTGTAAAACAAAACAAACTAAACCAGCACAACTAATGTTGATGATAGAGCTACATTTGAACCAAATTACTGTGATCAATTCAGTCATATAAAAAAAAACAGTATTCTGCCAAGGACAATTAAACACCCTCAAGTCATCCTGGAAACATATGACTGTCCAAAGAAAAACTTCCACCATTTCACATTTCTGGAGACATTCCAGAAAAAAACTACAAAAATATATACTGCTGGGTCCAAAAGTGGAGTCAAAATAGGATAGCGCAGCAATAAGCCAAACCAAACACAAAAAAACACACACTATCCCTAGAAGAAACTTTACCCTTTCTTGATTTATTAATCCCAAAGCAGTTAAGAAGTTGAGAGACGCTAATTTGCTAGTAGAGGGAGAAATAGGAAACACGCTGAAAATATGGTAAAGATGAAAACTTTTACAACAGATACATATATTCTTGCTTTTGTTACACCTCAAATCCCTAGAAAAATAAAAATCGAGTAAATTATTGAGCTTGTGGAACAATATATTCCTGCTCTTCTACTGCGCTTCAATTGGACATAAGTATAGATGAAGGATTCGCCTAAGATGTGGAAAAAGGAATATAGACCATTCTGAAGAAGAATGCCACTATGAAGCATTATGTGCTAACTGCCAGGAAAATGTGACTTATTGAAAAGAAATAGTCGAGGTATCTCATTTATAGAAGCAAGGCAAATAGTACAAAGCTACATAAAATATCCTTATTATACTAAAACAATCCGAACAAATGCCAGTCAGCCTGACAAACATAGAGCCATCATTGAGAATGTCATACACTTAGGGCAAAATGACTAGCCAAAATTTCAATACTACTTAAGATATAAACTCCAAGGAAGTAGTACAAACTGAACCACAAAAAAAAACTAATGAAAGAATTAAAATAATAAAAAAGAACAAATACAGAATAAAACAAAGCAAAGGTCATAGAGATTTCCTATTCGTACAACAAAAAAACTATTAAAGATATACTTAAAAGCTTATCTCTTCCCCCTCCAAAAACATAGGCTAAACAAAAACATGAAATTTAGTCACCAAATTCCTCCCCAAAATCAAATTGACACAATGAAAGAAATGGTGGTGGAAAGCTAGAACCCAAAAACGGCCAAAACCTCGGAAAATTAAATCATAACCGCATACTAAGTTAAAGCCCGAAAACATTTAATTTCATGTACCAAATAATCCAATGGAACTGCTTCTGATAAGACCTCTCACGGGCAGTGTTTTGCGTTCAGGAAACATTCCTTAACCCACTAGGGCCATTCGTATCATATTTGATACAGTATTTCCCTATAAGAAAACATTTGGTATTCATTGACTGAGCAGTCAGTACTGCTTTCATTTGAAATTTATAAAATATTTCTCTTAAAAAATTTTTCAGGAAAATAATTTCTTTCAAGGCTTGTTTTCATACTGTATCAAATATGATACGAATGGTCCTAGAGGGTTAAACAAAGTGACAAAATGTAATATAAAAGAATATCATCAATCCAACTATTCATATGACTCTGGGCTTCGAGCATCCTGCAGTTAAAGTGACCTTATACGGGCCAATAAACATCTAATCAGTATATATTCCAACAAACGAAGCTGAAATTCATGAAATTATAAGGCAACTCTTTATGATACTAGGGAATTTTAACTGTTACAACTTCATATGGAGTTGTAGGGACACAAACCAAAAGAGGAGGACCTTAGAAACAATAAATAATTGCAAAGATTTTTGTCTTTGTAATGGTAAAATGCCAACTTAGAAAAATTCATTTACTAGCAACAATTTGGCAATAGATTTATCACTAATAAAATAATAAATATTTATCGTAAATAATTAGGCCAGTAGATATAAATATATAATACTGTTTAATTAAAAACAGAATATCTACTTAAATACAAGTATCGATAAAAACTAATGTTCAAACAAATCATTTCCGCTTATCTCTCTGTGATAGATCAATTTATATGGATTTCTCTTGGAAGGTAATGCCAGAAATATGCGGTTGTGATCACTTGCCAATCGTCCTCCAAAACTCAGAACATAATGACAAAAATCTTCACCGTTGGAAATTAGGTGGAGCGAACTGGAAAGCATTTAAAATCAAGGACTTAAAACATTTAACGAAAATTCTTAATTCTATAGCTAAAAAATGCATTACAAAAAATTAAGCACAAAAAAACACACAACAGAAATCGGGGTCCTGGGTATGACCTTAAACTGCATCCGGCAGCAAGGCCTCTGATTGGGAGGTTGTGAGGAGCATGGAACCACCTCTTAATTGCTGACATAATCCTAGAAGGGGTGCACATGTTAGGGTCCCAGCTATGGGTAAATAGTTAACCCCCAAACTGGGGTCAAAATGCTATGAAAGTATTTACCAACAAAACTTTTTTGAATGAAAAATGTGACCAACAAAACCTTGTTTACAAAAACAATAAAACAAATAAACTAAATAAAACAAATCAAAACGATTTTCAGCATTAAATGGCCTAATGAAGTTGATATGCTGGTTAAATGAACCAACCAACCAACAGAAATCGGTTAAAATAAATGTAAAGAAGTTAGCAGGATAAGAGCAGCTCTAAGAGAATTCAACCATCAACTTCTTCTATGTGCCATATCCCTTCAAGGACGTAGGCGATCAAGGCCTTCCATGTTTCTCTATCCCTGGTAGCTGTTAGCATGCTTTCTCCTGTTACCCAACCCAAACCCCGCTCTTCCATTTACCTGCTCAGACCCTTCAAATATGTTACCTGCTGCGTTCCTTTGCCCCTCAATCTGACCTGTATCAAATTCTCCAAGCCTTCCTTCCTTCCTTATCACATGTCCCAAGAACTTCAGCTGTTTTTTCCTGATTTTCAGTATTAATGTCATTTTCTAAAACCTCATCACTACCTCTAATTTGCTACAATTGAACTCCGAGCAAAGGTACGGAAAATAATTAAAGAAACCAAAAAGAATGCTGTAGAAGCTACAAAAACAAGACCTATCTGGAATATTGTGACACTATTTTGAAATCGCTAGTAAATTGAAGAAAAATTAGAAGGCAGAAAAACACTAAATTTTCATTAGATTGAAGATATACTGATGACCAGAGGAAGGAACACAGAAGAAAATGGTAATTAGTTATTTCATCTGTCAGAGAGTTAACGCAAAGAGACCATCTGGTTTTGGTGAAGACTGATATTAAGTGCTGAGTGGGATCGAAGGTTTTGCTATGGCCTATCTAAACGACATTCTGGTGTTCTCAGAAACGCCAGAACAGCACTTTGACCACTTGAGTCAGGTGCTGGGGAGATTGGAGAGGCACGGACTGAAATTGAAGCTGACGAAGTTCCAATTCCTTACAGAGGAAACAAAGTACCTGGGGTTTGTAATAAATGGGAAAGGAATAAAACCTGGCCTGGACAAGGTAAAAATAATGAGAAATGTCTGAACCAAAGACGGTAATGCAGGTGAGGGGGTTTACAAAAGTCATATGCTATTACAGACAATTCATCCCGGAGTTTTCTAGATTGGTAACCACTCTGATAGCTTTGACAAAGAAGTATGCTAGGTTTAAGTGGACGGAGGACTGCCAGAAAGACTTTGACTGCTTGAAGGGGCAGTTAACGGTTATTCCTCTACTGACTGTTCAGACCTTAGCGGGCTAATGGTCTTCTACACAGACGCTAGTGAACAATGTATAGAAGCAGTCTTTACCTAGCCATGTCTGGACAGAATTGTCCAGTGCCAGGTATACCAGAGAAAATGCCGGTGTATTTCCTATCACACAGACTCTCAGAGACCCTGCAGAGATGGCCGGTGATGGAGATGGGGGCATACGCTATTATGTAACGCTGCAGAAGTGGAACTGAATGGGACAGTTTTACCATTATGACTGACCATAAACCTCTCCAGTATTTGTTAGACGCTGACTGAACAAATACGATTTAGCAGTGAACGTTGAAACTGAGTGGGTACAACTGCATGATAGAATATCTGGTTGGCAGAAACAACGTGTGCGGACTTGTCAAGAATATCAACGCAATTAGAGGCGGAATTAGTGAAGTTGGAAACCGGGAGTAGATGAGAGGCCTTATCAGATTAGAGTGATTAACTCGAATAGGCTGGAAGGTAGTCCTGTGTGGGAGATCGATGCAGAAGAGAGTACCCGGGTGATGACTGACCCTCTCTGGATAGAAGAGATTGAGAAGTGTCACATGGACAGTGAGGTAGCCGCTATCAAAGCGAAGGTAGAAGCGAGAGAGACCGCCAAGTATGCAGCACTTTAAGGAGGACTGTATTACTTCTCAGAAAGAGATGAAGAAATGAAGCTCAGACTGTATGTGTCTAAGGGTCATAAGCTAAATTATACGAGGATCGATAAAATCTGTGACCTAGTGGGGAGAACTTATTACTGGTCTGGACTGTATACTGAGGTTACCAGCTACTTTCAGCGCTGCGTGTTATGTCAGTCTCAGAATAGAAGACTAGAGATGGCTTCTCTGGAAGAGACGGATATCCCTAATTTCCTTTTTGAAAAGGTTAGCATGGATGTGTCGAAACCATAAGTGGAAACATCCAGGAGGAACGTGTATATATTGAGCTTTGTAGACTGGCTAACAAATTGACCAAAATAAACAAATTTCCAAATAAGAATGCTCAGACAGTGACTGATTTCGTAATGAGCGAGATATTCCCTAGGTACGGAGCCCTGTGTAACTGGTCTCGGTCAATAGACCAGAAAATGTGAATAGAATAATGACTGAGACCCTGACAAGCCTAAATATAGCCCACATAACCCTTCCCCCTATCATTCGCAGAGTATTGCAAAAGTAGAAAGGTTTCGTAGGACTCTGGGAGATGTGCTTATTAAGTTGGTGAAGGATAACACTGGGAAACCTGTATTTAACAGAGGCATTGGCGGCCGTGAGGTTTACAATAAATGAAACCTCAAAATTCTTGCCATATTATATGCTGTACAGGCGAGATATGGCTTTGCCAGCAGATAATTTGTTAAATGGGAGAAGACTACCACCAATTGATAATCGAGCAGGAGCATAAATTGTTTACAATTGTTTACTGTGTCCTCCGACCGATATCAACATCAACGAAGCAAGAGCACCGCACACGTGTCCGGAATAGATCAGCCCACTAAAGGTTGGTTAAAAGAGGGAGAGGTTGTGATTAGGAAACAGTTAAGAAAAATGAAGTATGACGAACCAAGGGAGAAGGGACAGTTGAGTAGAAGTAAGGGGAGAAAGGAGCAATAACCCTGTGAGGAACTCGTGTCCCAGTAATTGTAAAAGCAATGCAAATGGAAGCGAGAGCGAGAGCGAGAGCGAGAGAGAGAGAGAGAGAGAGAGAGAGAGAGAGAGACCTCATTAGAAAGTGTTATTGTCTGCGACCGAAAAAAAAAAAAGGAAAGACAGGCTAGATAAAGAAAGAATTATTGCCTTCTGACAATAACGGAAGTGTCAGGCTAATGCTTTAAGAATGCATTATCTCCATTTTTGTTACTGGTAATCACATCGATGTGTGGATATCGGCTCGGAACGAGAAACCGGCGAGCCGAGTTCGAATTCCAGTTGAATCCATTGCATTCACTTACGCGCAAATACCCTTGGGAAAGGTATTAATCCGTCTCTTCCTTCCAGTTATGGGTTAAATAGCAGGACAGATTGGGTTCTATAGCCTTGGTCGGCAACCAGAAAGCAATGGCAACCTACTGCGGGATAATCTTCTGCCCAGTCAGTCATGTCTCTTTCGAGACATGATCGCCCAAGCGTGTATAACGTATGGCACTTAACTGACTGAATCACAAACTGTGCGTACTTGAGTTATTTAGAATTATTTAAAGGAGATAAAAAAATAAAGACAGCTGTCGAGTAGAAATACTCTCGAACGCTGTTCTACCTCAGGCTATTAGTATCTCTGATGGGATCTGAGCAATTGTTACTCAGAAACAAATTGATCTATCTAGAGTGTGTAGGTGTGAACACACTAGAACTTTGATGGTGTGACCCCATTGTCTTCAGTTGATCTCCCGCTGGGATGTTCTGCCTTTGGTGTGTCAATTTCACTTCCCCCATATTACTAGGCGGAAGAAATGTACAAGGAACGGGACAGTAAAAAAAAAAAAAAAGCCTAAGTAATTGGACGGAATTATTAAGCAAAATTCTTAATAAAAATTAAAAAGAAAACAAACGAATGACATGACGTTTCGGCCATTGTACGTGTCAGCCTTTTTCAAGAGCCAGAAATTTTGAACCCTTTAAATGTGCAATAGATCATGAGTATCACTTGAAGTTTGGGTTGAACTAATATAACTCGGCGAGTTCCAAAACTCCCAAACCATTCTTATCACATTCTATGAAGAATTTCTCTGCCTCAAAGATGCCTACTAAAGATGATGATAAAGCAGGGCATGCAACCGCCACAAAATAAGATCAAACGAACCTCTTCCAAGCAAAGCTTCTATATTTAGCGCTGAGGTGAAAAGCTATTGACTTTGCTCTTGATATCACCAGTGATTACAGCAGTGAAAAATAAAAAATAAAATAAAATGTCAAATGCACCCATTAAACTACTCAACTGGATTAATAGCTTATTCAGAGATATTGTCTTCTACTGGATACCAAGCTATATTGGAATATAGAGCAGATTCCGCAGCAAGAAAAGCTTCTACTATTAAAAATAAAACACATGAGACCTTTTAAATTCCAAACATTCCATATACAGTATTTGTCTATATTTCTGAGATGAGGTAGTATTTACAGTATTTACATTATTCGGAATATTGTCCTCATTTTTATTGCCATTTGTACAACGTTTTGGTCGTTGTACGCTCCGGCCTTCTTCAGGTGTTAGGAATTTCGAACCGAACTCTTTATTACCCTTAAGGACACACGGCTCAGTGGATATAGAAGTTAGTTAGCTCCTGTGACTTGACCCAAAGAGTTGTGAGTTCAGTACCAGGCTACAGCAGTGGTGAACAAGTAACTTACAGGAATAGATGGAGATAACTCATGACTAACAGAAGAAGGCTCTAAGCAAAGGAATGGAATTCTTATACCCCAGTGATTGTAATAAAGGGTTCGGTTCAAAATTCCTTACACCTGAAGAAGGCCGGAGCGTACAATGGCCGAAACGTTGTACAAATGGCAACAAAGATGATGACAATAGTCCAAATAATGTAAATACTGTATCTCATATACAGATCTGAAACCAACAGTCAATAAATATATTAGGGAGAAGTGGCAGACGTATGGAACTCCAAAACAAACTGTACAATAATAAACCAACTGTAGAAGAATTTGCATCAGAAACACCAACCTAGAAGAGAAGAAGTGATTATTGTTCAGGCTTCGTATTGAACATTCTACCATAAATCATTCTAAACAAAAAAATCCTCAAGTATGTGTGGTATGCTAAGAGAAATTAAGAATAAAAATTACTAACAGGTCTCAACAAATCTTCTGTCAACGCGCGGTGTAGAAAAACAACCTTGAGGCATATCGGTGACTCATCAAGTGTGGTATTATATCTATAAAACATATATTTACCCTGAAAGTATATATTTATATACAAAATATCTACTTGAAGGCATACAACTGCGATCAAAATATTTAGATTTCGACATCAAATAACTCAGAGATAGATATGCCGCTAAACAAAATTAACCAAGCAAGAACCGCAACTTTGTGAAACAAACTCTCGAGAGGATGCTTCCAGGATCACTATAATCTTAACAATTTAAACATAAACTTAAAGAGGTTATCTTTCCTATATATTTTCAAATTGCACTTCTTACTTCTTCTACATAATTATCATTCAGCAACTTTTACTGGCTTTTGGCCTTGTAATATATGTGCGTTGTGGTGCAATGGATATCGGCTCGGAACGAGAAATCAAAGAGCCGAGTTCTAATTCCAGTTGAATTCGTTGCATTCACTTACGCGCAAACACTCTTGGGAAAGGTATTAATCCCGTCGCTTCTCTCTGCAGCTATAGGTTAAATATCAGGGTTCTATAGCCTTGGTTGACAACCAGTTTACCGCAGAAAGTAATGGCAACCTACCGCGAGAAAATCTTCTGCCTAATCAGTCGTGTCTCTTTCGAGACATGATCGCCCAAGCGACTATCAGGTGTGGCACTTAACTGACTGACTAAATAGATGAGCATTTCAAATAATGGAAAACATGACCCACCCACCAAAAATTGATAGAAGCTCTGATTCAGTCTGAATTACAGCCACTGGCTTAAAAATCCCATTAAATATTTAATTTCTCTGTTAATTCATGCACATGGCGATACGCCCTTGTTGGTGCGGCAGATGGGAATTCGTTTGCTAAAATGTCCATTGACTCCAAACCAGCTGTGTATATTTTAAAATAGAAAAAGATTCTGAAAACTTGATGCGTAATGAAAATCAATGCATTTTTTTTCCGTAAAACAAAAGGATATCCGTTCTTTTATAGATAATCTTTCTCTTGATTATGGATTCAGACTTCTCATAAAGACAGTTGGCGTGGATCAAATGATCTTTCAAAAATACATTATGATGGAGTCAACACCTGGCCTCAAAGCAGACAGAAAATATGTGCCATTTTGATTTGATAAATTTTTAGAATTATAATTATTTTGAAATGATTTACAATAATTTAAATCAGTTATGGGCAGAATGCGACCTGCTTGGTCATTCTGAATGACACGCCGAATTTCATAAGGGAAATAACATTTAAAATAGTTTTCGTTCTCATTTGTTCATTCGCTCACTCTCTCATACATAATCACATCCATAAAAATCAAAAGTTTTATTTCTTAAAACAGTGAGCCTATAGCAAAAACTATAAACCAAATGAGAATGTCAATACAATCAATTTCTGTACAAACTGCATAGATGAAAAGAATACATTAATGAAATCAGATTCTCGGCATATAACCTCTCTACAAAAATGTCAGTGAAACCTGATCTACACAAACTAATTTCTAACAAAGAATACATATTCTATTCATATGAATCTATTCTAAAAATCTGGTCTGTATTAAATAACCCATTGAGGTGTTGATATGTCATAAAACAAAATAAATCAGACAATTACGTACAATGTTTCTTGATTCGCCTATATTTCTGAGATGAGGTATTGCACTATTTACATCATTCGGACAATTTTCCTCATCTTTATTGCTATATTCACGACGTTTCGGTCTTCTTCATGTATTGGAATTTCGAACTGAACCCTTTATTTTGTCCACTGGGGTAGCTTGTTTTACGTGCCATGTATCTTTCTGATGTCTCAGTATCAGTTATTTCTCTAAGTTTTATTAATCTCTGCAATGGTTAGGTAGCTCTTACAACTCCTTGGATAAGTCACTGAATTCCACCAGCACTTTTATTAACTAATCATGTGTTCTTGAAGAAATCCCGCAAGATTAAATTTAGAAAAGTGTGAACAGCCAAGACAATGAGGAAACAAGGACAGCGGTATGAACAATAACAACTTTGGTGTTTATTTTTATAAGGTTTGGTACAAGTTTCGTTCGGAATAGGCTTTTGATCCGGATGGTAGTTGCCTCGATGGAGTTGTTGCGGCGAGTGTTGGGTTTCGTCCAGTGTTGAGTACAAAGGGTCGTTCGTACGTGTACCTGGTAGACTGAAGATGCTGGAAGAATCGCCTGGCTGGTTGGGACGTGTCCGTCTTCGGGTTCAAGTGGAAGTGATCTCGTACCAGTGGATGGCACTTGGCGAGAGGCGGAATCCCTAAACAGGGTAGAGTCGAGATAGGGTCGTCGCGGATGTGGGATCATACCGAGAGGTTACGGAGGCGGAATCCTTAAACAGGGCAGAGTCGAAGTAGGGTCGTCGCGAATGCAACTCCGAATGGCCGATTCGACTGCTGACGCAGGATCAATGCCAGAAGCTGGTGTTTGCGACTTCGATGGTCGATTCGACTGCCGGGAGGCAGGATCAATACCAGAAGGGCGAAACGAGGCTGGTGATTAGTGCAAGGGTTCGGTCAACTACTCCCAGATCGATGGGAGTAGAAAAACGGTAAATAATAATTGCTCCCCGTGTCGTTTGGTGTTTTGGGGATCGCAGCCAAATCCGATGCATATTATGATAGTTTTAGGCTCGGACGTATTCGTTGAATTATT
This sequence comes from Ascarosepion bandense, assembly GCA_037127315.1. Lineage (NCBI taxonomy): Eukaryota > Metazoa > Mollusca > Cephalopoda > Sepiida > Sepiidae > Ascarosepion > Ascarosepion bandense. The sequence goes on along the minus strand of JBBBDQ010001904.1, from coordinate 262,377 downwards.
TTGTGTCGCACGTGCAGCTGGATTTTCTTTATGGCGGGTCTTAGAATCTGTCATTGTTTGTAGAAAGTCAGGGTCGTTTCATTCTAGGGAGCGGCTAATAGCTGCAGCTGCTGTTATGATCGTTTCGTTCTGGGAGCAGCTATTAGTGGTTGCGACAAACCGAATGTCTCAATAACCACTTTTTTAACCAGAGTTCATATGACAATTATTTTTACTATTGTTTTCTCGGGTACTCTGTATTACTGGTTCCCATATTGTATTAATCTCTATGCCTGGCCGGCTTAGGTTATTGTGGTCTAAAATATGCGCTGATTCCTTAAGTTTTTCTATTTTTTAATGATGTTATCTGTATTATTTCAACCACATCTCACAATGTAAAGAAAGCAATAAGGTTTAAAGAGGTTACGTTGAATTAGACAACAGTTCAGATGCTACTCTGATCTAGTTTATTATTGTCAAGTTTCTTCGTGCAACAGATATATTCTTGTTTACTTATGGTATAATTGATTAGATACTGTTCTGAAGAGTTTTTCCTATACTGCACCCATATGAGACCAATCTTAGTGTATTGCGTAAATGCTCACATTATATCCAAATCCGTGTCATCGGGTTATTTGAACGACTGTCTTAAGTGTCACTAAGAACTCTCAAAATATTCATTCGTACCTAGTATCCTTTTTAATTTTCTATGTAGTTTTTACTAAACTATTTTTAAAATACTTTAAAATTTATACCTTTATAAATAGCTGCTTGAAAAAATATTTGCCATTTTTTACATTTAATATTTAAATTATCTATGATCGTCCTGGGTACGATAATAAACTACATCCAGCAGCAAGACCTCTTATCAAGAGGTTTAAAGAAGCGTGGCACCACATATTAATTGTTGTTTTTATTCCAAGATCAAGCCTGAACCGGTATAGTAGCACCTGTTAGAGTCTCAGCTATGGATAAATAGTTAACTCCCAAATTAGGGTCAAAATATTATGAAAGTATTAAAAAATGTTATAGTAATAATTCCAACAATGCATTTTTGTAAAACTAAATTACCTGCAATAAACTACTGTAAGGAAAAAGAAATATTACCAGCAATACCTTTTTGTAAATAAATTACTAATACTCACATGAAAATTAAACTTTGGCATTAAATAACTCTTTGAGGAGTTGATATGTCACTAAACAAACAATTATTTATGATCGATGAAATCGAATTGAAATTCCAATTGTTTGCTTAACTGGTAACCTGTTTTTTCTTTTACGTTACCAATTTTGCTTGTGACGAGACATAGCACGAAAGAAAAACATTTTTGATAGGGGGAAAAAATTTTACAGCAATACCTTTTAAAAAAAAAAACAAATATTATCAGTAATGCATTTTACTTTCGTGCGTAAATAGAATATTATCTAAAACTTGATTTACAAACACAATTTCTTATAAAGAATATATATTCTATTCCATACAAGTCTATCGCAAAACTCTTGTCGGCATTAAATATGCCGTAAAACAACCCAAACCAAACCGTGGCACGAGGCTTTTCTCGAAGTTAAAAGTAAACAGCTTAATATGATTTTGAATACGTTCACAGCATAGAATAAGTTTTAAAAACAGTGAAAATCCCTGCAACAAGACTGCGTATGCATAGGATTGAATTTCATCTTGGTATTTAACTTGTAATGGCGTTAACATTGCTATTAAAATATGTGTTCCTGTTAAGGTCCCAGCTATGGGTAAATAGTTAACTACTAAACTGAGGCCAAAACATTAGGAAATAATAAAAATAGATTTTTTATAGTAAAAACTAGCAGTATAGCCCGGCGTTGCTCGGGTGTAATAAAAGCTTCAAAACTAATCCATGGTCCTGGAGTTCAGACTCTTTGGACGTTGGCACGAAAAACTAAAAAGCAATTAGTTGTTTCCAGTTAAAGCGAAACCGTAGACTGAAAGCAAAATGAATGGATGTAAGTCATAATTTTGATTTCCTGGTTTCGATATCAAATAATTTTTTCGTCGTAAACTGAATTTTGAAGGCTAAATAAATCCTCTGAGTAAATAGTATCATGGCTGAGACTAAGAACTACAATTATACCTACTTAGAGTCAAACCTGAAGCAAAAACTAAAATAAAAGGGCTGAAAAAAATACAGACATACAGGCAGATAAACACACACACACACACACAAACATCTTACCTTTTATATATATATATATATATATATATATATATATATATATATATATATTATCGATTTTCTGCACTGTTGTAAGAACTGCAGCCTTGAAACTTCTGAATATCGTTTCTTATGTCTTTGTCTATGAGTGTATCAAATTTTATTAAAATTGGACCACTCCTTCTATAACCCACGATTTTTCGATTTTCGATATTTATCAGGGGTACCTCGACACAAAACCTAGCTAAGAACACTCGCAGACGCTTATAGTACAACTGTATAAATTTTCAAGAAAATCGGTTCAGCCGTTTTGGATTCTATAGGTAATGGACACACACACACACACACACACACAAAGTTCCATTTATAAATAAGTTTAGATTTAGATACCAGCAATACATTTACGAAAAAAATTACCAGTGATACATTTGACTCTCGGCAAAAACCTCTTTACAAAAATACGTCAATTAAACCTGTTCTACAAAATTATTTCTTACAAAGAATACATATTCTATCCTAAAAATCTTATCGGCATTAAATAACGCCTTGAGGTTGATATGCCGTCAAACAAAAAGCAAACTAAAATATGTACGCGACCATCCTACTCAAAATCACTTCGGCCACCGAAAAAACTGACTCTATATAAGTGAGAATTTCTTATAATAAGGAAAGTCTTGTAAAAATTAATTTATGATAAGGAACAGTATCGACTGTTTTGTTTTTTAATCATATCACCCCGAGCAAGGCGGTAACACCACTGATGCGCAGGGGGCTACGTAAGAGTGAAAAGATTGGAAAAGAGAAAGCCGGAAACCACATCCTAAACAGGGAACAAGGGATGAGCCTCTTCACCTGTTCAATAGACGTGGGTAGAGTGTGAACCGGACGATAGTTTAGTCTATCTACTCCAACTGAATGGTGTATAATTTCAATCTAACCGATCGATAAACTTTTAAATCAGGCAAAATATTCGCAGACAAATGCTAGAAATTTTGAGTGATGTTAGCATTTCCTTTAATCTATTGAGCTATCAAGTTAATGCCAAGTCAATATATAACAAAATTATAAAGTGTCTTTAATACGAACAAAATTAATTGCTTTCCACAATAGAACACACACTGCAATGGCTGAGCTGTAAATTTATTTCTCTGTTGAACGCTACCTTAAATTTAATGAAACTGAACTTTCCTGGATTCCAGGTATGAACACAGACCTCGAAAACAGATATGCAATGGGTTCGTGTAAGCACATGGCATGAGAGAAATTAAACATTATTTCACACAATACTAAATCAATAAAATCGGCCAATATGTAGATAGAAGACAGTTTCAGATGTTTATCAAATGTCACCAACCAGGCAACTTTTACTTTTAAATCGATAAAATGTAATTGCCAATCCTACCTTCCCTTGTTTCTTTGTTTACAAACTTTTTAAAATAATAGAAGTCAAGTTTACAACAATGCAAAACATTAAAAAAAAATAATTGCTTGCGGTGGTAGAAGAAAACATGAGAAAACTGTTTAAAATGTTGAAACTGTCAACATAATGTTCCACATTAAAGAAATAACTTTATATCAAAACATAATACCTACACTAAATCGTTTACAAACTACATATCTGTAAAAACACACGTTTACCTTGAAAGTATAAAATTATGTACAAATTTTTGTAGCTAAGCCATAAAATTACTTTAAAAAAATTCAGATTTCGGCATTAAATTACCTATCGAGTTTCATGTGCCGCTTAACACCCAACAAACCATTTTGTTCTTTCTACTGTTGGAAGCTTTGAAATAATGAGAATTTTAGCATTCATCTAAATACATAAGGGATGGGGAATAGAACTGTATCAGTGATAACAAACGATGTATAATTTGATCTCGCTAATACTGCTCTATTTAATGATTGAAATATTGGCAAATATAATTGTTTCTCCGGTAACTAGTTTAGATATATTATTGAAAATTGAATTATTTTCCTAATTCCTCTTTGAGTTGGACAGATTAGCCTTTGGCACGCCTGGGAGAAATTTTATCATACACGTGTATGATAAACTTAAAATATTTAATTGGGAAAAATCATCCTGGGTGTAACGATAAACTACATCTAACAGCAATATCTCTGATTGGGAGATTGGCGGGTTTGAGGAGCGTAGAACCACCTCTTAATTATTGCTGTTTCCCAGGTTCACCCTGACTCGGGGTGGTAGCAGCTGTTTGGGTTCCAGCTAATAGGGAACTCTAAATAAAAATCAACAATACCTTGTTATAGTCAAATTGCCAACAGGGCCATATATCTACAATATATATAAAAACATAGAAAACTTAGAAAAACATAGCCATGTAGGTAATATCGGACAGATTTTAGTTGATAACACAATAATACTTACACATACACACAGTAAAAAGAACCTTCAGATATTGGAGGCCATCTACATTAAATCAAAGCAACTCACACTTAATAAAATCACATTTCAATCTGGTCCCAACACATTACATTGTATTTAGACATATGGTTCTGTTAACATTTCGGTCTCTCATGCAGAGTGACGTCATAGAACTGCATTACAAATTTGCAAACTGCGTCTGCTATTCTATTCGGTGACTGTTATCGTCGCATAGCAATGTTTTATATCAACACAAGATAATATCCTCTTTGATGGTGGATGTCTTTAACATCCCTGTAACCTCTCTGAAGATGGCTCATGGGAGCCGAATGATAGAACCAGCCAAATTTAGAACGGCTTATGATTAAACATAAGACATTCATTGTCTGTTATATTTAACTATATATGTTTAGAAAATTATCTGCTACCTTTATAAACTATATATATATATATATATACCTTTACTCTGAAAAGTATAAAACTTTGTACAAATGATCTGTACTGGAAATTATGTACAAAATATATAGATTTCAGAATTAAATACCTTGGGCCGGTATAGTCTGTGTCCTACGAAATTTTGCCAATGGTATAGTATGTGACCTACCTTAAAAAGGTATTATAGCGATATTACCAGACAGTTATACTACTTCCTTATAACACGCATTATAAGGTAAGACAAATACTATAGCAGTGAGAGAAGTTTGTAGGCCACATACTATACCGGTACCAATAAATCAATCCATTGGTAAAATGCCTCAAAGTTTAGGTACGCATATAATAGAATTTTAAAACTGATATATAAACCGTAGAATTCTATTTGACAGTGTTCATGTTTCTATATAGTAACAGTAAATTTATTTACTTACGTAGCAAAATTTGAAGCCTGGCGATGTCTGACATGTGTTCTGGTAATTTGATGCGACGTTCAAATACATAAGAAATTTCTGTTCTATAAATAAGTCTTATTCCTGGGACTTCTTTCTGGGTTTGTTTCCACCATGGACCGTCCGGTTGTGCATCTCCAACAAAATAGATATTTGCGTCTGGCATTATTCTCCGAATACTGACAACGCTGAGGAAATTGAGAAAAGTAAAGTTGTAGGCGCCGAATATAACATAGAAAAAATTCTTTGGGACGAGACTTTGTCGGTATTCTTCAATTGGAACCAAGCACTCTGAAGGATTCGCCTTATTCGCATTTTGTACCCGATAAAGCCAACACAGAATATCCAAGCGGTCTAGCGACTGGTCAAATCCTTTCAAAGAGAACGTAGGAGTCGCTTTCCTGTATAAGCGACAGCAAAAACTGTTTATCCGTGTGTCTGAGATCAGGTGTAGTTAATGTTTTCAGAGTTTTAGTCGGGGCAAAAGACCGGTTTCTGAGATTAGGAAACTGAGGAAGGTGCTGGATTAAGTAAAAAACTGCCAAGCCGCTAACTATGCAGAGAATTAAAAGATGGAAAAATGAGAGACGCATTTCGTTAACACTGTATGCCGGAAGGGGCGAAGATCCCCCAGCTTTTTATAAAAATCTCCCAACAAATGAAGTTTCGTTTTTCTCGCTTATTAGCTTTGCTGTTATTTTTGTAGGCGTGGTTATTATTCGTTCCATCATATTATCAAGAGACAGTGCGGAGATTGGTTCGTTCGAAAATCTTCAATAAGTGATATTTAGTTTGTTCATTATCATGCATTAAAGATCTGATGGACATTGATAGTGTCCGATTACAGTTTTTCTTCCGGTAACACGTTAATAGATAAAACTTAGCAACTGACTCAGCCTATTCAGCTAATATGTCATTTTGTTTCTATACACAAAATAATGACAGTAACATTGTTTTGAGATTCCTAAAATTTTGAGAGAAATTTTGGGTTCATTGTATTCACTTACATGCGAATTCTTTTCGAGAAGTAAAACCCTGAAACTATTTCAAGGTTACTTTGAAACGGGTTTGGTCTAAGACGACGTTAACTTGAACTTTCCTATAAATAAATTAGAGGTTAATAAGACTTTTAAGAATTAATGACAGTAAAAACTTAATCTCAAACAAATTTGAGAATGTCTCCAAACCTTAAAGATGCCATAAATTAAGAGCAAAAATAAATTTGATTGGAATAAACTATACAGTCTTTTTCATAAACAAAACTCTTAACGCTAATTCTAATGACTATACTGACAAAAAAATGGAGTACTGTGGCTATTGAATTATATCAATAGTCTAAAGATGTTTAAAAAGTAGATTTAAAAGTATTTAATTTAAAGCTTATTTTGGTAATGTGATGATCGAATATTATTTTCTAAATGAGTTCGCTTTCAATTTCACGACGCTGAAGCATTCATTGTCGCGTTATATCTAAAGAAGTTCGTCTTGAAAGCATTACAAAAACACAAATAAAATTGTTTCTCAAAAGATACATTACACCAGAATAACAAAAACTGTACGTACAAAACATTGTTTTGAATATATATTCATTTGTAATTAAACGATAACAAATTAAAACCGCAATGAAATACTAAAAAAAGTTTTCTTAAATAGCTTAAAATGATGAGGAAGTCAGTTGAAACCAACTAAAACGTCAAAATGTTCCGAAAAAACGATTGATTTGAGAAAAAGACTATCAGCGTTTTCACATCTATCGACCTGTTAAATTTTATCAGAAAACAATTGTTAGAACAGTGTGATTTGGTACCAATAATAGTTATTACTAGAAATCTTATTTACAATAGGCACAATTATAATCTTATAGGCACAGTTCATTGTTGAAAGAAAATGTTAGTTTCGTTTCGCAAAAGCTAAAAAATAATATGTTGTGAGATACGTCTGAAAGACTTAAAAACTGATCTTTTTAATTGAGATGTTGCAGATGGTAAACGGTTCATGAAGGCTACAAAAATGCATTGCAAAACGTCAATAAACTGTCACCTCTTACTTCCAATCTCTGGTTATTTGCAGTAAATCTACTGGGGTCTTCTTTCGTAAATCTTATAGACTTAGTGCCCGATTATTTTAAATATTAACGTTGACTGCAAATTACTACAACAGAATAAATTTGATGTTGCATTTTTACATTAAATGCACTGCATATGCGTTATAATCAGAACGGTTTTCATTATCTTCCAGATGTAAAAGCATATAAGATAATCATATAGCGAAGTTGAAACAGTTCTTGGCTAATATATGCATATATCCGAAAAACAGATTAAGAAGAACAAACGCAGAGATCTTAATTTATAAAAGCTATATTCAACTGCAGGAGTATAGCTGTATAATTTGATAACTGCATGATGAAGACTTCGTTGTAGATTAAGTATAATAAGTAGCATTGAATTTGTTTCTCTCTAATCTGAAGTGAAGATCAAACACTTATTTCGCTAGTACCTGGTTTCGAAAGATGAATGAGAACACACTATTGTTTTATCTTAATCGATAAAAGTTGATTCCAAATGATCTAGAACCCACATTGTTTTACGCACATTTTAAACTGATTTTGAATAAATTCCTAAGAAAAAGAAAACATAATTAAATACACCATGGAGTAGATGTAGATTTTGATTTTGGAAAATACATTGAAAGGTACCGCTACAACAAGTTTGAGCGCAGTATTAAAAAGAAATTAATTGAAATCCTTCGAACTAAATTGAAATCATTCAAAATAAATAACCAATTTATTACCATGATTTTTTAAATTACATCAGATTCATAACCACGGCGAATTTCAAATTTAATTCATACAAAACCTTGATCTAAGAATTCGATAACTTAAAAACAAAATTTATAAAAAATATATATATATATAAGTTTCGGATACTCACGTGTTTGTTTCATTTATCATGGATTATTCATTGTTCACAAACTAACCTTATAAAAATGTAAAAAAAAAATGAATGAATTGTTGTTTTTTTTTTCTTTTTACTCAATAACGATGAAACTAATCTGTGCCACTTGAACCCTTTCCAAACTAGTAGATGGTTTAAACTTTTTAAAAAAATATCTCCTGGCAACGTATTTTCAAAGGTACACTTTAAATGTTTTATATTAAAAAGAATTAGATACAAATAAGCCAGATATGTCTCCTCAATAATTCTTCAGCATTAAAATATTTGAGTATAACAAGTCCAATCAAATTTCTGTTTAAAGTTCCTTTTCTCTCGACTACTGCCTCCAGCCATCTTCCTCTGCGTTGTTTTCATCCTTTTTATGAATTAAAAAAGAAAAAAAAACAGTGGGTTCATCAGTAATGAAAAAGGTTTTACGATTTTGAATTTAATTCGATTTGACAGCAACATTAATTCAGTCTACTAGCGGCAAGAGTGGTGGCAGCAGCTATTTCCATTGGTTGACTCTACCACCTTTAGACGAATATAAAACAAAAAAAAAAGAGGCCATTGATTTTTCTACTTTCCTTCACATGTGTAATGCAAACAGCTGCTAATACCTGGTTTCTATAGTTAAAACTATTCCATCTTACCGTTCTTTCATCTTAGTTTCTTCCCTTTAACTTCTTTGTGTGAGAGAGGAAAGGCCAACTGTTTATTTTCGTTTTTGCTCAGTTTATCTCTGAATTGTACAACTTATAATATAAAACCTTCCCTAATTACAGGTACAGAAGTTTATAAAAGGCATCAGAGACACGTATTTTAGGAGTAGAATCTGGTGTATTTACATAACTCTTTTGTATATATTAAAAGAAATTATCTTTAATATTAAATTTGTCTTGGCGAAAAATGTCCATTTCATTTGCCAGTAAAATTTCATTAGGAATGTTTAGTTTAATACAATTATATTATGAGAAGAAATCATTTAAACTTTCGATTTTTATTGCCATGTCAGCGCATTTTTACTACCAAATTTTATTGATTGCACCAGTCAGTCAGTTAAGTGCCATACGTGATAAACGCTTGGGCGATCATGTCTCGAAAGAGACATGATCTCCCAAGCGGGATAATCTTCTGACTGGGCAGAAGTTTATCCCGCAGTAGGCTGCCATTACTTTTGCAGTAGACTGATTGCCAGCCAAGGCTATAGAACCCAATCTGTCCTGTTATTTAACCCATAACTGGAGGGAAGAGACGGATTAATACCTTTTCCAAGGGTATTTGTGGGTAAATGAATTCAAGGAGTTCAACTGAAATTCGAACTCGGCTTTCCGAGTTGTCGTTCCGAGCCGATATCCACTGCACCAGTAAAGAGGGAAGGAAATTTGCATGTTAGACGCGTTTACGTTGAAACACTGCTTCTCGTATAATCACCAAAGTTAAGCAACATCAAGCTTGGTCAATACCTAGATGGGTGACCACTTGGAATACCAAGTATTGTATTCTTTGATGGACAAATAGTATAATGTGTTAGAATTGTTCCAATTATCATTGGGTTCATTGTATTCACTTGCACGCGAATTCTCTTCGGAAAGTTATGGATCAACCTTTTCTCTCTCAGCTATGGGTTAATAATTAAGACTTTTATCACTAAACCATTATTATCTATAAAAAAAAATTTTTTATCTAAATATATATAATTAATTAGTTTTTGGTCAAAAAATTAAAACCAGTACTCAGTTGTATTGAAAAGTGTTCAATACATTTATATTGTAGAGCTTTTGAATATTCTTCATTTGGAAACCTAGGTTTCAACCTTTCACTATCTTCAGGCGATTTATAATAACTGATTTTCCAAATTTTTTTCAAACGTACAACAAGAATTTTTTACGAACTCGCGACTGGAACTTTTTAAACAACCGAAAATTTTCAAATTTAGGGAGGAGTTACTAAAAAACTTAAAACACTTTCATTCAGGTTTGTACGTTCCTAATATAGGTGTGATTACATCTGGACATTACTTCTTATCTTTCATTTAGTTTTTTTTTTTTTTTGCTTTGGAAACAATATTATGGTTAATTTTTCTTGGCTCAATCTGCAGACATCACCACCGCCGTTGTAAGGTTTGGCTTTTTTGTTGGTTTTTTTTTTTTTACTTTACCCCATATTATATCAGGGTTTTTTTCCATATTTCAGTTTTAATTTCCACACGTGGCTAGCCAGTTTGGTACAATATATATATATATATATATATATATATATATATATATATATGGCTTTGACTACAAAGGGTTGATGAGCCGAAAGAAAACGAATCAATCATTCAATTAATCAATCAGTCAAGCGTATTAGACATTTTTATTTGGTGTTAAAACATGTGACACAAAACTACATAATTGATTTTTTTTTATGGATTATCAGCATTATGTGAGTTATTTGAAGCAGAAATAGATTTCGGATTGTATGAGGTCACTTAGAGTACCTGGTGTTCCTAAACACTCCCAATCTAAATACTAACCGGAGTCAATTCATTGCTTAACTTTTACAGAGAAGGTATCATTAAATGGTTTACAAAGTTTTGTGCTTTAAATGATTCTTCCACTGTTGCATAAACCAATTATTTGATAGTGATGAAATAAACAGACTCTCCGACATCATACTCAAGGTATTCCAATCGATTATATCAACTTTATGGAAAGCTATCGTCTACAAACTCTCCAGCTATAACACATACGTTTATCCCGAAAATATAGAATTATGAACAAAATATCAATTGTTGAAGACAGAAAGTTGCGCTCAAAATATATGTAGATGAAGCCGTAAAATTGCGTACAAAATATTTAGATTTCGGTATTTAAAACAAAACAAAAAAACAGAAATTCATGTGTCATTAAACAAAATCAACCAAACCTTTATGGAAACCACTGATCAAACATAATAGAAAAAAGTTAACTGGACTTTAAACGAATATAAGAAAAAGTAATTTGCTACTTCAGGGAAGTTTAAAAGCAAATTTTGACAGAAGCCTGGAATGCAAGAAGTCATAGGTCAAGCAAAAAACGACTTCTATCCAGACCGGTTTTCATTTAAATGCATATAATAGAATTTGTATATATTTCTGAGATGTGGTAGTATTTACACTATTTACATTATTTGGGCTATTGTCCTCATATTGGTTGCCATTTGTACGACGTTTCAGCCGTTGTACGCTTCGAAGGCTAATAATTTCGAACCGAAACCCTTTGTTACGATCACTGGTGTATATCATTCTCATTCCTTGTGCGAATTCACTTGCGGTAGTCATGAGTTTTCTCCCTTTAACTCAACTCTCTAAGTTATTTGTTCACCACCACTATATCCTGGTATTGAACTCCCAACTCTTTTAGGGTCAAGAAACTGGAACTAACCAGTATATTTCCACTGGGCCATGTGTCCTTGAGGACAACAGCAAACGAATTTCTGGGACTTATAAACCTAATGTTCTAGTGATCATTTTTTACCATAGCTCATATTGCAATTTTTTGATGTTAATGATTTTCTCTAGTATTGTTTGCCAGAACTCATATTGTAATCTTTTGACGCTAATAATTTTTTCTAGGACTCCGTATTACTAGTTCCCATATAGTATTCATTTCTATGCTTGGCCGGCTTAGAAGGTTTTTGTAGCCTAGCATATACGCTGATTCCTTAGGTTCACGTAGTGTCCAGTGGCGTTCTCTATTATTTCAACTTCATCCCATGCAGGTGGGGGCGGTGATCTGCTTAGCTTAGCGTCATATCAACCTCCATAGGCTACTTAATGCCGAAATGTAAATATTTTGTACGCCATTTTATGACTTCAACGATATGTAGTAGATAATCTATTTCGGGTGTTATGTTTTGATATAAAACTGTTTCTTTAAGGTGGGACATTATTTTCAGTTTCAGTTTTTTCAAATAATTTTCTCACATTGGCTTCCTTGTAGCATTTCTATCTTATAGAAGCTAAGTGAGTGCATTCAGTTAGAATGTGCTTCCTGTGCAGCTTAGCATATTTTGCCAGTGGTATGTCAACCTCTTTGGGTTATTGAATGTCAAAATTTAAATATTTTGTACACGATTTTATGGCTTCATCTGCATATTTTTTGTACATAATATCATACTTTCAGGGCAAACGTATGTTTTATAGATATAGCTTGCAGATGATTGATTGTAGTTATTGTTTTGGTATAAACCTACTTCTTTATTTTAGTATTTATAATAGTTTTCTCATGTTGGTTTCCTTGTAATTTATATCTTCAGTCAGTTAAGTGCCATACGTGTTACACGCTTGTGCGATCATGTCTCCAAAGACATATGTCTGAAGATTTTCCCACAGTAGGTTGCCATTATTTTCTACGGTAGACTGGTTGCCAACCAAGGCTACAGAACACAATATGTCCTGTTATTTAACCCATAACTGGATGAAAGAGACGGATTAATATATTTCTCAAGGGTATTTTCACGTAAGTGAATGCAACGAATTCAACTAGAATTCGACCTCGATTCTCTGATTTCTCGTTCCGAGTCGATATCCACTGAGTACAAGCTGATCTGAACAAACAATGCACCTAATTAAGACAACAATCGACGAAAAGCATCCGAATTAGTGAAAGGACATACATCGTTGTGCAAAAACGAATAATGTCTTCCTAGGATCTTTCACAATTTCCCTGACCACGTATGCATCATCTCTTGGCATTATTTTTCTCTTCTGACTACATCTTGTTTTACATTTTGGACTGATGGATCCAGTTTTTTTTTCTTCGTCTTGATGATACGACTGACTGATGCAAACAATATCCGCAATCTCTCTTTAAGGCTTGCCAGTGTGTTTATGCAGCGTTACAATTTTTGTACGTTTCCGTGGAGTAACATCGATCGCAGACAATGGCCGTAGGACAACTAATCGATTGTCGAGACAATAGGAAGTGGCCATAGAATACGCACTTCCTCTACCAGCACCTGCTCAAAATCAAAGAACGCCGTTGTCCATACCATATCATAAACCATACACAATTAGACATGTATTGACAATAGTTAGTGAATTCTAACTTGATTGATTCGTTTTCTATGGCTTATCAAACCTTGGCGGCAAACAAAAAAAAAGAAAATTATGGAAAAAGCTCATCATGGATAATGAGATATGTGAGCGATGACACACATTGATCCAAGCAACTAGATGCTTGTCAGCAGTTAACCTATCCAAGTGTGATCCAGCTTTCTTTAAATTGAAAAAAAAAAGCGCCCGCCCGTTAAATCGAGCATTTGCCGTAATCAACTGATATGTAATATCAATCCTTCAATATGGCAGTGAATGCGAGAAAAAATCTTCACAGACAAAGAGAACGCTTGAAGCAACATGTGGTTCTACCGAAGGATGTTGGGAGTACTGTGGATGGATTATGTGAGCAACGAGGCAGCTTGAAGGAATATGAGGACAAACAGGACACTTATACTTAGAATTTTTCTGAAATATATGATGAGGAAACGTCTTTTGAGAATTTAACACTCACAAGATATATTGAAGCTTTTGTAAATGGGTGTCAGAACGCAGATAGCAAGGAGACAAATATTGTTCAGAGCTACAAAGAGCAGGACGTTGTGGTGAGATACGATCGCACACGGTACATAAAAGAAAACAACTCTGGCAACACATGCCATTGTTTAATATGGATAAACGTATAAATTCTTATTAACAGTGGGAACATTTATTTGTCTACAATATTGTCTCGCCAATTTTTCTATCCATTTTTTGTTACCTATTGGACTAACCGCACATCTTCAGTTCTAGTTAAGTCAGTTAAGTGCCATGCGTGATACACGCTTGGGCGATCATGTCTCTTACGAGACATGGTTGACTGGGCAGAAGATTATCCCGAAGTAGGTTGCCATTATTTTCTGCGGTAGATTGGTTGTCGACCAAGGCTATAGAACCCAATCTGTCCTGTTATTTAACCCATAACTGGAGAGAAGTGACGGATTAATACCTTTCCCAAGGGTATTTGTGCGGGAGTGAATTTAAGGAATTCAACTGGAATTCGAACTCGGCTCCCCGATTTCTCGTTCTAAGTCGATATCCACTGCACCACAACACACAGTTCTAGTTACACAGCTTTAAAATGAAAATTTCTCTGTCAGTCGTAGTCGGCTTTAGGCTCAAATTTCATGTTAAGCGTAGAACTATTAAATTGTTCAACATGTATATCAGATTAGTTTTACCTGGTGTTTAAAGTGTGAACGTTATCCAGAAATAATAAAAGTACATATGCGTTTCCAGTATCGTTTTTAAAAGTTTCCGTTGAACAAATGCAAATATTTTATTCCTTATAAATGTTAATATCCTTATGAAAAGACGCCAGTTGGATGATCGTATGCGTGGTTTTCTTTTTATAAGCACATGTGTTTGATATTGATTAGAGAATCTGAATTTTGAGTTAGTCAACGATCTTATAAAAGATTATTTCTGTCTATCTCACTTTCAGCGCATAAACTTCCAACATACGAACTTATACCCGTATGGTAACCCTAACTACCGTTTTTCTTGCTTCTTGTCTCTAACCACTTCCTCTTAACATATTGTAATTTTACTCTTTATTTTATGGGATTAAACCGTAATTGAAAAATGCGCACAAAAAAATGAGAACGGTGAATAGCAGTCAATGTCTATGAATATATTTACACCTTCTCAAAAGTTAAATAGAGAATCTGATTGTACGTTTGTTACTTTGAACAGAAACAGGAGTAGTGGTTTATCACTAATTTTAATGTCCTTAACACCTGAAACATTATTCATTAATTATTTTATCTCTTCCACTAGTAGGAGTAAATAGGTTCGCCTATCGTCCGATTCACAGCCCTCCCTGGCCTTTCGAACAGAAGTAAAGGTTAATCCTATGTTTCATGTTTAGGAATAGGTTTCCCGTTCCTTCTAAAGTCTAATTCAACTCAATAATCCTAACGCTTGTCCTTTCTGATGCTTATACAAATTCACAGAACCTACCTTTAGTGGCCCTTGTACTGAGTGAATATTAGTGTACATATATATATCTCAGTGTCCCTCTCTTTCATGCGTATGTGTAATTACACACCAACATAAACTTCACTTTTGCACGATAAATTCCTAAAAGACAAAATGTACTACACAAAAAAGTTTCCACTTTGTCAAAAAAAAAAAAAAAAAAAAAACAACAAACAACAAGATTACCAGCAATAGCTTTTTTGGGGAAAAATATTACCAGCAATAGATATCTGTAAAAAAAACATAATACCATAAATAGATTTTGAGAAAAATATTACCAGGAATACATTTGACTCGAGAAAAACCCTTTTCACAAAAAACACGTCAATGAAACCCGATCTAACAACTGATTTCTTACAAAGAATACATATCCTATTCATACGAACCCATCCTAAACATCTTGTCATTAAATATCCCACTGGGTTTGATACACCGTAAAGCAAAATAAACCAAAGCAGCCCGGTGAAATTGCGGTGGATTAAAAAATTTGAACTTTAAAAGCAAATATTAGACATTTCGTCTTCCAGATTATAGCCACCGATTGTACGACATTTAATTCGCTCAAAACTGGATTAAACTAGTTTCGTATATTAAGCGGTCAGAAAATCATACCTAAAAAATACTTAACACAACCTATCTAGGCTAGTACTTGGAGCTTTTAGGACATCCCTAGCGGAGAGATTATACACAGAAGCTAATGAAATACCTCCACATTTAAGGCGCATTAAACTGTCACTACAGTACTATGTCAAAATAAAATCATGCTAAATTAACCCAGCTTACAACAGTACCTTTACATATAATTACTGTGATCTATTTAAGAAAAAAGACTATATGATACAACTCTATGAACTCAGGATGAAATCCATTGCTAAAGAATTAGAGACTGCACTCTCAAACATACAAAAAATTATTTATTATAAAATATAACAATTTTGTCACAAGACCAAAGGAAAAGTGGGTAAGGCTGTTCAACATTAACTATCCTAGACCTAGCTAATAAGATTTTCGATCAGTTCATCTTTTACAATTTGCCCATACACCATTTAATCATACATATACCAGAATACGTATTCACGGAGAACTTACAAAACGCCCCATGAGATAAAAATTCCATTCTGTTAAATGTCCCTACTTTTTCTTCATTTTTCTCATAAAACTATATGATCCTGACCCCACAAAACGAAAGTAAAATATAACAAAACATTCCATTTAGAGATAACAGATGTCAGTAGGTCCCGTTCACCCAACAAGAATAAGAGCGATTGCTGTATTCTGCTAATAGACAGAATCAAGAAGCTCACTCACTAATGGAGAGGGAATAATAAAAACAAAACAGTGGAGTAGGAAAATCAAGGACTGGCCAAGTCGAGATGAAAAACAAAGGGAACAAAAACAAACTAAAAGGGAATCAAACATACAAGAAACGACTGCAGCCAGTATTCCACTATGGACAAATCAGTAACCCAAAGTAACTCTAGAACTAAGTAAATTCCCTAAACCAAAAACGCAATCATTCACATTTCAAGATATGATAGAGGGCATAATGAAAAAGTACCTTAATCATACAGCCATCTATAGAAACGGGCCAATGTGTAAGAACAAAACAGGATGTGCAGCAGTGAGCCAAAATATTACAATAAAAAAAAAAACACCTTCCAAAAGAAAAGAACTATTTTCATTGCGGAGACTTACGCAATAAAGCCAGGTCTCACCATCATGCGGAGTAAACAATTTTTTTTTCAATCGCACTATCTGTCCTAATGGCTACGAAGAATGAAAAGCTCCAACAACGAATTTCTTATCAAACTATTATACAAAATAAGCAGTACTTGCAAACAAAGACATCATACTGTTGGATTCCTAGCCACATCGGAGTTGAATGTGACAAAGCAGCTAAATCAGTTTTAGATATGGATGTAGACCCAAAGTATCAAGATTCCATACATCGACTTTAAGGAGGTAATTAATAAGGAAATATTCAAAAGGAATGACAACGATCCTCGGACGGTAACCTCACAATAAACTCTTCGCGATTTAGGCCAAACTAGGAGAATAGAGGTCGACTTTCAGAAAATCTTAAAAGGAGGAAGTAGTACTGGCCCGCTTACGCATTAGCCAAACAAGATGTGACAAACGAGAAAACCCCTTACCCACAAAACGGATTCGTATCTTTTGTTCGGTCTGCCAAATGAGGGAGAGGAAGAATAAATCTTTCTCTTTTATTTAGCTTAAGTTACTTTTTTTATTGACTTTATTTCATGTAAATGAGTTGTCCTCTTTCACTGCCTTGGCCAATGAAATAATGCGTCACCTTTAAAAAAGGATTAGTTTTTGTCAAGAAGAGGCAGCTTTTGAAATTGTATCGCTAACTTGTTTGCAAGTCCGGTTTTGAATTTGCACATTTGTGGGAGTACATATTTCGTTTTCTTGTTTCAGACTCAAATTTAAGAAAATAATAAAAAAATGGGAAAAATCTTTTTTTCCAAAATGGCCGACGAAAGCCGGCCGGTTCGAAAAAACCTCTTTGGTTCAAAAAAACGAACCATTTGACAAAGAGAAAAAAACAAGAAAAGACAACGAAAACAAAGACAAAAGTATTTTTGCCGCAAACGGCCAGATCTCAGAAACCGAGAAAACTTCGACAACACAATTGAAGATGAAGAGTAACGAGACAAATACCAGCAGCAAAGACGATGTAGCGACCAGTATATCATTCTCTTGCTGGAAGTGCTCCCTCCCGAAATGTTTTATCAACATCACGGAGTTTCTGGAGAGAACCAAAAACTACGAACATCTTATCAAAAAAGATGGACTTTTTGTAGACCCCCAGAATTTACAGAGGGTTGAAAAAAGAATGGTGCAGTCTTTTTGGATGACAAGCACTCGCGCAAGATTTGTCGCTCCAACAAAGACATAGTTATCATTGTCGTCTTTGGATTTTACCCCCAAAGAATCATCAAACGGAAAGGTTACTTGATGTGGGACATACGGTTACTTACGCCTGCTGACAGTGAGGATGTTTCCAGTCGTTTTTTGTTTTTTTTTTATCACGAAAGATTTTATACATACGGAATATCAGGTTAGGCGACAGACCAAGGTTTCAGTGTACGCAGTTCCTCTTCTGGTCTTAGAAGACCACTTTGCCAAGTATGGACGGATACTCAGTGCTTCCTCCGAAAACCTGAAAGGGAGATGTAGTTTTGAAACTATTCTGGATCACAAAGCCTTCCATCTCCATCCCCAACTGTTTGGACGTAGAGAGCCAGAAAATGTCGGTTATTGTATCTGGCCGTAAACCAACCTTGGAAGAGTGGACAAATTTGTTACCTGTCCCCTTTCTAAAACTCTTACTAAACAAATACAAAAACCAACTCTCACGACTACACCTAACCAGTCCCCTGCCAACACACTACTTAATTCCCTAAAAAAAAAAAAAAAGATACAGCATCTTCCAAAAGACAAAAAAGTCCATCCATGGGAAACCAAGGAGATAGAGAAAAAACAAAACCCATACATGATATTAGAGGAAGTTGTGTGTCGAGTGTCCAATGAACAAGGCGAAAGAGCTCTATACAGAAGACGTTGAAGACCCGGGAAAATTTCCCGGAGGAAAAAGTGTCCTTATTGTTATCCATTCTTGGACTACTGTCCCAACAGATATGGAGCATGTTACATGAGTCGAATTATGATTTTTCAATATTCTCTCCTCTTTCTTACTTAAATGAAGATGAAAATAAGTAATTACATCGGTTCTGTTCAGGGGGGGGGGATCCTTCTTTTTTGAACCCATATAGAGCTTAAACA
Organism: Ascarosepion bandense; assembly: GCA_037127315.1. NCBI lineage: Eukaryota > Metazoa > Mollusca > Cephalopoda > Sepiida > Sepiidae > Ascarosepion > Ascarosepion bandense. The sequence continues at coordinate 243,160 of JBBBDQ010001904.1, read as the reverse complement.
TTAGTGGCCTGTCGCTTGATGGCGCTATCAAAATTAAGATGGGTCAAGGCTCAGTTGGACAGGCCGTCGGTTTCTATCACCAGGCATGTTTAATGTAGATCCCCACACTAATCGGACTAATCATGGTTCTCTGGTTGGCTAGTATAAATGGCGGAGACGTGTCTCGATTGCGATCTGCAGCTTCTCGATGTGGATGCATGTTCTGTACAGGAAATCTATGTTTCAACTTGCGAACGTGAATATATATATTGTCTAGGAGGATTTTTCTTCTATTCAAAATTTTTTGATGGATTCTCAAGAGATGTTTCCTAGTTAGTAAGCAAGTCTTTGGATGCGGCGTATGCTCCTTCTTTGCTGATCCGGCGGTCAGGCTTTGCGTTCTGGATGTTCTCATCAAGGACTTATCTTTTATCAGTGTTTCCTCTTCGTCTCATTAGAGTTTATGCGCTCATTGACCATGCGAAACGGTCTATTTTGTTTCGACAAGTCGAGCCGTTTTTGATGACACTTCGCCGGGTAGTTCTAGCAAGTGATTAGAACGCTGTTATTAACCCCAGTGTAGATCGAATAAAGCAAAAAGCGCTTATTAACAACCCGGATATGAAGCCATTTCGGGACTTTATCGACAAGTTTGATTTTGTCGATAAATATCAAAATGAGCACCCCCGGAAGGTAGTATGGACTTAATAGGGGCGGCTCGTATTCGGTACTGCGTTCTAGCTATATCGACCGCAATTTCAGAGAGTTGATGTAGTATTCTTAGGTTGTCCAAGTTTCCATTCGATAGTTTACTCGGTTCATAGTCTCGTCCGGGTTCGTGTAAACTTAGATAAGCCTAAGGCTAGGTTGGCTGGTTACTAGAAATTGAACGCATCATTGTTAGATGAGCAAGATTTCCAGGACCACCTGCTACTAATGCTACAGTGGGAATTGGGGGAGAATGTGGTTGAAAATAAGTGGTGGGGTTCTTTGAAATTTAAAATTAGGTCGTTTGCTGCTAAGTATAGTCGTCGACTCAATGTAAATATGTTAGCAGCACAAACGACATGCAAAGCGAAGTTGATCGAGATATTAAATCCCGTGTTAATGAAGACAGCCATAGCCATAGCTAAGACTGAGCTCACCTTGCTTATCAAGACGCCTCAAGCTCTTGTAGTTAGGGCTCGGTTAAAAAGAATGTCTCCCGAGACAACAAATATGACTGCAGAGGAAAGGAAAATGCTACTAATAGGCATTGTCGGACAAACGGACCGTGACTACAAACACGGGAATATGTGAAGATTTTCGTGACTACTTTCAGAAACTAGTAACCAGGGAGCCTTACTTTCACTAGCGGATTTGACTCGATTTGTTTCCAGGGTGTGCTGGTTAAAGTGAATGGGTTACGATGAGAGTCTTTCCTATTGTCCCCCTACATTCGTCAAGGTTGTCCGCTTTCACCTCTGCTTTACGTTCTTGCGTTGGAAACTTTCCTACTCAAGTTAAAGCTGAATTCGGTCCTACGAGGAATCTTCTTACCTGATGCAATTATCTCCGCCAGGTACGTTTTGGTTCTTGTATCGAGCAGAGCCGAGATTGTCAAAATCGGCAAAGAAATCAGAGGGTACGAGACGATGACAGGAGCATAGATCGACCGCAATAAGTCTATTGGCTTGCTGTTGGGCGCATGGAAGGGGGTTTCTCTTTTTGAGCCTTTCTTCTGAATGAACGGCCCGTCAAGATACTCGACGTCTGGTTCGGTCCTGATCCCCATCTAGAAATGAATAGGTCAGAGGTGTGAGAGAAGGTCGAGGGCGCAGTTTGTCTGTGGTCTCTGAGGAATCTTTCCTTAAAGGAAAAAGCGGAAATGTGTGTTTCGCACATCCATTAACTACTCTCCGTGCATCCACTGCCATATTCCATACTAATGACATTAGTCAGATTCTTGTTCTCTTGTGGGTAGGCAAGATCCCCAAGGTGTGTCAGAAGATTTGTTTTCTCCATCCCTCTGAAGGCGGTCTGGGCATGCCTAACGTTGAAATTCGCATCGCGTTCCTAGATTGGATGTGTTCGCAAGCGGACAGAAATGGAGAATTTTAAGAGTACACTCGTGCGAGGAGAAGGCTCGGCGTTTAATTCAAGGCGAGTGCTCCTTCTATCGTGAATGCCGGTTAGCCCTCAAGTTCCTTTTACGGGCGACGGATGGCCTCTCCGACATCCAGTCATTGTCCCGTGAGGGAGGCCGTTCAAGACTGATGAGCTCTGACGAAGCAGAAGGCTTGCTCTATATGGCCTTGGGCGCCCGGGTTAAAATGCTTCACTAATGCTGAAGCCTTACTCACCTGGCGGGTGACGCGAAAAGCACTCTGGGGTTGGCAAAAAGCTTTATTCAGTGTATTTGGGTCGTTCTTCCAGCCGCGTACGCTGCAGGGAGTCGGTGGTGTAGACTCATCTCACGCCTTTTTCCAATGCAAGATCGTAATCCTGTTCTGCAAGTTTGTTGAAGACCTTGTTTTGCATGCTCCGCGGAAAGCTCTTTGTCCTTAAGGCCGTTTCTGTTAGTAGCAATGTGGTACCGTAGTTAACTATGGCTGAAAATGTATTCCTTGTTCTTACTAAGTGTTATGCGAGTTGTGAAATGAACGATTCTATAGAGACGAGAAGTTTACACAACTGATCATGTCCTTTGAGAACCAGCTTAAATGAAAGATCAGGACAGAAAAGCGACGACTCCTTCCATCAGAATTTGGCAAAAAGTGGATAAGTTTTGCGCTCATCTGTCAAGTCAAAAGAACCAACTTAGAGTGGCATTTTGATGCCGGTTAGACATCAGGATAATGGGAATGTTATATTAAAATATTGTCACTCCTGTCCATAATAGGCTAGTTTAGGTTTGTTTGTTTTTCTTTTAGTTTTTGACGCAAAGTTAAACTTAGCTAGAGTATGTATAGTCATTGACCCCTCCATTTTGTCCCTCATTTTCTTTAGTATAATTCCCCACCCCCTCGCCCATTAGGAGGCCAGGAATTTTAGTTCCCTGATGGATGCGGGATAATTTTAGTTTTTCGAGTGTTTTTTTCGTATTTGTTGTAGTGTCTGAATGAGTGTATATTTGTGCTTATGTTTGGTTGACTGACTGGCTAATTTATCTACATCCTGCATAAATTTCGTACAGTCAACTGATATTTCTGCCACAGTTAAGGATTTGGGGGGGGGGGGGGTATTACTATTTTTTTAGTTACTTGTAAATCGTATAATGCATTGTATAAATATTCAACGGGGTTTTCATTTTTAATGTTGTTATTCCCCAGTACCTACAAATTATACATATGGGACTAGTTAAGATTTCATAGTTTTTGCGGTATTATGGTTTTTGTAGTAAGAATTTGCAAGGAATATTGCATAGGTTGCTTGGGTCAGCGATTGTGGTTAGCTAAGTTATTTGAAGATAGATAAAGATCCAGCCTTCCCCATCACTATTTTTGGCTTTGTACCATATTTTTGTATATTAAACAAAAATAAATATCAGTTTCTAAATTTGCGTGTTTTTTAGTGTTCGTAGAGCGGGTTAGCTGTATTCTATCCAGTACGATCGAACGTTTTTCGCCTCAAACTCTTTCGGCGTAACTTTTTTTCCTCTTGCTGTTTTGCTAAATGACGGACAAACAGTTCGACGTCAGGTTGAATCTTGTAGCGTATATACATCAATATATCCGTTTAGCTCTCGGTAGTCTAACACGCAGAGAAATTTTCCTTTTTTGGCTTGTATCACAGCCATTAATGGGATTAGACCCTTGTGGGGGATCTAGTTCTTCTTGGGCGTAAGGTATCAACCACCTATTTTCAAGCCATGTCTGCATTTCGCGATGGTATTCGTCTCTGATCAGCTTCGGTACAGGGTATTCGAGTAACTAGTTTTTTTGTTTGTTTTTTTAAAGCCCGGGCGGGTGTCCATACGACCACTTCCCCGATGCTGACCGGACCTTGGTGTGCTGATCGAACTTTGCACCAAAGTCGGGCTCGTCGATTTTTATAATCACACAAGCGGGTGAAACTGAGAAATCTTACTTCACCCAATTAAATGATATGAACTCCGCCTAGCTTCTTAATGACGTCTACAAGAAGTATGTCGAACTTCAACAATTTGCTATCAACGACCAAAACATCAATTTTAACTGGGTCACCGTTTTTCACACAAAGTTCGATGCCGGCAAATCGTTGCCTTCTTAGAAGCTTTCTGTCAGTATGTCCCTAACCTGTCTGCTCCATCGTTATGTTGGTGAATGAATTAGAGCAGCTAGTTTCTACCAGCGCTTTGCGGTTTATCCCATCAATGTGTGCATCAATTACAGGAAGCACCTCTTTCGGGACTTGTGGGGAAATGAGACTGGCCCTGACGCTGTATTCCCCATCTCGTTTCCCGGACACTTAAGAGCAATGTGCTTCACTCCGTGGCATTTAAAACATCAGATATTCTTGTGTGATATTTGCTCAGAATCACCTCGTTCCAGTTTGTGGATGGTTCTGTGTTACAAATTCCTTCATTAAACGCAGAGTGACTTCAGATACATTCAGTTGGGATGATAAAATACTAGCGAAAGATATGAGGTTTTCTCGTTCGGTACACAAAAATAACCCATTCATACTTACTAAACAAAGATCAGTCAGTATACCAAGCATGTTAAACAATATGCATAATTAAGCGTATATTAATCGACTGTTAAGGTCACTCTCTCTAAAGACCTAAATATTACAATATAAACATGTATGGGCACTTTGAAAAAGAAACAGTAGAATACATAATATTACTTCTTAAAACAATGAACCTCTACCCCAAAAATATAAACCAAATAATAATGCCAATAAAACCAACTTTTCTGTCAGATGTTTATCTGAAAAATATACATAAATGAAACCAGACTCTCTACAATGCCTTTTTACAAAACTACGACAATGAAACCTGATCTTCTACAAACTGATTTCTTACAAAGAATTCATACGAATCTATCGTAAAAATCTTGTCAGCATGAAATAACCTATTGAGATAGATATGCTGTAAAATAAACTAAGATTGTATGACTGTACCGCTTATGGAAGGCATCGAGCTGGCAAATATGCTTTCAGTAGGGGGTCCAGGATTCGGAGCTATAAAGAAGTTGCAATAACTACAGCTCGGTATACATTAAGCTTCATTTTCAAGCTGGCTATATATATATATATATATATATATATATATATAGTACACTTGGTATGTAATCCGGGTAAATTCCAAAAGAGACGAACACGAGAGAACTCAATCTTAAATTCATTTATTTAATTTAACAGAGTAATATTTTATAAAGGATTTTTTATTATTAGCTTGGATAATACATATTTCACCGCTTTGATGTTCTTAACGCGGCTCGTCAGATCCAAATGGTACAACAGCAGGCAATCGAAATATCATTCCCCCCCCCACACACACACACAAAAAAATGTTCCTCTTTTATTTGATTCTCCGTAGACGCCCACATGTCCATATTAGAACGGACATACGGACATACGTAGAAACAAATTAAAGAGAATGAAATATTTTTGTTGAGGGGGTGGGGGGATGAAATATGTATCATCCAAGCTAATAATCAAAAAGCCTTATATATATAGCTAGAATAATTACGAAAGTTTTCTTCGTGGTAGTTAATATAAAGAGTCTAAAACTGTTACTTTCTATAATTTATGACTTTCAAGGTTCCGCTTTCTTAAATTACTACCAACTGCTCCACTTTGCGCCTTACAATAAGTCTTTTTCTTTATTTTTTTTTTATCCGCCTCCACTCCTTCAAAGCGGGATAGAAAACTCGCTCCGATCTAAACAAAAATTTAAAAAATTCTGAATCGAAATTAGATCGGACTCGATCGTCTCCAGCGTACCCAATGACATGAATATAAAATATTATTTAATTCCGAATCGGAAGCACATAAAGAAATTTTCGAATTCATTAATAGGTAAAAAGACACTTAAAATCGCCCTATCGGTCATCTCATGGCAGCCGTTGCACTTTCAAATATTTGCCATTATTTCCTTAAAAATATTTGCATAAGAATGATTTATGTCTTAGTTTGTTCTGCATACATTTTGGTCTGGGCTGTCGTTGAAATGGTTTAGATTTGAAACCTAAAATGATTCAACTGTGAACTTGAGTAAAAACAAACGTAACAAAAACACCTTTTATCAACAATTACAAATTTCATAAAATTCGTGTTGTAGTATCGAGTAACATGAAATAGAAGGTATCTGCTTAAAACATCGGGAATAAAGAAAAGGTTCAAGTGGAGAACATTCTTTAATTTTTGAAAATTCATATTTTGTACGCCCATCTTTCACTGGTACATATTTTGGATTTTTCAAAACCATTATTTGGCAAAACCCCTTTGCTAAAACCCTTTATGTTACCGAATTTCATGTAACACGTATAGTTGCCGCTTCCAACATATCCCACGCAGTCTCGTGGGTTCTATATGCGAAGTTGATGTATCTGGACTGTTTACCCAGAGGTCGTAAACTAACATGTTTTTTGGGAGGTGGGTGACCTATCGGAAAGAGACAGCTAAAATTTCTTAGGCACTTAAGGAAAGTGGGCTCAGAGAATTTGATACATACATGACATATTGAAGGGGAAGGGGGCTGGCCATCTATCTGATGAGTCTGTTGGAATGGTTGGTGGAACGGGAGTGAGAAGCTTAGTAAAGAGACACAAGTTGCTGACAGCTACAAGTAATTCCTTAAGGAACGCGAAACATAGAACTACATTATATTGTAAAGTGGTGAGTAAGGTCATCAAGTACGATTTTTCCCGTCCTCTCTTTTTCTGGAATAATTTCCCAGTTTTTTTGTTTGTTTTTTTGTTTTTGCCTCTGATGTAATTAGCATCAAATAAATATCTTAAAATCATGTGAAGAATATGTAAAACTCTTGACCTCACCTAATTCAGATAATGAGACATTTCTCGAAATTATTCTAAGGACATTGGTAATATATTCACTTTGTTTCGTGTTATCTTTTTTTCTGGATTTTCTTATAAATCAGATTTTTTTGTATTGTAAAATAATAAGCGACGATAATTAATGATATAGACAGCACAAATACTATGTCGTCCTGGGTATGACGATAAACTACAACGGCAAGACCTCTGATAGTGAGGTATTGAGGAGCGTGGAACCACATCTAAACTGCTATTGTTCCCAGGCCCACCTTGTTGGAAGCTCTTGTTCATGTTACGGCTCCAGCTCTAGACAAATAGTTAACCCTACCCAAACTGGGGTCAAAACACTATAATAGTATAAAAATACATTTTTATAATAAAAATACCAAGAAGTATTGGCAAAAGAAATTACTAATTCTCAGAAGAAAATAAATTTTGGTATTAGATGACCCATAACTAGTTGATAGACCGCTAAACCAACAAATTTCAACATGGCATACAAGCTAGCGTAATCAATGAATAAAGCTCTATAAATTGAAATTTACAACACGAAAACTCAAGTTAGTGTTTTTAAACGACTGGATAAGCGTAAATGTGATATTTAACATAATTGTTGGACATTCCAACGTAGTTTAATGGTTAGAAAGATCGTCTTGCTATAACAATTACAACTTAGTAGCGAGTTCGATCCGTGCTTGCCGCCTTGTGCTACGTCTACGCTCTGCTTAGTAAATTTGTATTTAACATTGGTGTAACCCTGATATAAGAGAGTTGTCGGGAACGGATAAAAGTTATCTTATATCAGGGTTTGGTCTATTTTATATACATTACCACAGGCTCTAATTTGGGATAAGATAAATTCTCTCTTATATCCGGGTTATTATTGTTTCTCTGAAAAATGGTATATTCTAGAATGTGTGAATATAAAAAGTGCATGTGATTTTTAATTTCGAATGCAATCTTTAAGTTTTTTTTCCTAATTACAGGCAACAAACATTTTACTACTGAGGTGAAAAATGTTTATTATACTAAATTTAATATAAAAATTGTGATTCTGTACTAATCGTTATAACATTTATGATTTTTCTAATAAAGAAGACGGAATAGCTGATGCAGAATCCATAATTAAAATTGTTATATCCTGGCATGTTTTAGAAATAAGCTCATTTCTTCTATCAGTGGTGTTTTTTTCACGACGTGAGCGATTATGGCTCTCCAAGTCATCCTACCCTTTGTAGCTCTTAGTAATGTTTGTCTTCTTAATACTCCTTAGCACCTATTAAGGTTTCACCTACGGGCATATAGTAAACCCTCAAACAAAAATCAACTATATATTTTTATAATAACCAATACATCTATAGCAAAATGACAATGCAACACAAAAAATATAACCAACAATACATTTTATGGTGATTTTTCAAAGCGCAGCTTACATATGGCATAAGGCTGAATATATGAGACACCTAGCAAGGATCGAACTCACCACTAGGTTGTAATTCCTCTAGCAAGACGAACTTTAACCATTAAACTACGACAAGGTGCCCAAACCATACATTTTTATTATCTGCAAACAATTTATCTAAAAAAACATAACTTTACTATATCTGTAGTTGAAAGTATAAAATTACGTTAAAAAATGTTTAGATTTAGGCATTAAATAAGCCATAAAGGGTTATTACCCATGATACCCATGCCACGAAACAAAAAACAAACAAATCGAGCTAGAGTTACTTTATCTTTTCTTTTTTCTCTAGACATTTGTTTCCATTCACCTAGAATTGGTTTGATTGTAAGAAGTTTATTTGTACTGTTGCTTTTGACATGACATTTCTTTTTAATGTAACTGTTTATTTCACTTTTTATGTCCGTATAAGGAATCTTGAAGCGATTATCAGGGGTTTCGTTTTGAGCAGAGTTTGCGGCTGAATCTGCTTGGTCATTTCTCCTAATTCAAATGATACCCTCATGGCTGGAAGCTTCAGTATAGACCGACTGCACCTCTGCAAAGAAGTAACCCACCCCCATGACACACCATCCGATGTAGTCCCTAATGAAATGGAAGTACATAAATTAATACAGCGACTACCAAAACCCTTCATATTAATGCGTGATGTTATGAATAGTCAAGAGTGGTCTCTCACGTGTTTTGAGCTATTTCTGTTGACTTAAACTATAAAAGGATACTCTACGCTAACCTTATATTTTCAGTTGAATAAACCTTTCTTAAAGCCTACATCTGCGTACTTTCGTCATTACAGGTGACTTAAACAGTAAAACATAATATGGTAAAGTAAAGAGACAAATAAAGCAAAAATCATAGAAACATTAAACCAAAGACAGCTATGCCTCCTAAATTGCAAAAACAAATACGTGCCTACACCCGGCAATAGGAACATAATCTGCCATAGATTTAACACTTATACGTGGTCAACTTAAAATGAAGTAAGTGGAAGTGATCACTTCCCAATTATACTAGAAACAGTATCGACTATGAAACTCTTAAAGTGAGGGGTACCTAGGGGCCAAATTTTTTCTGAGAAGGAAGAGGTCAAACTCAAGCAGTGTCTTAATTTTCATGCCACATCACTATCGTATACACAAATTAGAAATGATTTTGTGCATAGGTATATTACTTTACTAAATTAAACGGAATAATTTTTCATTTATAGTACTAGAGTTCTAATCTATTCTTGCCCTCTTTTCCACTCAAGCTGTTGGAACACAAGAGAGGTTAATTTCAAAACAAAATTCTCTAATCTATTGATTGTCTTTAGTAGATTGGAAAAAATTACTGACCAAATTCTTTCATTCGGCCATAAATCACTGACTGCCTATGTATCTACATATCAAGTTGAGGACATTATTTCTAATTAATGTCTTCAGATATGAAAATATGAATATTAAGTCTCTTTCCATCCCTAGCAACATGTCTGTGTCTATCTGGTTGTTTTAATTTTATTTGTTTTTCTTTCCAACGGGTCTCTGTATATGTCCTTAAAAAGCTAAACGAAAACGCAGAAGAAAAAATGCTAAAAATCAGAGACTGATCAGTTTCATAAATTTTGAAGCTTATAAAAGTGGTGGTGGGGGGCAACCGAGTGGCCAAACCACTGACTAGAAACTCCTATCTCTACACTAAATGATAAAACACCCCGCTGGAATCTTCGAAAAGCTCACTGGACAGAAATCTAAAATACCTGCAAACTCAATTTGGTACCAGAAACAAATATAAATAACGAAGATCTCTTAGCACATTTTATCGATAACCAATGAAATGATCCTGCACCTCAAAACTTACTAAATAATCAGCGAAAACCTAAATGAATACAAAAAAAAATCAGAGCTATAGCCCGTAAAACTTTTAAAGCTAAGCCGGAATTCTAGAGATTTTCTCTCCAAAATAAATCCCAAACATTATGGGAAATGATTTTAAAAAAATAACAGGCAACACTGTCCAAAGCCTTATGAAGCACTTTTCCTACAACGATCATCATCAAGAAAAAACATCATAACCCTCCTTGCTGAAGCCTTCTCAGAAACCTCTTCATCAAGAAACTACTTCAAAGCATTCCAAACCATCAAAGAGAGCCAAGAAAAGAAATTAATTAACTTTAATTAAACAAAAAACAAAGAAATTTACAACCAACCATTGACAAAAATAACTACAAGAAGCCCTAAACAAAGCCCATAACACCGCTGTCGACCCTAAGGAGGTACATTATCAATTTCTAAAATAATTATATCTAATGATGACTGTCAGTTAAGTGCCATACGTGATACACGCTTGGGTGATCATGCCTCGAAAGAAGATATTTCCGCGGTAGACTGATTGCCAACCAAGGCTATAGAACCCAATCTGTGAGTATTAGATTCTCCAAGCCCTCCTTCTTTATTACGTGTCAAAAAAACTTCAGCTGTCAAATATAAGTTTCTTTTTTGTTTGCATCCTTTCCAAAACCTCGTCGTTGCTCACATGTTCTGTCCATGGTATCCTCAGCATCTTTGTGTAGAACCACATTTCTGTTGCTTTGAGGAAATTATCCAGCAACAGCTCACATTAGATCAGAACTTGATTATGGTTGCTTTATATGGGCGAATAAAAAAAAAGCTACATAAAATAATTCAATGTGGTTCATCATCAAGGATTAAGAATAGTCATAAGAGCTTTAACCACATCTCCGGTGGAATGCTTATACACAGAAGCACAAGAAACCTCATTAGTAATGCCACGGAAAAAATCTGACACTTCAAGATTGTATTAAACTCTCAACCTCTTCGCTACAAATTAAAATTCATGAAACCTTTTCCAGACAAGGCTTCTATATTTAGTACCGTCGTGACAGCTATCGACTTGGCCCTCGACATTGTGAGTTCAAGTAAACATAAAAAAATTAATATACTCACTGACTCCATGTCAGTGAGTACAGCACTAAAAAAAACAAAAAAAAATGTCAAATCTACTCATCCTTAAATAGAGATATTGTCTTCGGCTAGATACCAAGCCATATTAGTACCACAGAAAATAATTGGTGATTTTTAAGAGCAGCTTAGATGCGGCACAAAGTCGAAAGTATGGGACACTCAGTGAGGATCGAAATCACTACTCAGTCGTAATTGTTCTAGCGAGCCAAGCTTGCTAATCGTTACACCACGCCGAGGTACTCCCGAAGTAAATGATAGAGCAGGTTCCACAGCAAGAAAAGATTCTACTATAATAAAAAAAAAATACATCAGATCCCTTAAATATAAAATCCAATATAGGTATAGGTATTTACCAGTGTAATCTTTACGCAACTAGTTGCGACACATGTTCAGTTTAAAGTGAGGTTTTTGGCAGTACTGTGGGAAAATTTCAACCCCCCTCGGTACTTCCCCTTTTGGAAGGTACCGGACAATAAAATCAGCCCCCTCCTGAGGGAAAAGTAAAGGCTGATAGGATGCCCCTGAGGTTTGGGCTACTTTTGGAATATAACAAAATCCCATATACAGATTTGTAAAAAAAAAAAAACAAAAAAAAAACACAATCAATAATTACATTAGGAAGGAGTGGTAGACTCTATGGAACTCCCAAATAATAAACTGTACAAAATTAAACCAGCTATAGAAGAATGGCATCAGAAACACCAAACTAGAAGAGAAGTGGTTATCCAGACTTCATATTGGACATACTGCCATAACCTATTTGTATATCCAAAGAAGAGGAAGCTTCTTCCGTATGTATGGCACACCAATAGCAATTCTCCATAAAACACATCTTGACAAACTGCAGCTATTTTAATTCAACTCGCTTAAAATACTTCCAGGCAGCAATCTTTTTTAAAATATTGATTCACTTTACATATTCCAGTTTCTAAGAGAAATTAAACTGATTTTAAACTGATTTCAAAAATATATTAGAAAATATATATAACCATAACTAACAGCAGTCTTACGATTTGAAATAATTTTTTTGGATTGTATAAATCAGTTAAGTGCTATACGTGATAAATGCCTGGGCGATCATGTCTCGAAAGACTGGACAAAATATTTTCCCGCAGTAGGTTGCCATTACATTCTGCCGTTGACTGGTTGTCAACTAAAACTATAGAACCCAGTCTGTATTCTTATTTAACACATTGATCCGTATTACGAATCAACCACCCACTCCCTATAAAATACAATTGTCTAAACAAAATTAGCGATTTTAATATTTTTACAGTATTTTTTTTTTAAGTATACTGTAAAAATATTCAGTTGGTTAATTTTGTTTTACATTTTTAACAATGCTAGTAAAATTCAACATACATATTTTTAAATTACCCGTCGGCGTAAATCGTTGTTTGTTTTAATTTTGAAATCAATATGTTTGTTGTTATGAAGAATAATATCGTAGACGAAATATTAAACTAATTTTTATTCAAATTTTAAATGCGCACATTTTTGTATATGACTTAAGAAAAATTTGCACTGCAAAAAGTTACATGCTTTTTTTTTTTTTTTCGTTTGTTTTCTTACAAAGACGGTATCAACATACTTCACACCTTCACACGTTATAAAGAAAGCGTAAATTATTCATTACGAAATTAATTTCATCATCAAGATATTCGTTATTATGAAAAAATAATAGCATAAAGAAGAAACTTGAATTAAATTCCTGTGGCCAAATTCTTAATGATATTTTTTTGTGAACTTCCCTGTTTTTTTCGCAAAAAATGTAAAAAGAAAGAAATACGACATTGATAAAATAATGTCTTCTCTTTTGCAATTTTGTGGTATATCTTTAAAAAGCGCTGTAAAATATTAAACTTATTATTGAATTTAATTTTTGACATCAATTTTATGTGATAAATTCTTTAATAAGTGTCATTTTTCATTAATTTTTAATGGCTTCTATTTATTTACTAAGAACAGAAACATTCAACACAAATTTTTAAAATACCTGTTTGTTCTTTCTTTGAAAGATTTTACACTTAATATGGTAATTGTTGTAGAACAATAGATAGAGAAAATTAACTTTGTGATAAAATTCTTAATGATACTCGTAAATTTCGCACCGAAAATGTGTTTAGGAATAGAATATTTCAAGTTTAAATAAAATAAATAAACAGTATACTTATTTCTCTATCTTAGATGATAATCTTAAGTTAATCCGGAGGTAAAAGTTTCTTTAGAAATAAAATTAATTTCTTAATCCAATTCCAGCAACGAACTTTCGTGAGTTAATTGTTCGCCCCAGTGACTAGATATTTATACAGGCTCAACAGGCCAGATTAAGAATCGCCTTGGTTTATACTAAAACATATAACACCTACAATAGACCATCTACAAGCTATATATCTATAAGACATACGTCTGCCTGGAAAGTTTAAAATTATGTAAAAAATATCTGTAGTTGAAGCCATCAAATTGCGTACAAAATATTTAGATTTCGACATTGACCCATAGAAGTTGATATACTGCTAAACAAAAACAAGCAATTAAAACCAATAATAAGGAACGATGAACAGTCTGATCTCCAAATTCCAAGGCGCATAAAAACAGGAAATATATATATATATTAGAAACTGATTGAAATACTAAGAGATTGAAGAATTATTCTATGTAAAGTTAGCCTTCTTATGTCTTTGAAAGCTAAGCAGTTTCGTTACTCTAGAATAATTTTAATGTCTACAAAGCGAAACTGCTGTATTAAACATCTTGAGGAACCTTTATTATCTTTTTGCTTGACTGATGACAACCTCCTTGGTCACACGTTTTCTACTAACATAAAGTGGAATTATTATACCGGGTCAATTGCTAAATCTACTGTTAGAAAAATCTGCTAATTGTGTCGAGCCAACCAATGTTTCTCGTCAGAATCTCTTACACATTTATAAGTTTACTATTCGCCCGTGCATCGAATATTGCTGCTGTATTTACTAGCCTTCCCACGCAAGGCCGGATGTGACACATGGTCATTTTAATGTGGGAATTCCCAGCCATATAGCCGGGCCAAAAATATGTCTGTCTATTTTTACCGAGTCGTGGTTCTACCCTTCGGCGGAACCACGACTGGGTTTGTGCTCTCTGCTCGGAAGCAGAGAGCTGACAGTGTTATAGGGTTATAGAGCAGTCATCCGAAGGCGACTGCTCCAATGCAAACCCTGCAAGCATCGAATATTGCTGCTACATCTGGGCTGGTGCTCTAGATATTATTAAAAGAATCTTCCAATGAAAAATCTGCAGTGCTATCGGTCTCGACCGGGGATTTTTGCTTCAGCCTCTTTATTACCGCCGTAACGTAGCTCCTTTGTGCCTTTTCTATAACTATTTTCACAGTAATTGTTCGGCTACAAATCTGTCTTGAGTACCTTCATTTATGAATTTAAAAGTAGTACTTGATTGGCAGCTAGGTCTCACAATTTTACCGTTGAAATTGCTATAAATAACCATAAATTCTATTCTAACAATAGCTTCTTCTCCCGAATTTCTCGCTTGCAAAGCTCTCTTCCGGCTTCTTACTTTTCTATTAACAATGATCTTTAAAAATTTAAATGCCAATCATCGCCATCTGTCTCCTTGAATTCTGTTCTTTTTCTTGTACTCTCTGTTTCTTTTACTCTCAGTAACCCCTTGCACCGCCCTGTCGGTTGGGGCTTCAGAACTCGCGGCTGCACTTCTGTAGAGGTGTGCCCCCACTCACAATCAGGCCACCTTTTTGCCGTGGGTGGTGATCCGTAATGTCGGGATTCTGGTGGCTAAGGGCTTTAGGAGTCAGGATTAGATACTTCTGATTTCCAACACACCACTTTGGCGTTTGATTTGACTAGACAAGTGGTCAGAGAGGCCTGATCTGATCAACTGGCTTGTCATACCAAGCCGTAGTGCCTACATTTATCGAGTAGTTTGTTAGAAAACATAATACACCAGATATACTCTGGGATAAAAAAAAATATTCTTCATCCAATTTATAAGTGCTAGAAAGCGATGTCTGAGGGTCAGTTGGTTCGAAGGGATTTAAACTTAGACATGACTGTAAACATACCAATTAATTCACTTATTATTTAGCAGGTGCTCGGAGGCTCTCTCGAATACGAATATACTGGTTTGTGTATCCATGACATGTCAAAGCGATTGGGTTTTCCCTTGACATGTCACAATGTTGAGCTCCGAGGGAGTGAATGTTAATACATAAATTATGAATAATCAAAACAAAAAAAGCAAAAATATGTATTTCAGACTCTAATTCTGAAAATGTGCGTTGTGGTGCAGTGGATATCGACTCGGAACGAGAAATCATGAAGAAAATCCAGTTGAATTCCTTGCATTCACTTACGCGCAAATATTCTTGGGAAAGGTATTAATCCGTCTCTTTCCTCCAGTTATCGGTTAAATAACAGGACAGATTGGTTGCCAGCCAAGGCTATAGAACCCAATCTACCACAAAAAATAATGGCAACCTACTGTGGGATAATCTTCTGCCCAGTCAGTCATGTCTCGAAAGAGGCATGATTGCCCATGCGTGTATCACGTATGACACAGCAATCAAATTCCTACGCAAAATCGATTTGACAAACTGGAGGCGGAAAACCAGAACCCACAAACAGCCAAAACCTCCAAGCTCAAAACATGAGAATATTAAGATACGTGCGATAGTGTTCACTTGCCAACTGTCCTACAAAACTCAGAACAGAACGATAACATACTTTTCGTTGGAAATTAATCGGGGCGAATTAGAACGGAATAAAATCCAATGTTATGAAAACTATCTGAAGTAAAATATATGAAAGGAAATACATTATAGAAATCCTTATCTCTATAGTAAAGGAATGAATTCCAAACAAATCAGCATTTAAAAAAAAGCAACAGACCTTTGTTCAATGAATAAATGTAAAGAACCTATCAGGCTACGAAATGCAGCTTTACGAGAATTTATCAAACAACCTACAACCTCTAATTTGATGCAATTTAAGCAATTCCGGACAAAGGTACGGAAAAGGTAATAAAGAATGCAAAAAGAAAGCTGGAAAAACTGCGCCAGTAAACTTAATTCTGCTACAAAAACAAAATATGTATAGGAATATAAGGAAAATAGCAGCCAAATACAAACGATATAAAACCCTTTTCGATAAATAACTATAAAATAAAAACCAAAAATGATATCGCTGACCAACTAAAAAAAAAACTCTCTAAAAATTCATCTGCCAAGAATGGTAGCCAACAATTTTTAAAGCTCAAACAAAAAGCCGAATAAAAACAAAAACTAAATTCTAAATCAAATAATGCTGAGAGCTGTAACGTACCATTTATTCTAGAAAAACTGAATGAATATTTAAAGAAACCCACAATACAGCTGTAGAACTAGAAAGGATATCCACTACGAATTCATAAAACAATTTCCCAACAAATCATTAGAATTGTTGCTAAAATTGTGTAACAACATATGGGTAAATAACAACTTCCCCAGAAATGTGAAGACAGGCATTCATCACCCCATTCCAAAACATAGAAAAGATAACACAGACCCTAAAATCCACTGACCGATAGCATTAACTAGTTGCCTATAAAAAACTATGAAGAGAATGATCCACAACAGTTTGTCTTGGTACCTGGAAACTAAAGGCTTAATCAGCGACTTCCAATGTGCTTTTAGGAGAAAAAAAAGAAGCACAATGGACCACTTAATACGCCTAGAAACCTTCGTAAGAAATACTTTCATTAAGAAAGAATATCTCAGCAGTTTTGTCTTTTTTACTTAAATTAAAAAAAGCTCATGACACAATATGGAAATTTGGTACCTAGAAAGATGTGCATAAACGAAAAGGAAAGCTGACTCAATTCATAAAGAAATTTCTGAAAGACCAAAGAATCCAATTTTGTATAGGATGAACGTTATCGGAACGTTAACTTTCAAGAAGGGGTTCCACAAGCAAGTTTTCTTTCGGTGACCCTGTTCTGCGTAAAATTCAATATCGGGAAGCTACCCTAACTATACACCCATCTATACAGACTGGTCAAAGTGTGAGAACAAGACAGGGTGTGCAGCAGTGAGCCGAATATTGCAAAAAAGCTCCTCCAAAAGCGAAGATCTATTTTTGCAGCGGAGACATATGCAATAAAGCTCGCTCTCATTGTTATCAGAGAGAGAGAAAAAAAATTCTTGGGACACACTCTCCGTCCTTTGAAGGAAAAATAAATTCAATAACCCACACATTACCAAACTATTATACAAAATAAAACTACTTGCAAAAATAAAGACATCAAACTATGTTGGATTCCTAGCCACATCGATGTTGAAGGTAACAACAAAGCAGACCGAGCAGATAAATCAGCTTTAGATGTAGACTCAACGATCAAAATCCTGTCTTTAAGGAAACCATTAATGAATATATTCAAAAGGAATGGCAAGGGTGCTTGGGTGGGGTTATCCCGCGCAATACACTCTTCGCAATTCAGCCCAAACTAAGAAAATGGAATTCAGCTTCCATAAAATCTCGAAAGAAAGAAGTAATACTGGCCCGCTTTCTCATTAGCCATACGAAAATAAGCCACTCGTACTTTTTTATCATTTCACCCCAAGCCGGGGGCCGCCACTAGTGCGCAAGGGGGTTACAATGAGAGAAAAACCTGGGTACATAGATTATTGAGGAAATAATAAAAGGTGAACCGGATTCAAGATAGAATTGACGTTGCATTTAAATTTTCAGATTGTAGTTATCAAGGCAGCAAATAAATGGAAGGGAGTTCCACGGGCGGGAAGAGAAAAAAAAGAAACTATTGGAGTAGAAGTGGGGGTTACATCTAACTATTTTATCTGTAAAAGGGTGGGACTTAGTAGCGCGCTTAAATTCATGTGGTCGAAGCACCATGGAAAAAAATCGTCAGGGCAGTTGTCATGAAAATATTTTTAGAAAAGACAAAGTGAAGTCACGTCACCTTCGGTGAGAAAGTGACTGAAGACGCGATGTCAAGTCAGGATCAATTACATTACAGATCTTTATTTTCATTTTGCCTAAAACCTCGAGGTGAATAGCAGAAGCACCTGATCAGATACGGCAACAGTGTTCAATGCACGGATGAATGGTAGATTTATAAATGTGCAAGATCGATTCTAACGAGAAAAACTTTCTGGGTCGACACAGTGACCCAATCTTCCTAGCAACAGACTCAACTATAGATTCGATGTAGTCATGCCACTTAAGACCGGTTGAAAAAAAGAAGACGCTGTGTTTTACTCACCAGGAGACTAGAATCAGCTGTTCTGATGACAGACAGAAAGGTTTGTCTATGGTTGTTAAAAAAGAGCAGTTTTTTTTTTGTTTTGTTTTTTTTTTTTTTTTTTTTTTTTTTTTTTTTTTTTTTTTTTTTTTTTTGAAGGCATTAAAATTTGCAAGCTATTTCTTGGCTTATTGCGACTGATTGGAGACCCATTTCAAGAGCAACAGTCAGGTTTACTTTGTCAACTTTTGAGACGGGTGTAAATGGTGGCGTCAGATGTATAAATGCCTATTTTATTACTGATGACATCAGAAATGTCATAGATAAAGATCAGAAACAGCGTAGGACCTATAAAATAGCCTTGTGGGACTACTGCGTTCGTGTGGAAAGACCTGGAAGCTTGCCCGTTCAAGTTGACCTTCAAAGCTAGATTTGATAGGAACGATTGGATTAAATCAAACAGTCGTCTAGTAACGCCATAGCCTTGGAACTTTTGCAGAAGGCCAGGATATCAAACGCTTTTGAGATATCTAGAGTCAGACCTCGAGCTTCGCCATTATAATGAGAAGCCTGGTATACATATTCCAGTGATGGCCATTAGCACATCAGCAGTAGACCTGGCGAAACGAAAGCTATATTATTTGTCAGGGAGTATGTCGGTAGAGGTGAGATGTTTAACCACTTCAGCATTGATAAGAGCATCAAAAATTAGTAAGAGACTAATGGAGAGATAGAGGCATCAGAGGGTTCACCAGAGTTCTTAAAAAAAGGAACTACATATGAGGACTTCCAGCAAGCAGGAAGCATAGAGACAATAGTTGTAGAGTTTGGAGAGGACTGGAGAAAACTCAGGGACATATTTTTTAGGACAGTGGCTAGTATTCAGTTACCTCCGCTTGCCTTATAAGAGTTTAATTTTTAAAGGATATCCGAGACCAGAGACGGAGTCATGTATATATCACTCAGTAAAGCCTCTGTTCTAGGACGAGTCAAGTGTTTACTTGGAAGTGAATTTGAGAGCAAATTATTCAACCTTGTCTGCTTAAACAAAGAAAATTAATCAGTACGCCAAGCAAGTAAAACAGCATACACTATTAAACATATACTAATTGTTCAGTCCTTAAGCTATTAAGACAAAAAATTCTAAATTGTGTCCGACTAATCCGGCCTATAGATCTACATTTGAACCAAATTATTGTGATCAATTCAGTCATGCAGAAAATATCATACAACCATATAGACTTAGAATGAAACCCATTACTGAAGAATTAGGTACTCTTTTAGCAAATATCCAAGAAAAAACGGTATCCAGAATTCTACCATGGACTGTTAAACATCCACATGTTATTCTGGAATTGCATAATTTTCCAAAGAAAAAACCCACCCTCTTACATTTATGGAAAAATTCCAGAAAATACTGGAAAATGTCCAAGACTACACAAAAATATATACGTATGGGTCAAAAAGTGGAGACAAAAATAGAATGTGCAGCAGTCAGTCCAAAAATTACCAAAATGAAACGGCTTCCAAGTGTAAGTTCGATGTTTACTGCAGAAGTTTATGCCATTAACTTGGCTCTAGACATCATCACAGAGAGCAAAACTAAAGAACTTCCTAATTTTTTCAGACTCACTCTCTGCCATACCAGACTTGGAGGGGAACAAATCCAACAATTATTGCAAAAAATCAACGCATTGAACAAAAAGAGAAATGTGGTATTATGTTCAATCCTTAGCCAGACTGAAATAAAAGTAACTCTAAAGCAGACTTGGCAGCCAAATCAACTTTAAACAGGAATGTGGATACAGGGATAAAGGTCCTATATACAGACTTTAAGGAGGAAATAAATATTTTTTTAAATAGCAGGAGTATTGAGACGATTATCCACATAATAAACTCCATGTAATCCTGCCCAAGTTTGGAGTAAGTTATATATGTTCAGGAAGTCTCGAAAAGCATGTAAACAAGTATTATTGATTAAACATATGATGACAGTGTGTCAAGAACTAGCTGTCTCTATACAACAATATCATAAATTTTGTTTTGTCTCAAGCCCTTGTGCTGACATGACATTAATAAGCTCTTTTAATTTTTCTTATCTGTTTTTAAGTTCCTAAGATAACAAATTGCTTCATTGATTTGTAACCTGTGATGATATTCGACATTTGTTAAATTTGTTAAAACATTTGTTAAATCAGAATTGTAGCATTCAAATGTCAAGTTTTCTTCCAATGAAAAGGTCCAACAGATTGGATGAACAACTTTTATTTATAGCACGTAACTGCTGAAATAAAATCCTGTTGATCAATATTCAGATACAATCTTTCTTTGTCTTTTTCTGGAAACTGTGCCAAATCATCATTTTGCACATTTCGCACAGAAGCAGAAGTTTCACTTGTTGGTTTTGGTTGAGGACGAGATATAATACGGCAAATGATCAAATATTGATAATGGATTTCTGGGTCGAACTTTTCTTGTAATAACTACTGTTTCATAATCAGATGGGAGATGCTTTCACAAAAAATTATTTGATTTGTCAGGGGTGTTGTCTTTAACCATCATTCTTGCTCATTCTTTTCTTAAAGAGATAACAAAATACACAAATCTTATTTTGTTAATTATAGTTACCATGACAACTTATTACACAATATTTTTTACCATTTTGAGGAAGATTTGGGGGTACTGAAATTAAAAAAATATTAACTACTATTTTGTAAAAATTACATAGTGTTTGTAAAAACTATATGAACCTTATATTCTAAGGTCTGGGGTGTTTGGCCTTCGGAATTTAGGTTTCAAAATTTAAAATTCGTATAAATGTGGAAATCTTTTAGAAACTAAAATAGATTAAGAAATGCCAGGACGAGGAAATTTGGGATTCAAACATGGGAATTTTAAAGAGATTAGAAAATTAATTTTTAGATAATCGTATTTTACAAGAAGTGCGGATTAACCATTTTCTCCCCTATAAAATAAGATTATCTAAACAAAACTAGCAAGTTTAATATTTTACTACAAAAATATTAAACTAGTTAGTTTTGTTTTAAATTTTTAACAACAACGCTAGTAAAATACAATATAATTTTTTTAAATAACCGTAAATGATTTGTTTATACTTCTGACATGAGGTAGTATTTGCATTATTTCCACTGTTCTGACTGTTGCCCTTATCTTTATTCCTATTTTTATAGCGTTTCGGTCGCCATAAAAATAGCAATAACGATGAGGGCAACAGTCAGAACAGTGGAAAGTATAAACAAAATGGTTAAAGAAAGGGATTTTTATTCATATTTCGCCAGATGGAAATTCGGCGAGAGAGCAAAGGTGAAGTTGATTATTTGAGAGAAGAAAAAAAAACAATTATTAATTACTGGGAAAATTATTTAAAATTTCCCTGAGAGAGGCTGACGTCATGTAATAACTCCGCCCCAAGTGGAGGGAGAAGGCCTTCCATGATTGGAAGTGAGAAATAAAGATAAAAGAAAAATAATACGACAGAGAGGCTGACGTCATGTAATAACTCCTCCCAAGAGGAGGGGAAGAACATTCCATGATTGGATGTGTGAAACAGAGAAGGAGGACTGGTTGAATTTTAGGATATTTGCATAACACCCTTATGCGTTCTCACCACACCAGTAAAAAGGGACATTCATAAATACGAGAGCCCACAGGGGCTAAAGTCAGTTCCCACCCGGAGATGTAGTGAGACGGAGTTAGTTGCCGCTTCGCTGTCGCCAACCACAGTTCCCGTTAGTGTTCCCGCACGCAGATGAAGTGAGAAGCAGTACCCAGTGATTTTGAGTTGGAGTTTGAAGTTGCCAGTTGCAAACCAAAGTCTGAAGTAATAATAACCAAAGTTATTATTACTTCAAATTATTAACTGCTGAAGAAGAAAAAACTCCGACGAAAACCTTGTGCCAAACTGATGATGATAATAATAATAATAAGAAGAAAAATGCTGACGAACATTTTCGCAAAGTACAAACAATAGTGTTTGAATTTACCAGTTACCTGATTATCAAATCGAGCCCGTCGTAGAGAAACTGGCCGAAATTTTCGTTCCGTCGCCAATTAATAAGGAACAGGTTGGAAAAAAAAGAACTGTAATTATTTTTCTCTTATGTTTTGTATATAAATACTATCTAAAGTTTATTCAGGCGTCATCCATTTTATTTCCAAAATTGGTGTCGTTTTATTTTCACAATTGTGCGCTTGTATCCAACTTGGTTTAGCTTGGCTGAGATACCCCAGTGATAATTCGGCATAACTCTCTTAAGATCAAAATCAGCACACGGGTAAGAGAGTTTACAGTTGAAGAGGTCAACCCAAAGACCAGCTACTGTGTCAACGCCATCAACGACCGACGAGTGTGAACTGACGGCTTGTTCTCGATCCTGACAAAGGGGACAACAGGCTACGAAGGCTTCGGTACGCCACGTCACAGAGTTAAATGTTCAATGAGAAATAGTAATAAATAGCAGTATGTATGCATGTAGAAAGATTAACATGTTACTAATAAAGTCTGTGTTCCTTTCCTTTTATGGCCGACGAGAAAGTGAAAAGGAAGTTGAAGCAAAAAGAAATTGTACTTATCAGGAGTTAATATTTAGAAGTCAGTTGAAGTATCTTCTTCTTCTTCTTGTGGTTGTCGTCTTATTCTTTGTTGACTGCGAGAATGTTGGGAATGAGAAGAAGAGGTAAAAGAAATTAGCATCAGTGAAGAAAGAGAACGAATGTGTGATGAGACATTACGTGTCCAGTCGGCAGATTAAAATTTCTTTAATCACATCTTGCGGTCTCATCTCTAATTTCTGCTCCCATCTGACTGACTGCTTCGACTTTCTTTCTGTTTTTATAGCCCTTTTAGTTTTTCACACTGGATTACTAACTTTTCTCAGTTTTGCAAATCACGTCCTTTCATTGGTCAGAAAATTAATTTAACATCTGATCGCGAAATCTGGCTTCATTGTGAATTTTTATAAAAGTGAAGAAGAGAAGAGAGTTACTTTTAATTTCATGTTCACTACAGATCTTATTGACTTCACATGGTCCAGTAGCGCCTAGACTTCTTCCTGGTGTAGCCAAAGTATGACGGTGTCATCAACGTACCTCAGCCATAGAGTTGGATTTAGTGCTGTGGATTCTAATGCCATCTCTTCGAAGTAAATGATTATATTTTTAATTTGCAAATCAATATATTTGTTGTTATGAACAATAATATCATAGACAAAATATTACATTAAATTTTTATTCAATCTTTTTTTGAATGGGTAAATTTCTGTATAAAAAAAATAGGAAAACTAGGTGTACAAAAAAATTACATTCATGTTTTTGTTTTGTTTTGTTTTCTTATAAAACGGTGTCAACAGATTTCACGTGTTATAAAGACAACACAAATCATTCCTTAAAAATTAATTTTATAATCAAAATATTCGTTATTATGAAGGAAAAAATTAAATTAACTTTCTCTGACAAAATTCTTGATAATGACATTTTTGTGAATTTCATTCTTTTCAAAATAATCGCCACAAAATTGAAAAAGTGGTAGACGATAGTGACATAACAATAATGTTTTCATTTTACAATTTTGTGGTATATATTTAAAAATAGTTGTAAAATATTAAAATTATTATTGAATTTAATTTTTGACATTAACTTTATGTGACAAATTCTTTAATAAGTGTCATTTTCATTAATTTTACAGTAAAAACATTACATTTTTTATTTTTAATGTCTTCTATTTATTTACGAAGGACAAAAAATTCAACATGCTTTTTTTAAAAATACCTGTTATTTAACAGAAAAACAAATTATTCATGAAAATTTTATACTTAACATGGTCATTATTGAAGAAAAATATTAAATTTAAATTAACTTTAGGTGATAAAATTCTAAATGACAGTTATGAATTTCGGATATGGTTAATGTGTATATTTCATTAAATATAGCAGACAAGGATGATTTAATTAATTTTTATTCAACTTTTTCAGAATCCTTACGTTTTCCGTTTTGTAGGAGTAAGTGAGTACACTTTTCCATAATTTTTATTGTCCTACGTGATTTCGACCACTTCTTTAGCTATTTTCAAGGTGGTTTTGATTTTGGTATTATTAGTTTTTCCTCGTGTTTTGGCTGTTTAAGTATTCTATTTTTGTGTTGTTTTGAATAAGAGCGTTTATTCCGAACCTTCGCATGTTGAGCACGACTGGAATTCGTGTGAGCATCTATCTATTAAAAAAAATATTTCAATATTCCATTTCCATAAGGTAAGTTTGATTTAATAGGATAGATATGTTTAATATACATGGTCTCTCTAATAGCGATATGTTTTCGGTAATGTGATTTATATAGAATTTTAATGTTTTCAAACAGAACTTTTCTTAAGAGTTATTGTAAATTATAGGTTGATAGGTTGAGATAATTTTAGATATATTTAAGAGAGTGACTAATCCTGTGATGACAGTAACTGGTAATTTCATTACATTGGTTTAATTATTTCGTTTTTCGGAATGTAATTATATGTATTTTCCTTTTAAGCAAAGAAAACAAATACCATGTAACAATTTACATGTTTTAGCTTTTGTTAATATCTTCCATTTTACTGTAGAAGTTTTATTTGCATCTTTCAATTGCCAATTGTATTTGGAAAGGGAAGTTAAAAGACTATAGATTTTATTATTTAAGGATAGTTTATGCTGATAAAATCGAGCCTTAACGTGTTCTTAGTATTTCCCATATAAGATTTGATAAGATTTGGATTTTTTTTTACTGAAGATGGTAGCTTGGTATACTATACAATTTGTAAGGTTTCTATTTTTCAGGCGACAACTGCAAGTATTAGTGTCGTTATTTATAATAGGCAGGTTAGAATTGATGTTCATTGTTGTGTATGAGGACCGATTGTTTGGAGTTTGATATATGTCTTTTCGTCATTTGTGAGGTCAGAATTTTCCATAGCAAAATTCAGAGTTAAGGTGAACAAATCTTTTAAAATAGAGAGGTAATAATTCACTATGTCAAATTGGATAAACGAACATTTGTAGTGTTACTCTATCGGATTAAACCTATGTTTTGTTTAATTTTTTATTTGACTCTGTCAATTATTTTTTTGCAATTTTTTTCTAATTTCTAGTTTAGTTAAATTAAGAAATCAGTAACAGAGTCAGCAAACTCAACTCTATCAAATCATACATTACTATAAAAGACCACAAACCCCCACTTTGAAGCAAATTGCACTACTAGAATTATTAAACAAATTAATTATCAATTTGATACATACCACCATTTAACCAAACGGTTAATACTAAGGTAGAAAATAGATTCCTTAACCGAGTTCAGAAAAACTTTCCAACAAATAACCACCTTAGCTAAATCTTTAATAAAAAATACTCTGAAACTTAGTTATTGTTGCACTGATAATCTTGAAATGATAATAAAACTCATCAATAAAATTCCTTAAAATATATAACAAAATTAACAATCACAACCAACCTCTTATAAATAACGACATAAATACTCATACTTGCAATTGTCGTAATCCAAACGAATTTCCCCTCAAAATCGACGCCTTACAAATTATATAGTATAACAAGCTACCATCTCCACTACAGAAAATCCAAATCTTATCAAACTTTATATGGGAAGTACTATGAACACTTTAAGGTTCGATTTTATCAGCACAAACTGCTTTTTAACAATAAAATCTATAGTAACTTAACCAAATACTATTGGCAATTGAAAGATGCAAATAAAACTTCTACAGTAAAATAGAAGATATTAACATGTAAATTGTTACATGATATTTGATTTCTTTTCTTACAAGAAAAAATCCATAAATTAAATTCCGAAAAACTAACTTATTAAACCAACGTAATGAAATTACCACTTACTGTCATCATAAGATTATTCACTCTCTTAAATATATCTAAAATTATCTCAATCTATTTACTATTTGTCTACTCATTTTAGTTAATTATATATATATCTTAAAACTAGACTTTATTAACTGTTACATTACTGTGCACACTTATTTTGACTACTAGTCACCTCTACAATCTAGTTATACTGCTTTTAAAATTTAACTTTCTAGACTTACGTCTTTTTCTTCAAAATCGTTTGTTTTATATTGACAAAATTCTTTAATTTCTTTTTTTTTTCATTTTTTTTATTGTTCTTATTTTTTATTTTCAATCTAGTCGCTTCTGAAAATAATAAATTCGCAATAGTTTTGTTTCATTCTTATTAAAATATTTGACACGTCTTGTCTGGTAAATATTGCTACACTTTGCCCCGATATTAACAATTCTTTCAAATATAATAACCTCCCACTCTACTAAAATCATCTAATACGGTGGCATTTTTTATTTTTAAGTTTAATTTTATTATTCTAAATTTCATTATCAATATATATATATGTGACCCAGTGAATGAACTACATTTCACTGCCTGATGATGGTGAATTGAACACCAAAACTTAATATTTTTTTAGTTGCAATATGCCGTTATTATAACAATATCTATATATCTATAAATGCTCTACTTCTGTATTGATCACGTTTTATGAAATGTAAATATTAAACTGTGGAATATATATCCATTTGTTTAAACTACTTACATGTGTGTGTTTGTATTAATCAGTACTAACAAAAGTTAATCAGGGTGCACCCGAACAGTGATAGGTAATAAAATACAGTTGTACTGAAATATATCATTCTTGCTTATCGATACGACCGAATTGGGCATTAAATAAAGCGGTAAATGATTTATATACCGTAAAACAATCGAAATTTGGTCAATCTCGTCAAAAATAAGAGGGAGGACATATACGATAGCTGTTTCTGTCAACGAATATTGATAATTGCTTAGACACAGCTTGCGATAAATTAGTTTCTAACAATAAGAACTGCAAATAAACTTCTGATAACAAAGAGGCAGCAAAAAATTTAGGGATGCATTCGAAAGAAGGTTTAGGAAATATAACATCCATAAGAAACATGCGCCATAAAGAGTATTCCTAAAGAAGAAATTAAAGTCTACTCAAAATGAAAACCTTGATAATCGTTCCAAGTTCCCTTATATGAACCTGAAAAATGAAATAAACAATTCAAAAGAAAGGTCAGAAGCGCTGGGCCGTCAATGCAAATAAGCTTCGTACAATCAAACTGTTTCTAGGTGAATAAATGCAGGTGTCCAGGGAAAAAAAAGGATGAGGAAACGCTGGCTCGGTTGCACACAGGTCACACATACCACACCCATTCATACTTGCTGAATAATGAATATCAACCAACATGTATAACATGCCAAGCTGCATTCATGGTGAAACATTTTAACTGAATGTCCTCACTTAGCCTCTGTAAGACATAAATTCTACAAGAAACCCAACATGAAAAACTATTTGAAAATACTGAAACCGTGAAAATAATACCCTACCTTAAAGAAATGAGTTTATATTAAAACTTATAAGGGTAATCAGAAAAAGTATTTGCTGTTTATTTTTTACGTCGTGTGGGAAGAAGTAATCACTGATACACAAAAGAGTGCATTAATTACCGGGAAAGCGGTAAGGTATGCAAGGGGGAATGGCATTTCTTTTTATCAATGGAGGTGCGTTGCACAAACACATGGCTCGAGTAGCGACGAGGAAACATCGTTATATCGATGCAACTTGTTCGGGGTCATTGCACCAATTCCTTACACGTACCAATTCGATATATGTGGTGTACCCGTGACGAATACCAGTGCGATGTATGCTGTATAACCTGGAAATCAAAATGATCAATATGTTGCATAGCCTGGAGCCAAGGATGACGAAATCTAAACTACAACCAAAACGACATAAATGTTGTATACACTTCGATGAAACGATTAATTCGACGACGGGGTTCAAAAAACTTGTTATCTTCTCTCTTATAAAACGCTTGCATTTTTGCACGCTGATGAAATGATGTTCTCACTCAATAAAATGACGACCGTAAACAAATGTAGACAGCATATCATTTATTGGCTCATCAGGTGACGTGCTGTAGAGTAGGAGATATGTTCGAAGGTGACAGTACACACGCATCGAGGGACCAGGGGCCGCTCTGGCTCGCGGTTTTCCCTGTGTCTTTTTCTCTCTTATTTCAAATCCCAACTCTCGACCGACTGCTTACTATTAATAATTTCTCTCTCTTATATAACCGTTTGCGTCATATTTTGACACATTGTTTACATAATTTCAGAGCCCACATTATCTGACCATGGCTACACTGGTTTCAAAACAATCAAATATTTTCCTGACACATTATTCATATTATTTATCAAAACAATGTCTATTTTTTCTTTTGCTAACAGTTTTCATATTTTTGCTGTTTCATAAAAGTACACTTCTTCAGGAAATTATTAACCAGCTCAGTCAATCTACAATAGTATCTGCTTCATGACTTTAAGGTGGTCTGCAGCAGCATCAAATTGTCGAATACGTTAAGCCTTTCCTGTAAGTGACCACACCGCCAGGAACTAGTTTCGGATGTTTAAGTCGAGAGAGCTATTCCTTTGTGATGAACACCGCAGTAGCCGGCCACAGGTTCCGAAGGCTGGCGCCCTGAAGACACCATAGAGGAGGACAACAACCAAACCTGTGATAAAATGGCGAGCACTTCCAGGTTTCTGATGAAACAGTGTGACTTCATATGCACCGCATAGGACAGGCATACAAGTTGAGCATGTGAGTACCCCATATACAGTCTTAAAACAGACATACTGTTTCTCTTGCTTTTTCAGCACAGCAACATACCCATATTTCATTGAGTGCTCCAAATTTCCACCGCGAAATCTACCATATCGGACTCTCTGTCTCATAGAAGAACCTAGATGAAACTTAGCCGAGGGTCAGAGTCTTGTCTGAGAAAAAATAGACAGGTGTCTGACCCTGCCTTGCGCAGGGTCTACAGAAAATTTTGCCAGGGCTTAATGGCTCGGAGTTCCTACAATAAAATGTCCTTGTGCCGTATCCAGCTTCAGTGGAGAGGCCAGTAGATATCTACATACCCACTAACGAAAAGTGAGTCCTGTATAACACTCCCAAGCGTACCAGACACCACAAGACCACCTTTACACCAACGCAAGAGCAAGCTCTGTATATTGTGCACGATCAGATGCTACAAACGTGTCGGGCCATCACTGTGGACCTGTACTCACAGCAGTTGGAACGTGTGCAACAGACACTGAAACAGGATCCAGCACTGGTTTAATCGAAGAGATGTACTGTTCCTCCATGTCCATACCAGTGGTGCTGGTGGCCAGGGATAGCATGCAGCGATCTGGCTGGAAAACAAAATTTCTCGGATTTTGCGTTAATAGATTACCACCTTCCCCATTCCATAAACAACCACCTCTATGGGAAATCTTTTCGCAAATTAACAGACTTGCAGCAAGCACTCACAGACCGCTTTGCGTCCAAGTCACCTGATTTTTAACCCCAGGTAAAAGGTTATGGATGCCGATGAGGATTACTTTGAGAACTAACGCTACACCAAATTATCTGTGCATTTTTCTAATGAATCAAAAACTATAAGGATTTTTTTTTTTTTTTTTGGTTACCTTGTATAACACTTGTGTCGGACCAGAAAGTTTTTCTCGTATGAATACATCTTGCACATTTATAAATCTACCGTTCCCATTCGTCGTCCATGCATTGAATACTGTTACCATATCTGTTCCGGTGCTCCTGCTATTCAGACAAAATCCAAAGAAGGATCTGCAATGTAATCGATCTTGACTTCAGTCACTTTCTCACCGACGTGACGTAGCTTCCTTCTGTCTTTTCTACGAGTTTTTTTCGCCATGGTGCTATAACCACATTAATTTAAGCGTGTTACTAGATTGGGATCTAAG
This sequence comes from Ascarosepion bandense, assembly GCA_037127315.1. Taxonomy (NCBI): domain Eukaryota; kingdom Metazoa; phylum Mollusca; class Cephalopoda; order Sepiida; family Sepiidae; genus Ascarosepion; species Ascarosepion bandense. The sequence continues at coordinate 212,669 of JBBBDQ010001904.1, read as the reverse complement.
TTCCACCCTTTTACAGTTTAAATAGTTACATGTAACCTCCTCTTTTATTCTAACAATTTTCTTTTGTTGTTTTTCCCGCTGGTGTAACTCCCTTCCATTTGCTTGCTTCCCTGATAGCTACAATCTTGAAAAATCTAAATGCAACGTAAACTGCTATCTTTTATCTCCTTGAATCCAATCTATCTCCGACACCCCCTATATTCATCCCTTTCTCTCCCTGTAACCCCCTGCGCACTAGTAACTGTCCCACCTAGCTGGGAGTTATATGATTAAACAAAAAAAACACCTACAATAGATTATCTACAAACTATATATCTATAAAACATACATTTATCCTGAAAGCATAAGATTTCATGCAAAATACTTAATTGAAGGTGCACAATTACGTTCGAAATATATTTACTTGAAGACATAAAACTGTGTAGAAAAGATTTATATTTCCGCATTAAATAACTCATAGAGGTATTGATATGCAGCTAAACAAAAACAACCAGCCAACGCCTTGAAGGAAAAAAGCACATAGATTCAACAAGTTCTATTGATTGACTTATCACGTTTTTACAGGCTATTAAAACAAGAAGATATTTTGGAGATAATAAGGATTTACTTAAGCAAGTCCTACTAATTAACCCATAGCTGAGGAGAAGATAGATGGATTCATATGAATAGAGACAAAAGAAAAACTTAGCCAACGCGCCTCGTATTCTGAGCAACTTTATCAGGGATTTTATGCAAGGATTTTATTTTGTAACAAGTATTTATATACAAGAGAAAAATATCATAGGTTTTTTAATTTTTTTTAAATTTAAGAACGCTGATAAATATTCATCAGGTTAGCCGAAATGTCAAGCAAGTTATGAAGGACACAAAATAATACGATTCAACGTTTAATAAACGAAAGTAAGTAATTATTTTTAATGCTAATTAGTATATAAATCATTTTAGTTTGAGATTAATTTATTTATATATTTTAAGATGAAGGTTATAAATTTATCGTTTTTTGTTTTAATTTTTTAAATTTTAAAGTCATGTATGTTGGCTTGGGAAGGTGGTAATCTTTCAGGAATTGAGATATTGGGAAAACTATTGAGCGCAGGTTTATATTTTGATAAGATTCGATAAGGCACCCTTGAAAATTTTCCTCCTGAATAAGTTCCTTTCTCTTTTAATAAGGCCTGGCAGTGTTCAGATCATACCTTTTTCAAGGGTATTTGCGTATATGTAAATATCACGAACTCGTTATCCATTACACTACCCGTACATCTAAACCTGAGGTACCTGGTATTACCAAGCAGTCACTCATCTAGGTACTAAGCTGGCTTAACGTTTCAACGTGATATGGTAACGTAAGCCAACAGAATCTAAATAACATTCTTTTAAAAATATTTCCAAGTGTAGGTATCAAGTTTTTGTTTATTGTTTGTTTTCTAGTTAACTGTAATCCGCAACAATTCAAAACCTTAGATTCTTATTTACACTATTTACATTGTTCGGAATGTTGTCCTCATCTTTGTTGCCATATTCACGACTTCTCGGCCATACTACGACCCGACCTTCTTCAGGTGACTGAAATTTCGAACTGAACTCTTTATTTCGTTCACCGAGGTAGATTGTTCTAGTTCCACGAGTCGCGACTCTTCCGGATGCCTCTGTATCAGTTATCTCCCTTTAAATCAACTCTAAGTATTTTGTTCGTCTCCGCTGTGGCTAGGTACTGAACTCACAACTCATTGGGTCAAGATTGGATCCAACCAACACTTTTATCCACTGAGCTGTGTATCCCCGATGAATGAAATAAAGTTTGAAATTCCAATCACCTGAAGAAGGTCAGAGTGTACGACGGCCGAAATATTGTGAATATGTCAACAATGAAAAGGACAACAGTTCAAACAATGTAAATAGTGTAAATAATTACAATATTTCATCTCAGATATATAGACAAATAACTTAGCTTTTTGTATGAAGCTTGCATATGAAATAAACAACACTAAGACTTCTGGTATATGTGCTTGGACTTTCCCCTGAAAGAAAAAGTTTCTACTTATTGCAGATCTTCTGCTGATCAAAACAGAAATTACGATATAAAATTCAGAATAGGACACGACTAGCTAAATAGCGATGGCGTTCTACAGGGCGGCAGATGGCGCTCACTATCGATTAGAAATTTCCAAAAGATATTTAAAATAGCAATATATCAGACTGCGCCTTAGCCAACTCATTCTGTATATAATTAAATAATTTAAGAATACCTTTTTTATATACGTCAAAGTGTTTATTTACTGACTTAAGATCTGCAAATAAGCGATATTAATTTGCCCAGACCTCGACCACTACCACAGATAATTGTACACAAGGTTATTTTTATGCGCTCTGATGCATCTGTTTTAATATCTATGCAGTGTGAAAAATATATATTAATACATATCGATGATATATGTATAGAAACATTTATAGCAGACCATACAATTTTGACTTTTTTGATGGGGGCCTCTCGACCTTGTGTTACATCTGGTTGCAACGTAAGCGCCCTGGTAAATACCAATAGCCGTTATGGTTATTAACTTAGATCCAAAATAAATAAAAAGCGCAGAAAAAAAAGCTTTATTAACTCAAAGTAAAGCACACACCGCACTATGTCGGGTTGCAAACAACTAACTGCTGTTGTACAATTATGAATTGCAATCGAAGAGAGTTGCTGCAAGTGTATTAAGTTTCATTGTATAAATCTGCTTTTTAAAGTTATTTTTATATAGTGCTGTTAAATCTGACAAGCAGTAAACAACACTGCCTCTTCATTCAAGGCACAGAAAGTGTTCAATATAACACATTTAAAATGGAAGTACTCTATCTTATTGAGAATAAACTTATTCAAATAGCAAAAACAAAAAAATACGGCACAATTGATTATGAGAAGAAAAAATACTTTCTACGGTGTATACGATCTTATAGGTTTTATATTTTTGGGTTGTCTGGAAAGTTCAGTTCCGATTTTTAGTCGTTCATGTTACAACTTGTTAGAACACATCCAGTTTATCGACATGTATAATATGATTGTGCGTTGTGGTGCAGTGGATATCGGCTCGGAACGAGAAATCAGGGAGCCGAGTTCGAATTCCAGTTGAATTTATTGCATTCACTTACGCGCAAATACCCTTGGGAAAGGTATTAATCCATCTCTTCCTTCCAGTTATGGATTAAATAACAGGACAGATTGGGTTCTATAGCCTTGGCTGGCAACCAGTCTACCGCAGAAAGCAATGGTAACCTACTGCGGGATAATCTTCTGCCCAGTCATTCATGTCTCTTTCGAGACATGATCGCCCAAGCGTGTTTCATGTATGGCACTTAACTGACTGATAAAATGATTACATTTCAAATTATCTCTTAAGAAAGAAATTTTAAAATTACTTAATTCGTCAATGTTGCGTCCCTATGAAAATGGAAGTTTATAAGGTGCATTTTAGACACTTGATTTTTTTTTTTTTTTAATAAAGACTAAAAAAACCATCCAAGCAAATAAAAATCATGTGTGCTGTGTACGGGAAAATTGTTGCAGCTTGGCTGGGAATGTATTACTTCATCAGCCATATTCCCCAGACATTTCTCTTTCGGATTTTTATTTATTCATGCCTCAATGGTAAAAATTTTAATTCTTTCGATAATATAAAAAACACCTTAATGAGTTCTTTGCTGAGAAACCAACAAAATTCTGGGAAGACGGAATATTTAAGTTGAAGGAAAATGAAGACAGGTTGTGTAAACAAAATGGTTCATATTTAGTTGTATAAATATTTAATGGCATAATTTTGTTTGTGTTTTAATTTCCCGTAAAAATCAGTATGAACACTTCGAACAACCCAATATTTATAATTATTATATCCATAAGACATAATCCATGATCATAAAATACTTCTAAATGATGCAGTTTTAAACTGACTTTAACCAAATGTACAAAATATCAATAGTTGAAGCCGTAAAAGTGGGTACAAAATATTTAGATTTCTGCATTAATTAATCCATAGTGGTTGATATGGCGCTAAACAAAAATATCCACCTAATCAACAAAATATTGCTGCCATATATAACCCGGTGCTCTTACCATATATTTAGAGACTTTTGATAAAATCCAAAGATTCTGCAAAATTATAGGTCGTGATCTGGCGCTGCGGCTTCAGTTACTTTTCCACCGCTACATAGTTGTTCCCCTGTGCCTTTTCTATAAATACTTTCATGGTAATTGTACACGTTTGCTCTTTGCTGTGTTACTTAGACTTTATGAATGTAAGCGCAATACTAAACTGGCAACAAGGTCTCATTTTACAGTGGAATTGGCTAGATGTATCCGTAAGTTCTTTGCTAAGAGCTTTTTTTTTTCTCACACTTCTCGCTTGTGGAACTCCCTTCCGGCTCCATGCTTTCCAGCCAACATTGATCTTTAAATATATTAATGCAATTTCAATCGATATCTACTGTCTTCCAGATCACGCTTCTATTGTTCTCGCTCCTTAGTAATATTTTGTTTATCACACCCATTAACTGCTTGTGTTTTAGTAGCCTTGGTTGTGATGAATTCAACTTTTTTTTTTAAGAGAAAAATTCATCAGTAACTTTCCGCGTTTATACTCATTCTATGCGAATGCGGAGTGCATGTAAAGATTTTACAAGGACGGATGCTCTTTCTGCCGCCCAACTCAGATGATCACGGTCGTCCAAGTACACCGTGTTCTTTTGATGGAAACACTATCTTTTGGAACTAGAATAGACTATCTACAAACTATATATCTATAAAACATATGTTTACCTTGAATATATAAAATCATGTACAAAATCTGTAATTAAAGCCATACAATTGCGTGCAAAATATTTAGAATTCAGTCTTAAATAGACCATAAAGTTTGATATGCAGTTAAACAAAACCAGCCAACACCCCGAGCAAGGCGGTAACGCCACTGATGTGCAGGGGGCTACGTAATAGTGAAAAGATTGGAAAAGATAAAGCCGGAAACCACATCCTAAACAGGGAACAAGGGATGAGCCTCTTAACCTGTTCAATAGACATGGGTGAAGTGTGAACCGGGCGATAGATAGATCTATCTACTCCAATTGAAAAAAAAAAACAAAGTGAGAAGATTGGAAGAGAGAAAGCCGGAAACCATATCCTAAACAGGGAACAAGGGATGAGCTTCTTAACCTGTTCAATAGACATGGGTGGAGTGTTATATATATACATGTTGGCGATTGTCATGTTCTAATTTCTTAGCACCCTCATTACTCCATAATTGAACGCGCCCGCCACCAAAAAAACAAAAAAAAACAAAAGAAGGGTACAGTTGTTAGCTGCATGATTTCCCGTCTCTGACTATTATCTTCATTTCCGTTATGTTTGAGATGCTTTACTGTTACTTATATTACTTACACGACTCTGGCTGTTGCCTCATTTTGGTTCTTACATGTACAGCATCTCTGAGATGACTAGTGAACTGTGGGAAAGGGAATTTGACAAGCAAACTAAGTGCTTTTACGTATGTACGCTGACTCGACGTAATTATATATCGTCATTGACAAAATGCAATTAAAAGAAAATGATTGCAATGGAACGCTGCAAATGTGAAGAGCCGTGATTTTAATAGAGCATTTACAAGTAAATTAGTTTTCAGCGTTAAATAACCCATAAGAGTTTGATATGCCGTTAAACAAAAAAAAACTCCATTGCTGCTCAATAGACGTCCGATAAGACTATAATCAATGCAGTTTGACAATTCGGGGAGATGTATAGGCTTGAGGAAAATTAACTCAGACCTACAATTTGTCTCACGTGAAAATCGCGCCGTTGTTGTGTTTATCTTTTTTACCAATTCGCTAATGTAATGAATTCAGCTACTTTCTGTCATATCAAAACTCAGCAGGGTACTTGGTTGCGGAGTATTGATTAGAGAGATCATTTTGTCGATCATTATTATTGAGTTGTTCGGAAAGTTCATGCCGATTTTAAGGAGAATTATACCACAAAGTAAAATTATACCATTAAATATTTATTCAATTAAATATTAACCATTTTATTGAACAAAATTCCTCCATTTTTCCTTCGACTTAAAGATTCCGTCTGCCCAATATTTCAGTGGTTTCTCAGCAAAAACCTCATTAAGGTTGATTTTTATGTTATCCGAAGAATTAAGCATTTTACCATTGAGATTATTTTTGGAAGGATCTGAATAAATGAAAATCCGAAGATGGTAAATATGGTGTGTAGGGTAATACATCCGAGTCAAGCTGCATCAATTTTTGCTGGCTCGCCAAAGAAGAGTGAGGTCTGGCATAATCCTGATAGAAAACAACACCTTTTCTTTTTGCCAATTCTGAACGTTTTGTTTTTAATGCTGCCTTAAATACGTCTAGTTGCGAGCAGTATTTTCAGAATCAATTGACTCGTTACTTGGCAGAAACTTATAGAACTGAATTCTTTTCTAATCCTACCAGATACACAATATGACTTTCTTAGAATGGAGACCTGCTTTTAAGGTGGTTAAAGTTAGTTCATGTCACTTACCCAGGATCTTTTTCGCTAAACATTGTTGTAAACGATCTATTTCTCATCACCTGTCACAACTTGCTTAAAAATGGTGCGTTTTGATTGCGTTTATAGAGCAAATCCCAGATAGAAATGCGTTCCAAAATATTCGTTTTATTCAGATCATGTGGTACCCAAACATTGTAACGATTTAAGTACCCAAGCTTCACTGGTGGATTTCGATAAATTTAGTTTTTCTGCCAATTCCAGCGTTGTGTAATGCGGGTTATTCTCAATCAATGTCTTGATTTGATCATCATCTTTAGTGGAGTGTCTCTCTGAGGGTTCTTCATCAATAATCACCAACTCTAAACTTAACGATCCATTTCCATATAGCTTTGTCAACTACAGAACCTTCACCATACACCGTACATGTTTTTGTTGCTTGCGAGACATTTTTACCTTTACGGTAATAAAAAAGCATTAAATGTCAAAAATGCACCTTATAATCTTCCATTTTCATAGGGATGTAAAATTGACACGATTTAACTAATTTTAAATTTTCTTTCTCAAGAGATAGTCTAATCGGAAAAGTAGATCTGTCGATAGATTTGATGTGTTCTAAAGGTGTTAGAAAATGAACGACTAAAAATTGTCCTGAACTTTCCGGACAACCTAACAGTATATGCTTCCACATTCATGGTGTGTGAATCATTAATTAGACCAAAGTTTGATATGAATAGAAAAATTCACCTATCATCCGGTTCACACTTTTCCCCGGTCTTTGTAACTAGAGTTTATCCCTTGGTTCCTGTTTAAGATTATTTTTAGGATTCCTTCTAGAGTTTATCATTCTTTTTACATCTCTGTAGCTTCTTGAGTCTTAGTGGAAATTATAGTCTTGCTTTTGGTGAATTGATTAAAATAAATATCTAAAGTTCTAACAGTCGAAAAGAACTTCTAGAAAGATCAAAATCTGATCAAAGCATTTATATCATATGTATGGCAACAATACCGTTTGATAAATGCACACACTTGTCATTTTATGCTCAAAACAAACCAACTTATGTCCACTTGACAAATCAGTTAATTAGAAATATTGGTCACCGGATCTATAACTGCATCTACTGCTAGGAAGTTTGGTTCACTCTGTCCGGCAAGAAAGTTTTTTTTTCTCGTCAAAATCAACTTTACCCATTTATATACCTACCATTCGTCCATGCACAGAATACTGTTGTCATTTCTGGTTGGGTGCTCCTGCTATTCACCTCGAGGTTCTCGATAAAATCCAAAGAAGGATCTGCAATTTTCCTCTGCCCTTTTTGCCGGCAATCTGTCCTGTGAGCATCAAATTTCCAAACCATCTTAACTCATTATGTGCTCTATAAATTTCAACTGTCACTTCCTTATGCCAAGTATAAGTTTTTTTTTGTTTCCATTTTCTCTAAAACTCTGTCGTATATCACATATTTGGTACATGGTATCCTCAGTATCTTTCTGTAGATCCAAAATTCTGTCTCTTCTTCATATTTGAGAAATTTTCTAGCATTCACGGCGTGGAGATATAGAGGCGAAAATCATATTCCCAAGCAGACTAGCCACGCGGGGGAGATGTATAGGCTAAATACATCCCCCACCTTAGCAACCTCACCATACGAGGAGATGTATAGACTAAAGACAATGACTGAAATTCTTAAAGAACATTAAGTCATGCCAGCAATTTGTCTCACAGGGAAAATAACGCAAAAAATCATTTCAAAATTCAGACAGTTAAATGCCATACGTGATACACGCTTGAGCGATCATGTCTCTTTCGAGACATGACGGACTAGGCATAAGATTTACCCGTAGTAGGTTGCCATTACTTTCTGCTGTTGACTGGTTGCCAACCAAGGCTATAGAACCCAATCTGTCTTGTTATTTGACTCCTAGTTGAAGGGAAGAGACGAATTAATACCTTTCCCTAGGTTATTTGCGCGTAAGTGAATGCAACGAATTCAGCTAGAATTCAAACTCGGATTTCCAATTTCTCGTTCCGTGTCGATATCCACTGCACCACATTGCACATCCTAGGCATAAATTACAACAAGGAAAATCATTCTAAAAATGAGTGTCCGAGATAGAGAACTTGAATTTCTTTTCAAATGACCTTGTTCCTGACTAAAAGCTGCAAAAATCAAAGATTGTTCAGTCTTTTACAAATGACCTCTAGCTTTAAAAAGTTTCAAGTCGATAAAATTTAAAGGTTCATGTATAATGTTTTATTGCTTGTTTCTGAATTGGACTTCGTATGAGTTGTTTTGGCATTTTGCTCAAGTTTTCGTGAGGTGGCAGCTGGCAATAGAAGTTTTGATTTCAGACGAGGTTGCTAGTTATTGAAACTTCTTCTTTAAAGATATGACTCCTGAAATCATTAATACAAAAAAAAAAAAAAGAGTAGATGTAGATCTACTCTTTTTTTTTTTTAATCATATCACCCCGAGCAAGGCAGTAACGCCACTGATGCGCAGTGGGCTACGTAAGAGTGAAAAGATTGGAAAAGAGAAAGCCGGAAACCAAATCATAGACAGGGAACAAGGGATGAGCCTCTTCACCTGTTCAATAGACGTGGGTGGAGTGTGAACCGGGCGATAGTTTAGTCTATCTACTCCAATTGAAAAAAAAAGAGTGAAAAGATTTGAAAAGAGAAAGCCGGAAACCAAATCATAGACAGGGAAACAAGGGATGAGCCTCTTTACCTGTTCAATAGACGTGGGTGGAATGTGAACCGGGCGATAGTTTAGTCTATCCAATTGAAAAAGAAAAAAGAAACTCTACATCTTTGTTTTATTCTTAGTGGTCTCGTTATAAAAGCGCTACAACTCTTTCAATATTTTGAAGTGTTATCAGTTGATAGAACTTTGCGTATATCACATTCGGTTTTTAAAAAAAGTATCTTTTTGTTGAACTAAGATATCTTCAATATCAAATCCCATTCTTGTAGAAATCTGCATACTGTAAATTGCGGTGTACAAGTCGAGTTTTCAAGCCTAAAAAAATATTTCTAAAACTAGAGGTCGACAAATAAGGCGAGCATAAAATGCGAACTTTTACCTTCTTGTTGTAAACAAGTGGGACAGAACTCCTAACAATTAATGTACGCCACATGCGGAAATCAAAGCAGGTTTCCACAAATATACCTCACTAAAACTTCCTGATGTGATGTGCAATCTACGGTATTAATATTTTATAGAAGATTATGTAGACCTGACGAATTTTAACTGTTCGATAAGTTATGCCAATACAATATAACGGTGTGTGTTGCAGGTTGTTTGTCATACAAGACATATAGAACTATATTAAGGTTAGTGCTTCAATATACATGCAAGTGGTTTGACCATATGTTGTTTTAAAAAAGTTATAGTATACTGTAGTCTTGCTTCATTTACGGTTAGGCCTAAACTATGGCCAATGATAGCTATGTTTGGTGGGTGGTTGTGCTATACGGTAGGCATATCTCTAACTCAGAATTTTAAGCTAAAAAATCTTGAGATCGACTTGTATGCCACAATTTACGGTAATTGCTTTCTTAAATTTAAGGATTCGTTCATCCACTCGTTTTTTCTTCTGCGTCTGATTTCCTTTGGGGCTATGTTGTTCGCTGAGGTCACCATCGCTTCTTCTAGTGAATCCCATTTTGAGTGCCCTTTTCCAATTTGTTCTTCATATTTCTTTCTCACGCTGTTATTGTATTCTTTCTGCAGGGTGAGGTCGTCCTCTAGCGTGTCGTATTGCAGCCTTGGTGATGTGTTGGGCTTCTTCAGTCTTCGGAGTTTCACTTTTAGTTTACATATGACTGGGACGTGGTCACTTCTGCAGTCGGCACCTGGGTATGTTTTGCATTGGACCACTGCGTTCCTGAATCTCTTGTTTATAGTTATGTAGTCTGTTTGGTTCTTCGTGTCGCCTCCTGGGCTTATCCGTGTCCATAAACGTCGTGGGTGTTTTTGGAACCAGGTGTTAGAAATAACCTGGTCATTGGCTGAGCACCATTGGATCCATTTTTCTCCTCGTTCGTTGCGCTCTCCTAGTCCGAAGTTGCCGTTCGTATACCCTTCTCTATCTTTGCCTACCTTGGCATTTAAGTCCCCCATTATAATCCTAATTTCTTGGCTTTTGCACTGAGCCGTGGCACTGTCCAGTATTGAATAGTTTCGTCCTCCGAACTTTGAGTTGCCGGCGCATAAACTACTATAATAGCTACATTGATGACCCTTCCCCGCGGTTTAACCAAGAGGACTCTCTCTGATAGTTGCCAGTATCCAAGTACACATCTCTTCACTTAGGTGGGAGATATCAGAATCAAGCAAGTACAAAAATTTAAGTACCTAGGAAGTGTTCTAACAGGAGATGGAAAGTGAGACACGGAGATCCGAAGGCGAATTGGCATGGTAAAGGACGCGTTCCAGAAGCTGAGTAAAGTACTAACACACAGGAAAATCTCAATAGAAACAAAGAAAAGAGTGCTGGACTGCTACGTGATGTCAGTTCTTCAATACGGCAGTGAATGCTGGACAATATCATCGAAAATGAGGACAAAACTGGAAGCGGCCGGAAATGTGGTTCCACAGAAGGATGCTACGGATATCGTGGACTGAGCATACAAGCAACGATGAGGTGTTGGAAAGAATGGCAATCAAAAGGAAATTAATACTGAGCATCAGGAAGAGACAACTGAAGTTCCTGTGACACGCAATGAGGAAGGAGAGCCTGGAGAACCTGATACTGACTGGCCAGATAGAAGGAAAGAGAGACAGAGGAAGGCAGCAGATAACATATTTGCATGGCCTGATCAGGTGGATGATGGAACTGGGGTTGCCGGGAGCAACAGGAACAAACATACTAAGAGCCACAAGGGATAGGGAGACGTGGAGAACCATGATCGCCTACGTCCTGAAGGGACAGGGCACATAGAAGAAGAAGAACTAACTATATATATATTTATATATATATAAACAATTTAATGGAAAAATCTATGACAAAGTGATTTTCTTGTGGGACACGTTCGTGCTTTAGAACTTCATCGGACTAAAGTGCTATGCTGGATTCCAAACTACATAGGAATTAGTGTATCCAAAACGAAAACCCTGATAATAATTTCAAGATCCATTAAATTCAATAGAAATTACAGAAGGAGCTAGAACAGCAACACAACAATAAACTTTGCACAATCAGATCAATCCTACTTGAACAGAAAAAAAGAAAAACAAAATATCTACACATAGATTACATATCAGTCAGTTAATTGCCATATGCGACACACGCTTGGGCAATCATGTCTCTTTCGAGATATGACTGACTAAGCAGAGAATTTTCCCACAGTAAGTTGCCATTACTTTCTGCGGTTACCAACCAAGGCTATAGAACTCAATCTGTCCTGCTAGTAAAGACATAGCTAGAGGAATTAGATAGCTTAATACCTTTCCCAAGGGTATTTGTGCATATGTGAATGGAACGAATTCGACTGGAATTTGAACTCGGCTCCTCTATTTTTTATTCCAATCCGATATCCATTTCACTACAACACACAAAACCATACCTGACCCATTCATACTTGATGAAAAATGAAAATCAGCCAACATATACTATATGCCAAGCCACACACATGGTGAAACACATTTTAACTAAATGTCTTCTCTTAGCTCCTGTACTAGTACAAGGAAAACGACATGAGAAAAATATTTGAAAATACTAAAATCGTCAGCATAATGTCCTACCTTAAAGAAATCAGTTTATACCAAAATATAACACCCACAATAGACACTCTACAAATATATTTACCTTGAAAATATAGAATTGTGTACAAACAACTGTATTTGAAGCCATAAAAGTGTGTATAAAATATGTAAATTTTGTCATTAAATAACCCATAGAAGTTGATATACCGCTAAACATAAACAACCAAACCAAATCATTGAACTAAAGTGAGGTTTACGTTGATGCGGCTGCAAATGTGAACAAAGTGGGAGAGACACTAAGAATTTTAATTTTGTTTATATAACTAATCTAAATCTAAATCTAAACTTATTTATAAATGGAACTTTGTCTGTGTGTGTGTGTGTGTGTGTGTGTCTGTGTGTCCGTTACCTATAGACTCCGAAACGGCTGAACCGATTTTCTTGAAAATTTACACAGTTGTACTATAGGCGTCTGCGAGTGTTCTTAGCTAGGTTTTGTGTTGAGGTACTCTCGATAAATATCGAAAATCGATAATCGAAAAAATCGGGTTATAGAAGGAGTGGTCTGATTGTAATCAAATTTGATACACTCATAGACAAAGACATAAGAAACGATATTCAGAAGTTTCAAGGTTGCAGTTCTTACAATAGTGCAGAAAATCAATTATATATATATATATATATATATATATATATATATATATATATAAAGGCAAGATGTTTGTGTGTGTGTGTGTCTGTTTATCTGCCTGTATGTCTGTATTTTTTCAGCCCTTTTATTTTAGTTTTTGCTTCGGGTTTGGCTCTAAATAGGTATAATTGTAGTTCTTAGTCTCAGCCATGATACCATTTACTCCGAGGACTTATTTAGTCTTCAAAATTCAGTTTACGACGAAAAAAACTTATTTGATATCAATACCAGGAAATCAAAATTTGACTTACTTCCATTCATTTTTCTTTCTGTCTACGGTTTCGCTTTAACTGGAAACAACTATTGCTTTTTAGTCTTCGGTGCCAACGTCCAAAGAGTCTGAGCTCCAGGACCATGGATTAGTTTTAAAGCTTTCATTACACCCGAGCAACACCGGGCTATACTGATAGTAGTATATAGTTTAGCGGACGTGCGTTGTGGTGCATTGGATATCGGCTCAGAACGAGAAATCGGGGAGCCGAGTTCGAATTCCAGCCGAATTCATTGCATTCACTTACGCGCAAATACCCTTGGGAAAGGTATTAATCCGTCTCTTCCTTCCTGTTATGAGTTAAATAACAGGACAGATTGGGTTCTATAGCCTTGGTCGGCAACCAGTCTACCACAGAAAGCAATGGCAACTTACTGCGAGATAATATTCTGCCCAGTCAGTCATGTCTCTTTCGAGACATGATCGCCCAAGCGTGTATCACGTATGGCACTTAACTGACTGATATAGTTTAGCAGATTTAATTTAGTTTCTTTTTGCTCATATTGCCATTATTTTTCTTGGCAGATCTCTTTTCCAATCTTTTACTCTTTTCCAATCTTTTACTCTTTTTTTTTTTCACACTCCACCCACGTCTATTGAACGGGTGAAGAGGCTCATCCCTTGTTTCCTGTTTAGGATGTGGTTTCCGGCTTTCTCTTTTCGAATCTTTTCCCTCTTACGTAGCCCCCTGCACATCAGTGGCGTTACCGCCTTGCTCTGGATGATATGATTAAAAAAAAAAAAAAGGATCTATTATCACGGTATGCGGTATTTTATAAAAATAATGGAAATATAAACAAAAAGAGAAAGGAACTAAATGAAATCGACTATACAAAATACCAAAACACATATTTAAAAAAAATGCTAATTTAAATTTTAAAATTCCCAGCGTCTACACTTCTTTGTGCGCATGTGTAATCGTATCAACGTAAACATCCGTTTAATCCGATGAAGTCCTAAAGGATTAAACGCGTCAAACAAAAACATTTTCCCACTTTGTCACAACTCCCCCCCACCCTCTAGAATTATCTTTATAGCATTTATAAAGATGAAATTTCAAAAGAGGAATATCTCTCTAAAAGTGACTCAATAAGTAGTCATAAATTTACCAGACAGTTCGAATTTTTGTCAAGATATCAGTAAAAACCAGGCATTACCTAACAGTATATTAAGCATGTTATCTCCCAAACTGGGGAGATTTTGCTCTATCAACTCTGTTAATCCTCCGTCAATACTGCGAGACATGGCTACAGTAGTAGCATCGTGAGGCTTTCAAACAATCCATGTAATATATTACGGAAATATTATTTTCTATGGGATGACTCCATCCTGCCCGTCAGAGGAATTCTAACACTAGTTAGGTGACGTTGTTAAAAGCAGTATGAAGGGGAAGGGAACAATCACACACACACACTTATTTCTCTTAACCAACAGGATTCCGTGGTGACAAGACGTACCTTTTTCCCCCGCTCTGGATGACTTCTTAATCTCCAACGATCCACGTGAAGTATACAACACAATACTCTCATTATACTGTATTGTGTTTGAAAAGACTTTTTGCGAACACAAAATATAACTTCAGCAAACGAGTCAATGCCGCTACAAACTGACGAGTTCCGTTAAAAAATGGTAACCCAATACCTTTAAAGTTCTTAATTTGTTTTTGTCATATGTTATGGAGTGCTCTTTCTGTCTTTTATAGAATACAAAAATGAAAAAAAAATGTTCGGCAAACACGGACAAACGCACCCTCAATAAGACGTAATGTCAAAAGGACGGAAGCTCCCATGATATGCTGACCACCATTACTCTTCTTCGGTAATGTTTCTTTTTAAAAGCGATAATTTGAATTGGAATAAAGCCTAAACATATGATGAAAGTGATATTTTGCCGAACATTCCAATAAATATAATGAATAAATAGTGTAAATAAACAATCTAATAAATAAATAGCGTTTATTATTTTTGTTGTCAAGTTCTCAAAAACAAAGAAAATGTATATAATTTCACTTACATATGTTTAGGTTTATGATGATAATCACTTTTTAAAATAATAAACATTGCCCAAAGGTGAAAGTAGCTAAAAAGCGGTGTCAAGGAAAAACAGCCATTTTAACACGATGTCTTATTGCGGCCACGTTTGTCCTTGTTTACCAAAGGTTTTATGCTGAAAAATCAAATTAAAGGGATAATACTAAAAGAGGGTGTTTACAAGTTTCCAAAATTCAAATATGTACAAGTAGGTATCTTCTTATTTTAGTATGATCTTTTAAAATAATTTACGATTAATCTAACGCCTTTTCAACTGCTTTTTTTTGGGGGGGGGCGTTTGTTTTTTATATTTTTACATTCCAAGAAATGAACAAGATTACTGTAATCTCTGAACACGTTTTATCACAATTATTTCAATATTTACTGTATGGCCACGTGATGGTAATTCACACAAATATTATGGCTAAAATCAGTAATTCTTTGTAGTGACAAGACAGAACTATTCAGAAAGCGACTTGACTAATGGGGAAAATTTGACTTGCCTCTTCCTGAATATTACGGAGTCACTTAAAAAAAAATATTTATCTTAACACCAGAAAATATCGTATCAAGAGTGGTTTATTTGTTTTTTTCGATAAGTGCGACCCAATTTATTGGAGAGTTATGGATGGATCTTAACGCAACACCGGCCACACTTTATTTCTTCATCGCTCACGTTTAGCAAGAGTACAGCTGTCAATATTTGCTTGTTATAAGACGTAATTGTGTATTGCTTTATCACTAAATGTTTACTTTATACTTCTTTCGTATTATATTCCTAGTCAATCACGATCGAACATCTGATTGAGTTTGTCATAAAATACGTATTTACTCGGCACAGTCTTGTGTTTACAAACCCCAGTATTTGGAAAGTAAATACTTGATTATGTATTCAAATTTAAATAGAATTGTACATCCCAATTTCATTATCGATTACCAGCGCCAGGCGGTAGAAATGGCGTCTTTATGTTAAGCACAATCAAGTGGCGTACAACTAAGCAATCTGTTACTGTTTACACTGAATATGGAGAGGGCAAAGCCAACTGAAGCAGTGTTTGTCTGCATACCCTAATATTTTATTTAAAACATTTTAACTGACATTTTCGAAAATGTGTAAGATTTGTTGCATTACTAGAAATATAAGAAGCATTTTATGTACACGAGTTGGGTATTTAAAAAAAAAGGTATTACGTTACTTTTTATTTTATTTATATTTCAAGGTTAAAAAAACATGCATTAACAATCATTTCATAAAACGTTGACATTTCAAACTGGCCTTCATTTTCCTTAACCTCACTGGGGTGAAATCTAATATATTATATTATGGCGGATATTTGTAGACATTGCTCTCTCTCTACCCAGGTGTTATTAGTAACATAAACTATCAATCTAAAACTAGAAAAAAGATGCTTGATAGTTTGGGTTCCATTACTTCTTTTCCCACCTTCATATAATATTAATTCGGGAAAGAGTTATTCTGACACAATTCAAAAATGTTTTCGCTTTTAAATAAGCCATAAAACAGATCAATCAATCACGACCAAAGGCATTAACCTGAAGAGACACAAAAGATCAGAACAATTATTTTTTTGCATATTCTGTTCATTAGACTGTTTTCTCTGTATATATAAAGAAAATATCATCGATTTTGTAAGTGTTTCGATCTTTTATCTTCTGAAAAGTAAATTGATGCGTTATCCATAAACGTGGCTGTATGCTAAAGTTGGCTTTAAAAAAAAACCCTTGAATTGAATATTGCTGTCATATCTGGTTAGGTGCTCCTGCTATTCACCTTGAGGTGCTCGACAAAATCCAAAGGAGGATCCTGATTTGGCGGTCCGCTTTCAGTCACTTTCTCACCCACGTGATGTGGCTTTCTTCTGTTTTTTCTACAAATATATTTTTATGGCAACTGCTTTGATGAGCTTCGTTCCCTGGTGCTCCGATCACATGAATTTATGTATACTACTAGATTGGCATCAAGATCCCACCCTTTTACCGTTGAAATAGCTAAATATAACCGTATTTTCTACTCTAAGAGTTTCTTTTCTCGCACATCCCACCTGTGGAACTCCCTTCTGTTTACTTGCTTCTTTGATAGCTACAATCTCCAAACGTTTAAATGCAATGCAAATTGCCATCTTCTATCTCCTTGATTCTCATCCATCTCTTATCCTTTCTTAGATACATTGTGTACCTTGTTCTGGTTTTCTCTCTCTGTAAACTCCCTGGGCACTAATCGTGGCTTTGACTTGCTTGGGGTGAAATGATTTTTTTTTAAATGCAGAAATCCCCCTACCTTCAAAAAGTGTAAAATTAAAAAAAAATACTTCTATACTATAAATGTGCGAGGCCAGAATGATTATCATCGAGGTATTTGACAGATCATTTTTTAAAAAACGATGCATAAGACTTCTTTTATGACTTTTTCGTTGTATTCCTTAAACTAGTGACCTGATTTATATTGTAAATACCAAAAGGCTGCAGCTGCTACAGCAATCATTGTCAAAGAAAAGCCAGAGGCTCTAAGAAAACCCGGAACTGAGGGCATGTGTCTCTCAAAGAATGTCTCCTCAAACGGTCTGGCTTTCACTTCCTGCAAAGACAATAAATGGAATAATTTAGTTATTTTGTACGCATACACGTATATTTTATTTCTTTATTATACATATATAAAAAATGAAAATATAGCCTTGTTAAAATATATTCTGTTCCACTGGACTTCGGGTGGAAAGATGTAATTTATGAGACTAGCCGTCGAAAAGTCGAAGCAACACAAAGACAACGCGACACGTGATAAACATAGCAGCTCATTTAAACTTCCCTCTGGATCCATCTTGATCCCTCAACATTCCCTAGTGGAACGGAAGTCCTTACAATCATTATTATTGATGTTGTTATAACATCATCCATCGTAATGTCATTTATTTTGTTTATTAATTTATTCCTAACTTTTCTAAAATAAAAAATAAATAATTACATGTAAAATTAACAAGGTCCAAGGGTGATAACTCACTCCCTTTGTGAAATCAAACATATTTTGGAGTTTGTATTTTTCGTCCTGGCCTTGTCTTTACGGTACTTTCTCTTGTTTAATTATTTATTTAAAAATCCTTTAATGATCAATAATTGTTTTCTTTCTTAAAAATCTATTTACAAAACCTGAAAATGAAATGTTTTCAATTTCTTTGGAAATCCCCTTGATTGGTTGTCACAATATACAACCTGATCTTAGTGTCGGCTGATTTGATCGTTCCTTCAGTTCCTTAATATTATTCTGTGTCAAATATTTTAATTCTGTCTGTTCTTTTTAGAGCTGGTAAATTTCAGGTAACATGGAATCTATAAAAATTGTTTCTCTCTCTCTCTCTCTCTCTCTCTCTCTCTCTCTCTCTCTCCCTCCTTTTAGATGTGGTGGGGTTTTTATTTTCTTTCCCATAATTAATTCAGTGGGACTGACACCTGTTGCTTGAATTGGCGTACTCCGACATGCCATTAATGCTTGAAATATGTCTGATTGTTCCAAATTTCTCATCGCTATTTTAACAGCGTTTTCCGCTTCTTCATCTGCTTGAGGGCAATGTGGACTTGATTTTATGTGTTTTAATTCATAACTGTCTGCATAATCTTTGAAAGAGTAACTTAAGAATTGGTTCCATTATCACTAACAAATTCAATAGGAATTCCCCAACGCGAGAAGGATTTGCTCAACTTTCCTATAACGCATTCGATTGTCATTGAATAAAGCTTTGCTAGTGGATATCGGCTCGGAACGAGAAATCGGGGAGCCGAGTTCGAATTCCAGTTGAATTCATTGCATTCACTTACGCGCAAATACCCTTAGGAAAGATATTAATCCGTCTATTCCTTCCAGTTATGGGTTAAATAACAGGACAGATTGGGTTCTATAGCCTCGGCTGGCAACCAGTCTACCGCAGAAAGCAATGGCAACCTACTGCATGATAATATTCTGCCTAGTCAGTCATGTCTCTTTCAAGACATGATCGCCCAAGCGTGTTTCACGTATGGCACTTAACTGACTGACTGACTGACTTCTATATATCTTGAGAAATACTCTATTCCTTGATGAGTGAAAACATTTGTATCAATTCTTTGACATGGGCCTTGTGGTAGTGATGTTACTTTCAATTTTTCCTTTTTATTTAGATACACCATCAAATAAATAAAAAATGTTACAAAACAAATTTTTTCTTAGATACTCCTCCAACTCTTGGAATATTTTAGGCCACCAAACCTCTCTCTCTCTCTCTCTCTCTCTCTCTCTCTCTAGAGCTGGTTAATTTCAGGTAACATGGAATCTATTAAAATTATTTCCCATTCTGTTTCTCTCTCTCTCTCTCTCTCTCCTTTTTAGAGCTGGTTAATTTCAGGTAACATGGAATCTATTAAAATTATTTCCCATTCTGTTTCTCTCTCTCTCTCTCTCTCTCTCTCTCTCTCTCTCTCTCTCTCTCTCTCTCTCGTGAAATCGGGCCATTTTGCCTTTTAGATATGATGTGGTTCTTATTTTCCTTCCCATACTTAAGTCTCCTTAATATTTCTGGTCTAAGTTTTTCAGGGATGACAGTTCTGTCCTGAAATCATAGTAAATTGTCATGAACTGACAATTTATTCCCGACTTTGAAAATATGACCTTATGACTTTTATTCTTCATTCTTTGTGTCTCCATCAATTTAGTGTGAGATCTATTATTTCCTATAATCCAGTATCCTGTTGTGTGGCAATTTTTATTTCATTTAATTTCTTATCTGATGCTTGTCCGGTTATTGCCACGCATTCTGTTTATATGCCCACATCATTGCTGGTATTACTCAAACATTTTTTTTGTTTTTTTATCGCTCTCTTTTTTCCATTGTTCTTTTTTAACTTTTTTTTTTCATTTATTTATTTATTCATTCGAGCGCTAACTCAACCCACTCTGGGCCTCATACTGACCAACTAAAGGGCTGGTTTGCTTCAGGTATAGTCCACTTTTTTTTCTTTTTTCTTTTTAAGCCAGTTTTTTTCAGCTTTGCGTCAACGACCAACTTCTTTGCGATACCCCGAAGAAAATCTGTAAACAAAAAATAGTAACGCACAATCCACTGGAAGAGAAAATTGAGAAAGCACTTACCCTTTTCTGTTATTATTTTTTCTTTCTCTTTTTTATGAACACACTCGTCAGAAGAAAGTTCTATGTTTCAAAATTTCGTTTTCCTTCGTGTTGTATCATACCAGTAGACATGTCGATGCACGACCATACGATCGTAGGCGGATAACCGCGCCCCAATTTACAAACTGACACCAGGTAAATGACTTTCGAATGTATTATGCATACCTCTGCTCGAGTTCAACGTTACACATATAATTTCCTTAATTTCAACTATACTATGTTTGAACACAGAAATCTGCCATTATGTGCAGTTCATGTCATTCAAAGTCTGACCGAGAAAACAAAAATAAAAACGAAGAAAAACTACCTAAAGGCCTACTTGTATCTGTTCAGGATGGACATGCAGTTTCTTGAAGGATTAGTCGTATCACTTATAGTTCCAAGTAACTTAGTCTAAAAGATGGACGCGTCACGCTCTAAATGCTATTTACCTTATGTTTTCCACTCAAACTGCAACTTCCACATGTATTGTTACAAGGAAGATAATTCAACTTTATCTCATGCGCTCCTAATATTATCTTGAGTTTTCTTCTCTAACATTTTAAAGCCTATCTGTGAGCTTCCCTTTCTTACAGTAGTTCTTATAGTATTCCAAATCACTAACCCCAAACTCTACATCATTAGCCTTACTAAGGAACTTATCTACCGCGGCTGTTCTCGCTTTTTATGTCATTTCTAAAAAGTGGTGATAGTATGATGTCATTCTAATGAAGGCCCTCACTTGCCCAACATTGGTCGAAGATGAATGATCTTAAAAATTGTAAAAGGTCGAAAATATCCCTTTGCTTTGCAGCGACTTCATTTAACTCGTCAACTTCATTTCTTTCGCCTACTCCCTTTCTTTCGCCAACTTCATTTTCTTCGTCAGCATCCTTTCCCCCACCAACCCCCACGCATGCGCTCTCTACCAATGTGTTCGAACAAGCCACATTTCTTAACTTTGCACGAAATTGGACTTTGCACGAAATTGGAAAAAGTATGCTGTTCGGTCTTAAGTCTTTTTCTAAACTAGCAACATTTTTATAATAAACACTGGAGCAGAGCACACACAACGTAAAACGAAAAGTCACCTACCTTTCTTTGATGTCGTGTGTTACCACGATCGTCCTTGCAGATAGCAACCAGGTTCGTTATCTATGCTTTTTTTAAGACACGGCAAGTCACTGCGCACCAAATTATATATGTTATATATAACCTGGTAACCCAACGATGACGATCGTCTTGTCTGACAAATGATGAACACAGAACACGTATATATAAAAATATAAACTTATATTTTTATTCTTCGTCGGTGACGGTTGTGTGGAGGAGGATGTAGCCAGAGAATCACACACATACGAGGGAGCTGCCGGGAGTCGTTCACTTGCGAAATCTTTGTGTTCTCTCGACGTTCTGATCTTTCGGTCAGAAAAAAACTCGAACTTATATAACCTAAAATTTCTACGCATTTTTACTTTCTCGGGTTTTCACTTAATTGTGTCATCTATGACCAGGAACATCTGTCAATCATCTTCGCTGGTTATTGTTTTCAAGCTGGCTACCTATGGTGTCAATCACACTTTTGTCGGGCGCTGTTTATATTTTCTGTCATTGATATTGATCATACTTTTGTCGATCACTGCTTTTGATGTCAATTATATTTCTGTTGAGTCACAGAAATATATTACAACTGCTCCTGCCCATCTCCGTAGCTTTCTCGAGTTTCAAATCAAGAATTAACTGTAATATTTCGGATAGATCTTTATTCTGTAGTCCTATCATAAGACGGTTTCTGATTTGGGTATTTTTCTCACGTGCTTCTGCTAATTCATTCCACCGGTTCTCCTAGTAATTGAACTGGAAAATAAAATTTTGCCCTTTCATGAATTATATTTCTTTTAGGCATGAAATAGGCATTGATTTTTTTTTCTAAACTGAGTCGTACACATTTCCGTCTTCTTGTCATGAGAAAGAAAATGTCCGGAATATATTTTCGGCCTCGCTTCCCATGCATTAATGTACTGACTTGAGTTTTGTTATCTTCTTCCCATAGTTTCGATGCTTCTCGAAAGCATTGACATCTCTGCAACTATTTCTGCCAATTTCCCGGGTTTGTAAAATCAAACGGCTCTCGTGTAGTTCATTTTAACATTTTCTTTTTGAATAGTGTTTTGTTTTTGTTTTGTTTTTTTTTGGGGGGGGGGTTTTTTTTTTTTGGGGGGGGGGGGGGGGTTTGTTTGTTTTTTTTTTGCTTTTTGTTGTTTTTTTGTTTTTTTGTTTGTTTGTTTGTTTGTTTTTTCGAACTGGGTCCTGTTCTTCTAGAAAACAATTTTCTTTTTTAAAACATAATACTTCTGACACCATGTTTCACTGGTTTTATGGTCGAAAGATATGAGGCTGGCCGCTGAAAAGTCGAAGCAACACAAAGATGATGTGACACGTGCTAAACTTAATAATTCATTTTTTTAAACTCCAGCTGGATCAGTCTTGATCCTAGCTCTCCCTAGTAAAACAGAAAGCTCTTTCAATCATCACCATTATAATAACGTATTCCATTTTCTTTCACGTTGACAATTAATGACAACCCGTCATTTACATATAGAAATTTTGTTTGGCATTGCAAATACGCAACAAGTTGATGCCTTGCAGATGTGAATTGGACACTCAAATAAGCGCCCACCGCAATAGTAACATTCATGCTTGTGAAAATGTCTGTTTGTTTTTTGTTTGTTTGTTTGTTTGTTTTATAGGAACCAGTAACAATTTTCTTCTTCTATGTGCCCTGTCCCTTTAGGACGTAGGCTATCATGGTTCTCCACGTCTCCCTATCCCTTGTGGCTCTTAGTATGTTTGTTCCTGTTGCTCCTGTCAACCCCAGTTCCGTCATCCACCTGATCAGGCCATGCAAATATGTTATCTGCTGCCTTCCTCTGTCTCTCTTTCCTTCTATCTGGCCAGTCAGTATCAGGTTCTCCAGGCTCTCCTTCCTCATTGCGTGTCCCAGGAACTTCAGTTGTCTCTTCCTGATGCTCAGTATTAATTTCCTTTTGATTGCCATTCTTTCCAACACCTCATCGTTGCTTGCATGCTCAGTCCACGATATCCGCAGCATCCTTCTGTAGAACCACATTTCCGCTGCTTCCAGTTTTATCCTCATTTTCAATGATATTGTCCAGCATTCACTGCCGTATTGAAGAACTGACATCATATAGCAATCCAGCACTCTTTTCTTTGTTTCTAGTGAAATTTTCCTGTGTGTTAGTACTTTGCTCAGCTTCTGGAACGCGTCCTTTGCCATGCCAATTCGCCTTCGGATCTCTGTGTCGCACTTTCCATCTCCTGTTAGAACACTTCCTAGGTATTTAAATTTTTGTACTTGCTTGATTCTGGTATCCCCCACCTGTATTTGGCATTTTGGGTTGCACCTTTTGCTGATGACCATGCATTCAGTTTTCTTAAATTTTATTTGTAGTCCTTTTTTGTCACTCTCCACCGCTACCTTCTGTATGAGGTCTTGTAGTTTCTTTTCCGTGTCTGCAATCAGCACTGTATCATCTGCATACCTTATGTTGTTTAAGTTGTGGCCTCCAATAACAAATCCTGGCGTGTCATCTAGGGTCCTCAAAATATTCTCGCTGTACAGGTTAAACAAATCCGCTGAAAAGACACATCATTGTCTTACAGCTCTATCTTTGTAAATCTACTGAGATCGTTACCTGTCCGTATGCAGGCCGTTTGCTACCAGTAGAGATTCTTGATTACTCTTTTGTCTTTCCCGAAAATGTCGAGGCTGCAGAGCATCTCCATCAATTCTTTGTGTCGTATCTTGTCGAATACCTTCGCATAGTCAATAAAACATAGGTAAAAGTCTTTCTTCATTTGTAGTGCCCTCTCGGAGAGCATCCTAATCATGAATATGGCGTTCCTTGTTCCAATGTCTTTGACAAACCAGCACTGTTCCTACCCTATCTCTGGCCTGATTCTGCTTCTCGCTCTATTCATCAGGATTCCCACAATCAGTTTTGTGATGTGACTCATTAAGCTGATAGTTCTGTGTAGTTCACACTCGTTTGCACCTGGTTTCTTCGGCAGTGCTTTAAATATCGACTTGCATAGGTTGCCTGGTATTATTCCACTGCTATAAATTTCGTTTATTATGTCGGTAATTTTTTCTATGCCATATTCTTCTAAGGCTATCAGCAGCTCTATCACTATGCCGTCTGGACCAGCTGCTTTGTTTCTGTTCATTTTGGCCATTGCAGCTTCCACTTCGGATTTTAGTATTTCCGGTCTATCCACCACCTTGTGTATTCTCGGTTGTTCTCTCCTGTCGCAAAAAAGATCCTTTATATACTCTTCTCATCGCTGGAGTATTTCCTCTTACTCCAATATGATTGTTCCATCCTTGGATTTTATGCATCCTGTTGAGGAGCAGGTTTTTTGTCCTGTCAGTTCTCTTATCTGTTTATGCATCTCTGCTTTATTGGTCCTGCTCAGTCTCTCTACTTCTGCGCATTTGCTGTTGGGCCATTCCTCTTTAGCTTGTCTGCATTTGTTCTTTATCTCCCTGTGAAGTTTCTTGTACTCTGCTCCATGTCTTGGCGTTATTTTTTGTCTCCTTTGCATCATGTGGAGAATCTCTTCGGTCATCTACTCGTTTTTTCTTCTGCGTCTGATTTCCTTTGGGGCTATGTTGTTCGCTGAGGTCACCATCGCTTCCTTTAGTGAATGCCATTTTGAATGCCCTTTTCCAATTTGTTCTTCATATTTCTTTCTCACGCTGCCATTGTAGTCTTTCTGCAGGGTGAGGTCATTCACGAGCGTGTCGTATTGCAGCCTTGGTGATGTGCTAGGCTTCTTCAGTCTTCGGAGTTTCACCCTTAGTTTGCAGATGACTGGGACATGGTCACTTCCGCAGTCGGCACCTGGATATGTTTTGCATTGGACCACTACGTTCCTGAATCTCTTGTTTATAGTTATGTAGTCTATTTGGTTCTTCGTGTCGCCTCCTGGGCTTCTCCATGTCCATTATCGTCGTGGGTGTTCTTGAAACCAGGTGTTAGTAATTACCTGGTCATTCATTGGCTGAGCACCATTGGATCCATTTTTCTCCTCGTTCGTTGCGATCCCCTAGTCCAAAGTTGCCGGTCGTGTCTTCTTCTATATCTTTACCTACCTTGGCATTCAAGTCTCCTCATTATGATCCTAATTTCTTGGCTTTTGCACTGCACCTTGGCACTGTCCAATATTGAATAGAATGTTTCTATTTCGTCCTCCGAACTTTGAGTTGTCGGCGCATAAACTACTATAATAGCTATATTTAAGAGCCTGCCCCGCAGTTTAACCAAGAGGACTCTCTCTGAAAGCTGACAATATCCAATAACGCATTACTTTACTTCTTTGTTTAGTATTAAACCGACCTCTTTTTCGTTGTTTTTGCCTCCTGCATAAATTATCTCCATTATTAGGCCATCTGTTTTTTTACGCCGTTGGTGCTAACAGTCGCCGAATAACGGTCAGGTGGCACCTGTTTCCCATGCCGGTCCTTACCGAGCGAGGAGTTGTTTCCTTGGGAAGCAACCCCCTTCACGCTGTTGGCTTTAATACATTTTTCGTAAGTAACCATGATTGAGCGGGGGTATATAGTGGAGTGGTATCCCGTTGCCTTCTCCACGGTGATTTATTGAGACACCAACCTCTAGTTAGCTGGCCGTTGACTCCTTGAGAGTTCTTCCGCCCTTTGTAGGTTTACATTTTTTTTTTTACCTACAGGAATGCTAACGTTCCAGTTATACGAGAAAAAAAATTATTAAGTATGTACTTAGTCCTGAATACAAAAATAAAGTCACTCTGAAAGAAAATATATGTAATAAAATATACACAACATTTTCTTTAACTAGTCTAAATTATACAAACCTGTCAGCAGTAGATACGATCAGCATACGTTACCAGTAGTCTGAAGAATGCAATTGCGTTTTTGCAGAGTCATCTTTTGGCTGGCTTTGGTCACTCTAGCAGATCTTTATACTGCCACGGTACTGGTCGGAACACGTGTGGTTTTTTTTTTTTTTTTTTTTTTTTGGGGTATAGGGATTGGGACGAGAGACAAGAACGCTATTTTTTTAACTTAAAGAAGGGAGAGATGAAAAGAAAAGAGAAAAAAAAAAAGAAAATTCAAATGACGCATATTGGTGTGTGAAATACGGTATTCTATTTGAAGACGACGTGTTACTACAGAAACATTGAAATTTAACTACGTTGTAATAATTTGATGACGATTTCCCGATGGTAAGGCATACCCAAACTGTTTACTCTCGTACGCAAATTTTACCATCCACGTGTAAACAATCTACCTAAAATTACCTGAGTTTCAAGTATAGAATAATCCTAAAAAAAACTATTGTAACTGAATTAAATAAAAAAGAATTACTAAGTTTTAACTTAAGTCAAAAAACGAACCTTGAAAACCAAAACAAATTTTACACAATCTAGTCCAAGTACACTACGAGAGAGACTAGCAAAGTACTTAAGTTAGTAACGGAAATAAGTAAGTAAATCAAAGGTAAAAGACCAAAAAAAAAATAAAGTAAAATAAAATAAGTTAGTAGCGAAATAGGCCGAAATTCAAGTGAACTTACCATGTGCAGAGAACAACTGAAAAAAGTTGAAAAAATTTCGCAAGACATGCTACAAAAATACAAATTTAAACATTTTTTTTTCAGACATTTTGGGCTTGTTAACTGCCTGCTAAGTAAGCTAGAAAGTGAGAGTTAGAAAGAGACAGAGAGCGGGGAGAGATCACGAAGCGACTGTCCAGTCCAGGAAGAGCCGTAAGTTCAAATAGCCGCAAATACACTCTTCCACCTCGAAGTCTTTCTCACTCGTCTTTTTCACTACCACTGACTTTATATACGTTCTAAGGCAGGGACACAAATCCTTAGCCAGCACATACGGGTTATTTCATCAAGCATTTTCTGTTATAAATGACGAAATGAGTGCACTCCCAGTTTGTTTGTTTTTTGCACCATGCAGCTAGTGACAATAGCAAGCGCACGCCCTCAGCCGTTTTGAAGGTAAGTGGATTTCTTTTGCACCTTCTCAGGTTTTTTTTTTTTTTTGGTAGGAACCAGTAACAAGTTTACAGAGCCATAAGTTAAAATAGCCGCAAATACACTCTTCCACCTCGATGTCTTTCTCTCTCGTCTTTTTCACTACCACCGACTTTATATACGTTCTAAGGCAGGAACACAAATCCTTGGCCAGCACATACGGGTTATTCCATCAAGCATTTTTTGTTTTTGTTTGTTTTTTGTTTTTGTTTTTGTTTTTTTGCATCATGCAGCTAGTGACAACAGCAGGCGCACGCCCTCAGCCGTTTTGAAGGTAAGTGGATTTCTTTTGCACCTTCTTCTTCTCAAGTTAAGTTTTATCTTTAAAAAATGTAAATGCAATGTGAGTCGTTATCTTCTGTCTTCTTATACTGCTTTTTCTCTTTAATGTTTTTCTCATATTTTTCATACTTAGTAACCCCTCTACTTGCGTCTTAGTGGCTTTATGACTTAGTGGTTTTTGTTTTTAATCGAACCCATTATTACCCCCACAAAAGTAAATTTTACTCTAAGAAAGTTTCAGCTACGACAGACACCTGAAGGTTCGGAAATTATATCAGCCAATATCTTGTCACTCTTTCTTCGGATAAAATAATACAAACAACAACAATACTCACAGAGTCTTCCGGTTCATCTTGCCAAATTTCATCTTTTCTTATTTTTCCCATCTCGTAGAGAATCTGGAGAATAAACCAAACAAAATAAAATCATCAAAATCCATATAAAAATTGCCTAAAGTCTTTATGCACACATAAGGATATTTTTCATATTACGTTTCCCACCGACTGGGAAGGGGATAAAACGCCGCTAATATTGCTCTCTGCTTCAACGATAATTTGATATCGATAGAAGACCAAATTGGGAACTAATTTCAGATAAATTAGCGTATGTTTGCACAGCTGTGCGTTATAAATCCATGATTTATTTTTATTACTAAAAGTTAATATCTTAAGAGTACATATTTATATAAGAAACAGCAGTTGTTTCTAAAAATGAACGTCACTGTTAGAAAAGCTCAAGATTAAGTTTGGATGCAAAAAAAAAGTAGTAACGTTTTTAATTTCGATTATTTCAACTGACTTACCTCCCTTGCCGCTCGCTCTCCTGCTTGTATAGCACCTTCCATGTAACCGGCCCACTGAGTAGCTGTTTCTGTTCCGGCAAAGAAACATCTATTTACAGGTTTTCTTAATTCTCTGTAAGTAGAAATAAGTCTTGCGCATTATTCAAGTTTTATTTTTCCAAAAATTAAAATATGAGTGGTGACAGAAAAATTGGAACTGAGTGAACCTTTAATTTTCACCTATCGCAATAAAGGAGTGCTCTCAAGGTGAGCAATTATTTGGACTTATACTCAATGTAGACCTCAAGTGAAACTTGTACATACGACCCATCGCTAAAGATGCTGGAAAAATGGTCGATACTTTGTACCACTCCATTATGTACCTGACTCTTTCTGATATTCTTTAATTTTACAAAAGCCTGATCATGTCATAAATCGGTTAATACTGTCATGTAGAGGGAGTAGCTACCTAGTCTTCCCTTTTCAGTGTCCATAGTTCAAAATGACTCCCACGACCTTGTGAGTGATAAATTATTTTCAACCCTACAACCCTCTTCCTACAGACGAAACGTCACAAACCGCTTGCTGAACCACTGCTATTTCCATGGAAAGTGTTCAGATGAATTACATTCCTTAGTTCTTCCAGTTCTAAACTTCAGGCTAAGACCCGTCATGCCACACACATTGTACTGAACGACCCTCAATTTTTTTTTTTTTTGTATTTTATATCGGTGAGATGTAAATTCCACTCGAACATATTCTTTTCGCGAACCACTTTGTGAAACCGACTCCCAAGAGGATGCTTCCATGATCACTACAATCTTAACCTGTTCAAGTCTAAAATTAACCGTTATCCTCCCTCACACACACATCTTCATAAGCTGTCCCTCTTACTTTGTAACTCTCTACCTTGAGTGGCTCTTAAGCCTTGTGCGCGGTTAACAGCATTGTTAAAAAAGCGATTAAATTAGAATTCTGTCAGAAAACAGTTTAAATGCAAACCCAACGTTGTAACATTAAGACACGTTGACTTTAATAACTAACTATGGATGGGCTACATGAAAAGACAAACTAACACTTTTTTTTAATATAATGTAAAAAATATATATTCAGTTTTTCAGTCACCACCTATAATTCAAGTGTTTCAAAGCTTAAAGAAAATAGAAATTTAAATGACATGATAATAGATTGGTTACAAACACGGATTAAGAGGAATACAAATATAAACAATTACTATTTTAGGTTCTACATTAATATATTACCGTATATAGTCGAGTAAAGTGAGAGTTTTTATCAGTTTCTACGCAAAAAGTTGGTGGTTGCACAGGTAATTTTGAAGATGTTAAAATCATGCATTTTCGGTGACCAGTTGCACTATCAGTCAATCGATTAAGTGCCATACATGATACACGCTTGGGCGACCATGCCTCGAAATAGACATGACTGACTAGGAAGAAATTTATTCCAGTAGTAGGTCGCCATTACTTTCTGCGGTAAACTGGTTGCCAACCAAGGATGTAGAACCCAATCTGTTCTGTTATTTAACCCATATCAGGAAGGAGAAGCGACGGATTAATAACTTTCCTAATGGTATTTGAGCGTAAGCGAATGCAACGATTCAACTGGAATTCGAACCCGGCTCTCCGGAATCTCTTTCTGAGCCGATATCTGCTGCACCACAACGAACATTGGCAAATTTTTAATCCAATAGTTTCTTTTCTTACACTTCTTGCATGTGGAACGCCCTTCCGTTTGCTTGCTTCCCTGATAGCTACAATCTCCAATGTTAAATGCACCGTTAATTGCCATCTTCTATCTTCTTGAATCCCATTTATCTTTTATCTTTCTTCAATACTCCCTGTACATAGCCTTTTTTATCACTGTAACCGCCTGTGCACTAGAGGTGGTCCCGCCTTGCTTAGGGTGGAATGATTAATATATATATATTTCAGGTTACATGAAAAACTGTCACTGATCTCGTTAATATAATTGTGTTGTGTGACTTTAATGCCCATCATACCAAGTGGCTGAAACACTCTGTCACTGATCTTGCTGGCATCCATACCCTGAACTTTGCAGTCACTCAGTCTCTCACACAGCTGGAAGATCTCCCCACGCGTTTCACTGGAAAGACACGCTTCCCTACTGTATCTCTGCTTCACTTATATCCATGACTCCTGCCATGCCATGAAGCTCTGACCTCTTAGCAACTCTGATCATGCTGTGGTTTCTGTTAATATCTCTCTCCACCCCCACTCCCCCAGGAACCTCGCACAAGCAGAATATTTTACTGCTATCAAAGAGCGGACTGGGGTCGTTTCGGGTTTCATTTGGAACAAACTAGTCTCCCCTTTGAAGACTGCGCCTTTGAGGTGAAAGCTAACATCGTTGCTTTCATCACAGCCGAGAAGTTCTGACTTAAACCTCATTCATCCTCTTGGTTCTCTCCTACTTTCTCGGTCGGCATTGCCCAAAGGAATCACGTCTTCTTGCTTTACCGGAACGATGCGTCTGACTATAATAGGTGCCTTTTTGTCTCTGTTTGCAATGAGTGAAGGAGGGTCCTAAATGATTTATGCTGTTGTAGAAGAAAGCAGCGTATAGCAGCCTTCAGATTTGGTTCCAAAGACCGCTAGTGGCTTTTCAAAAACGTGTTAAACAACAGAAAACTCTCGATCTTTTTTATTCAATAAATTTGAAGTCCTCACAGCCGCAGCGGATAAGGTTGAGTGCTTTGCTCGCAAATTCTTTTCCAACTCTACATTTGACGGAGATGACGGAATCCCAATCGTTGTCCTAAATAAATGTGACCCTGAACTCTCCTCTCTCCAAACTCTACAATTATTGCCTCTCTGCTTCTTGCTTTCCTGCGTGTTGGAAATCCTTCTCTATAGTTCCTGTCTTTAAAAACTCTGGAGAACCCTCAAACCCCTCCATTTATTGACCTTTCAGCCTTCTACCGATTTTTGGCAAAATGTTCGAGACTATTATCAGTGATGTAGTGGTACAGCATCTCACATCCCACAACCTATTATCTGACAAAAATATGGCTTCCACTTCGTCAGGTCTACCGCTGATATGCTAACGACCACCACCGAATACATATACCACGCTGTTGTCTAAGAACAGCGAAGCTTGAGCTGTTGCCCTGGATATCTCCAAACTGTTTGACAGGATTTGGCATGCTGGCCTTCTTCGTAAGCTACAGAACTATGGTATAAATAGACACTTCAAATCGCATAATTAAATGAGTATTTTTTTTTAATCGTATCACCCCGAGCAAGGCGGTGACGCCACTCATGTGCAGGGGGCTACGTAAGAGTGAAAAGATTGGAAAAGAAAAAGAAAAAGCCGGAAACCAGATCCTAAACAGGGAACAAGGGATGAGCCTCTTAACCTGTTCAATAGACATGGGTGGGAACGGGCATGATTCAAGATCCTATCACACGAATATGGGTGTCCCTCAAGGCTCTATCCTAGCTCCAACGCTTTTCCTGATCTTCATCTATGGTTTTTCTGATATGATCAGCTCACAAGTATGCATCTATACTGACGACACCACCCGTCTCAATAAAGCCGACAAAGTAAACCTCGGTGCTGCTCTTAAAAAGGACCTCTAATCTGTGGTGGACTGGGGCAAGAAATGTATCGTAACGCTTTCAAAACAAAGCTGCTTTCTTTAACCACCATAAATAAACACTCTGACCTCACGTCAGTATGGATCACCCTAGTCTCCTATAAAGCTATGCACTGTGCCTCCTCAGCCGACCTCAAGTGGAATGACATTGAGACAATAGCTACAGTTATTGCTAGGAAGGTTGTGTTACTGTATCAGGACAGGAAGATTTTCTCGTCAGAATCCATCTTGCACATATAAGAATCTACCATTCGTCTGGCCATTGAATACTGTTACCATATTTAGTCGGGCGCTTCTGCTATTCATCTCGGGGTTCTCGATAAAATTCAAAGTATGATCTGCAATGTAATCGATCCCAATTTGGCAGCCAGACTTCAGTCACTTTCTCACTGACGTGATGTGGTTTCCCTCTGCCTTTTCTACGAATATTTTCACGGCTTCTTCTCTGACGAGCTTATCTCCCTGATGTTCTCTCTACATGAACTTACACGAGCTACTAGATTGGCAAATAGATCCCACCCTTTTACAGTCAAAAACAGTCAAATATAACCACCATTTCTACTCATTTTTACTTGCTTTTCTGATAGCTACAATCTCCAAGAGTTTAAGAGCAACATCAATTGCCATTTTTTATCTCTTGTATTCCCATCTTTCTCTTATCCTTTAGCCGAAAACCCCTGTATGTTGTTCATCTTTTTTCTTACTCTTCTCTCATGTAACTCACTGCACACCAGTGGCAGTACTGCCTTGCTTGGGGGTGAAATGATTATAAAAACAGACAGTTAAAACGCAGTTTATTGTTACTGCAAGTGCACATGTTAGGTTAAATGATGTCGGATTTTTTAAATAAGTGAATTGGGAAATAAAATCTAAAAGCTGTCTTACTCTCCAAACACAGTGAGGAATCCGGGGGGTAACATGGCTGTGTAGCAACCACCACTGTATGCCTCTTCTGCCCAATTTTTCTCTTCATAGTGAATTGGCTGAGGAAAAAAAATAGCGGTCATTAATTTGTAAGAGATGACAATAAAATAGTTTCGTTTATTTTTAAGTAACACCCATGTTTTCACGGGTAATATTCAATGTAATAGTTTTAGAATTTCTTAAGCAGAACATTGTCAATTTTTTTAATTTCAACTGCGTTTTATTGCTTCCTCTAAAGTCATTATTCTATGATCTTTAGCCAGCAGCGCCGAACTTATCAGTATAATAGCGGTAATTTTAAGTGTAAAAATAAAATGATTGCAATGAAACGCTGTAAATATGGACAGTTATGATTGGAATTTATCATTTGAAAGAGAATCAGGTTTCAGTATCAAATAACCTATAAGAAGTTGATATTTATTTCCGATCAGAATTTTGTCAAAGAATTGCGATAAAAAGACGCAGAAATTAAGATGAAAAAAAATAAGAAAAACGTACTTTAAATTATTTAAGACTAGCAGTATAGTCCGGCATTGCTTGGGTGTAATGAAAGCTTATATATATATATATTATCGATTTTCTGCACTATTGTAAGAACTGCAACCTTGAAACGTTTGAATATCGTTTCTTATGTCTTTGTCTATGAGTGTATCAAATTTGATTAAAATCGAACCACTCCTTCTATAACCCGATTTTTTCGATTATCGATTTTCGATATTTATCGAGGGTACCTCGACACAAAACCTAGCTAAGAACACTCACAAACGCTTATAGTACAACTGTGTAAATTTTCAAGAAAATCGGTTCAGCCGTTTCGGAGTCTATAGGTAACGGATACACAAACACACACACACACACACACACACACAAACACACACACACACAAAGTTCCATTTATAAATAAGTTTAGATTAGATTAGATAGATAGATAGATAGATAGATAATTTCGCCGGTAACACGACTATCTTTAGCAAAAACAGCATTTTTTTTCTCTTAAAAATATGTTTACCGGCCCGCTCCTTGTACATTCATCACATGCAAATGCCTATAACTATTTCTTCACATTAAAAATTTATTTATCGTGTAATCGACGAAACGTTATTGTTCATTCAGCAGTAATGACACTTATATATATATATATATATATATATATATATATATATAAAATTGTGTACAAAATATTTAGATTTTAGTATTAAATAACCGATAGGGGTTGATATCCCACGAGACAAAAACAACCAACATTTTATAGATAGATAGATAGATAGATAGATAGATAAAAGAATAAAAAGACGGAGATAGATAGATAGATAGATAAAAGAATAAAAAGACGGAGATAGATAGATAGATAGATAAAAGAATAAAAAGACGGAGATAGATAGATAGATAGATAAAAGAATAAAAAGACGGAGATAGATAGATAGATAGATAGATAGATAGATAAAAGAATAAAAAGACGGAGATAGATAGATAGATAGATAGATAGATAGATAGATAGATAGATAAGATAGATAAATAGATAGATAGATAGATAGATAGATGTTAATTACTTACGTGGGCGAGTTGTTCACACTGAAACACTTTCGCATACAACTTGGCTATTCTGTCTCTTCGCTGTTCTCGGGTCAGTTTGACATAATGATGTGCATTGGTCGCCAGAATAAAACTAAAAGTTAAATTGAATCTATTTAATACTGACAGAATTGTTTAGAATTTTACAAATACAAAATCTATACACATATACATTAATGCCTGGTAATTTCCATCTTAAAGCAGTCATTATCTTTGACCGGGTGGTTTATCAATTTTGTCCCAGGGTGAATGCCAAAAAATAAAATAAATAAAATAAAAAATTGGGAAACATTCTCATATATCCAGAGAATTTTGAATTCTATCAAATATTTTGGGAAGCGAAAGTTAAAACTGAAATGCGGGGAGATAAAAATGAAAGGTACCAATGAGCATATATTTCTTTCTTCTGTGTGTTTTGGCGATAATGGCTCTCCACAATTTCCTGTTCTTTGTATCGCTTAATAAATTGTCTTTTTTGCTATCTCTCCGAAATCTTGTTCCGCCATTCATGTACGAGTTGTTAAGTTGGTAATGCGTTGTTTTTCTGTCCCTCTTGCTTCTCTTATTAGTGCAAAATTTTCAAGCCCTCTTTCCTCGTTATATGTCCGAGAAACTTTAACTCTCTTCCTGGTGTTAAGTATAAATGTCCTTTTTGTTTTCGTCTTCTTTAAAACTTTATCGTTAATTACATGTGTGGTCCATGGTATTCTCAGCATCCTTCTATGGAACCAAATTTCTGTTGTTTCAAGTCTCTTCTTCATCTGTGAGTGGATTTTTCAGCATTTTCTGCCATATATGAGGACTGGTATTACGTAACAGTTCAGTGCTCTTATTTATTGCTACTGAAATTTTCCTGCTTCTTTATGCTTTGCTTAGCTTTTGGAAGGCCTCTTTAGCTATCCCAATGCTCCTTCGGATTTCAATGTCACACTTGCTGTTATTTGTTAAAACGCTTCCCAGATATTTAAATTGTTGTTTGATTTTGATATCTCTATGTTGAACTGTTTCTTTTGCTCACAACCGTGCATTTTGTCTTCTTGCACTTTTTATATAGCAACTACACGTATACATTTCTTCCTTCTTATTTGTTTGCTGAAAATGTTTTTATTAAAACATAGTGTAAGGCTGAAAATTGGGAGAAAGGAAACATGCTTCCCTATTTTGTCATTAATTTAACTATGAACTTCTCTACCTTCTGGAGAAGTTATGGCAGTTTCCTTTCTTTTGAGCATGTATAGGTCACTTCTGTTGATTATTGCCGACTGTTCACT
Source organism: Ascarosepion bandense (assembly GCA_037127315.1). Classification (NCBI taxonomy): domain Eukaryota; kingdom Metazoa; phylum Mollusca; class Cephalopoda; order Sepiida; family Sepiidae; genus Ascarosepion; species Ascarosepion bandense. Next base: position 176,724 of record JBBBDQ010001904.1, on the reverse strand, counting down.
GATCGCGTCAAATATGCTTGGGTTTTAAATAACCTACAAAGTGTTGATAAACTGTAAAATAAATGCTTTCTACCGTAAAATCTAGACTGTGAAGACGACAAATCTAAAAGTATTTGTGAATAGATAATCGTTGTAATAACTAATTAGACAATGTGAAAGTGGATGCAGCTCCTTGACTTGACATTGATTTGAGCAACGTTGTAAAAATTGTTATGGATTTGCGAACAACGTTGTAAAAATTGTTATGGATTCGTGAACAACGTCGTAAAAATTGTTATGGATTCGCGAACAACGTCGTAAAAATTGTTATGGATTCGCGAACAATATCTCCGAAAAGAATTCAATATCTGTCGAGATCGGCAAAGGCATCTGTCTCAGGTTTTAAACAATTTAGTTTTTTTAAGTAATGACTTTAAAAAAATCAATCAGAAATCGAAAAATCACATTTCAGGCTATTAAACTTCGGCTTAGTTTTAAGAATCGCCTCTTCTTTGCTTACAAATGATACAAGTTTCTCGACGACAGATGAATAAAAATTCACGTGTGGCAGCGTGGTTGAAAAACAATAAAGAATGCCGTATAAGTTGAAATTAAATCTCATGTTTTTCGTTTGCAGCAGGAATATATCTATCTGTATCTTGCATTGGTTTCGCATTTCCAGCTCAGCTGTTACACACTTATTAAAAAAGTATCTACATAATGACCTCAAAAGTATCAGCACTATAATCACGTACTTTTTCTAAATTATAGTTTTCATATCAAAATTAAGGCCATTTGAAATATATTATTTTCTGTGACGTGTAGTACCTGAAGTAATCTGTGTGTCACTCCGGATCATGCCTGACGATCAAGGAATTCAGGTGCAAAGTTGACCTATGTTTCTTCTCGACATTATTTGTAATATACATTATTATATGAACAACAATCCCAGAGAAGATTCGGACAGATACTACACACAATAAATATAAGGGCGGTGTTCAGAACCGCACACTCAAACTAGCCGAGAGTAACCAACGACATCTTGAGTTCACTGAATTGTAACGTTAAATATGAACGTAAATATACATTCAAATTTCGTATTTTCATAACAGTGACACACATCTGTATTATAATAATCCAATGCCTCCACTTGGCCTATTATTCCCAACACTGTAAATACAGCACATTATAGCGAGACTTATTTTACTTAAAAAATTGAAGAGTGAAACAAATTACAGTTTAACTTGCAATTTAATGTGGGGGCTTCTTTTGCGTTTATTCGGATATTAATGATCCTATTTTTACATGTTTTGTTTTTTGTTTTTTACAGAAACTGGGAAAAATCTAGAAAGAACTAATATTCTCACACAGCAAAATTACAATTATTTTATAGGTATTATTAATTTAAGTTCTTAACATCATATATATTCCTACATTTTATATTACAACTGTCTAAATCGTAAGTATGTTAAAAAAAAATCCTTGAATATTAAAACTAAGTAAAATTATTTTTAAAAGTAATTCGAGTTTGGCTAATAAGAGTAATTTCAAATATTTGTAAATTATAATATATCCTCTTCAAACAAAAGATTATAACAACGAATTTATGAAAATTTTCAATTTTGATATCATGAAAGGACATTACCGGAAATAAACCCTATTTCCAATAGAAGTATATACTCACATACATATCATATTTAAACACGTCCAAAGTTTATTTTCTACATTAATAAAAGATTACAAACATGCCAAAAAGATTCCACAGTACAACCGTTTAAATCAAAGTGTCTATATCACCATCTGAAATATTTGACCAATACAGAGAAAAGTAAATCCCTGTTTTTCTGAAGCTTACATACGGAAAAATTATTATAAAACACCACAGATTTAAACTTTTAGATCAGAGATGCGACTGCCTCCAAGCCGAATAAAGACGCGACTCTCACCTCACAGGGAGTGCTGAAAGAAACTTGTGGCGGCGATTTCGACCGAATGAACTATACCAGCTTAGACGGTCAGTGAATCTTCGCTAACGGACAGTCGGTGACTTCGAACGAATCATCTCCAGTTAACAACAAAGACGGTCAGTGAATCTTCACTAACGGACAGTCGGTGAAATCAAACGAATCATCTCCAATTAACAAAGAGAGTCAGTGAATTTTCGCTTATGATAAAATCCTTTTCTCAACCGTAGATTTTTACGAAGAATCAACTATTTCAAAGTCTTGTCTAAACCAATGCCTTTTCCGTGAGCCATCTGCCCAAACTTTAACTCAACAAGAGACTGTTGTTTTTATTATTTTTTACTCTTACGACTTTATGTATATATATTTGTAAATAAAAAAAATTAACAAACATACTCATGATTTTTTTTAACTTTGTTTGGAATTCAGACGTTCTGATGTAAACTTATTTATAAATGGAACTTTGTCTCTGTGTGTGTATATGTGTGTGTGTGTGTGTGTGTGTGTGTGTGTGTGTGTGTGTGTGTGTCCGTTACCTATAGACTCCGAAACAGCTGAATCAATTTCTTGAAAATTTACACAGTTGTACTATAAGCGTCTGCGAGTGTTCTTAGCTAGAATTTTCAAGGTTGCAGTTCTTACAATAGTGCAGAAAATCGATAATATAAATAAATATATATATATATAAGGCAAGATGTTTGTGTGTGTGTCTGTTTATCTGCCTGTATGTCTGTATTTTTTTTTCAGCCCTTTCCTTTTAGTTTTTGCTTGGATTTGGCTCTAAGTAGGTATAATTGTAGTTCTTAGTCTCAGCCATGATACCATTTACTCAGAGGACTTATTTAGCCTTCAAAATTCAGTTTACGACGAAAAAAGCTTATTTGATATCGATACCAAGAAATCAAAATTTGACTTATATCCATTCGATTTTCTTTCAGTCTACGGTTTCGATTTAACTGAAAACAACTATTGCTTTTTAGTCTTTTGTGCCAACGTCCAAAGAGTCTGAACTTCAGGACCATGGATTAGTTTTAAAGCTTTCATTACACCCGAGCAACGCCGAGCTATACTGCTAGTATTTAATATAGCAAACCTGTATTTCTTACCACACCATTATAACAAGATCCTGATTTGACAAACCCATTAAGATTTTTGTTTTGACCGTCTTTCAGAGAAACGGTAAAAAATCATCTCATTCATTTAATTTGCATTTCTCTTAACATAAAAACGGCATTAGTTAAAAAGGCAATGTGAAAGAAAACTAGAAATAGTTACAGGCGTATGCCGTGGCAAAAACGACCAGGAACTGATCAGATGACAAACGCGTTAGACAACTGTTTTCCTTGGCCAGTGTCAAGAATGCAGAATGTTATTTTGTCTGTTTTTATTGTTTTTCTTTTAATTATTTTCCGTATATCTGAATTAATTTCAATCTAAACTTCTAGCAAATTTATGCAACAAAATCACTGACTTTTAGGTTCATACATACATATTATATATGTTGAAAATCCAACGACTCTGTCTCAGTAATATGCCAACATAAAATTCATACTAAGAAAGGTAAAGTAAGAATACAACTAAAGTTAATGTTTATTTTGTACAGAGGTAAATGAGATAACAATAGAATAAATGTATTTATATTCTTACTTCTATATGTAAACGGAATTTTTTTTTAAATAAATTTGTTACCGGGCATATTTCTTAATTTTGACGTGAGATTTTTCAGCTTTCGAACCACTTTAGCTTTTTTTTTAATTTTGGATAAATTTTGAATTATTTGTTTTATTTTATGCATTATCAACCTTTTTAAAGCTTCAAAATATTTTTAGATTGTAAGAATTTTTTGAGATAATAATGATACAAGTCCTGCTAATTAACCCATAGCTGACAGAAGATGAGGTGGATTCATATCTTTCCCAAGGGCATTTGATCCACAAGTAAAGGATATGGGAATAACCCGATGTATGTATTGGGAACCAATAGTTTGTATGCAAGAAGACAGCGAATTAAACGTATCAAAACAAAAAAGGAGTGCGACAACGATGTGTTTTTTCGCCAGATTTATTTAATATTTTAGCGAGATTATACTAAAAGAGCTACATAGCCTAACAGGATGTATCGGCAGACGTAACCTTAACATCATCCAGACGATATATAGTTAATAGAAAACTGAATGAATTACTAGAAAAAATAGTCAATAACTGTAAGAATTAATTTATTGATTTGTTTTCTTTTTACAAGTTAAAGCCAGAAAAAATTAGATTGTAAGTAATTTTTAAAGATGCAAAGAATATATAAAAGTACTCTTATTAGAAACGATATCGTCTCTAGCGAGAGAAAAACAAACTCATCTTTGTTCAAACTACATCATAAACCTAATTAAATTTTTAAATTTTCTTTTCTTTTATTAGAGTAAAAACGACAAATAATTTTAAAACATCACACTTTTTTATGTTGCTTGGTTTTTAAATTCGTTCTTAAGATCTATGTTGTTACTTACTTCCATTGTCTGAAAACGATCTTTTAAACTTTTCATTCAAATTAAATAAATAAAATAAAAAAAAAACTGGCCTTATATGGCGAGCTGGCATCTCGTCAAGATGTTTTTGAAAAAGGTATTTTTTAATAAGCTTATTCGTCGCACTGTTTACTTTATTTTTATCGAATATTCAATGAAAGATGGTGTAATCAATTTTAAGATGGTGTAATCATAATGACTGATCAGTGTATCAATCCTAAAAGAAACGCAAGTTTTTGACTTTGAATAAATCCAATTTATGTAAGTATCGTTTTATTACAATACATTGACAATAATCCATAACTTAACTATCCCCTTTTTGCAATAATATATAGTTTTTTACAGACCATGTTTTAGGTACATGGTGTGTGTGTGTGTGTGTGTGTGTGTGTGTGTGTGTGTGTGTGTGTGTGTGTGTGTGATCTACAGAAGGATGCTGAGAATACCATTGATTGAACACGTGAGCAACAAAGTTTTCCAAAAAACGGAAACAAAAAGGACACTTATACTTAGCATCAAAAAGAGCCGGTTGAAATTTCTTGGACGCATAAGAAAAGATAGCTTGGTGAATTTGACACTCACGGAATATATTGAAAGTTAGAGAGAAGCAACACGTAACCTATCTAACGAACGAAGGTTGGCAGAACAGGAATAAGGAGAGATGAAGAGCTCTAAAGAAAGGACAGGAAAGTATGGAGAGCCATGATCGCCCACGCCTTTAAGGTACACGGAACATAGTGGACGTAGATACGCGCACTACAGAATATACGACACGTATTCATTGTCATATTTCTGTGTTTGTAGTATTTAATCCTTAAGAGGCTCCTGGGTTAATAATAGAATTTAGAAGCCACTTCATTACGTATAACCCAATGTCTAAAATATATTTCGATTTTTTTTTACCTTTTTTTACCTTTTTTTTTTTTGGTAAAAAACAACAGTTCAACTAAAATTTTAAATGGTTTTGGAACTCATCCCGTTTATTTCATTTATTTTAACAAACTTCATTTTGGAGATCCCTTTATTACGTTTATTCGCACCCACCGGTGTCTATTAAAAAAAAAAGATATTTTAGACGATTCTTTTTGTGTGTGTGTGTGTGTGTGTGTGTGTGTGTGTGTGTGTGTGTGTGTGGAAAATAAAGCACGTGAACTAAATTTTTTTGACTTTTGCCAATTTATTTCATGAGCAACTTCATGATATTCTTTTATCAGAACTGTACATTCATCAGAATTTTTTCTGGAACGAAGAACCTGTATACACAGACATTTTTTCCAATTTACTAGCAACGCATTCTTTAAAAAAGGTGGCGACAAAAATGGAGAAAGAAATTCACAGCTAAAAAATTGGGGAGCTTGGAGCCCCTGGATTGCAGCCCCTACGTTGCAGCCCACACTAGCCCATATGTAAATCCACCTACTGACAATATTACATAGACACGTGGGAAGTCAGTTAAGTGACATACGTGATACACGCTTGGGTAATCATGTCTCTTTCGAGACATGATTGACTGGGCAGATTTTCCCACAGCTGGTTGCCATTACTTTCTTCGGAAGACTGACAACCAAGGCTATAGGACCAAATCTATTATTTCCTATTTTCATCTGTTCCTCTTACCTTCATTCATTTAGTTAGTTAAGTGCCATACGTGATACACATTTGGGTGATCATGTCTCGAAAGAGACATGACTGACTGGACAGAATATGTTAGTTGCTGTTAGTTTCTACGGTAGACTGGTTGCTAACCAAGGCTATAGAACCCAATCTTTCCTATTTGACCCTTAGTTGAAGTAAAAAGACGGATAATACCTTTCCAAAGGGTATTTGCGCGTAAGTAAATGCAACGAGTTCAAATGGAATTCGAACTCGGCTCTCCGATTTCTCGTTCCGAGTCGATATCAACTGCACCACAACTATCTTTAAAAAAAGCTTTTATTATGTATATAAGCATATTGTGTGTGTGTGTGTGTGTGTGTGTGTGTGTACGCGCGTGCGCTTGTAACATAATTTGAGTCTGCACTTATTTTTCTCATAACTGTGTCCATCTTTTAACTTTTTTCTACCCTCAATGTTTCAAAGTGAAACTGAAAAAACAAGGGTTAATATGTAATTTTTCATTATCCGATAGATTAACTTTCTCGCAGTTGCAAAACAAATCAATGTGCATATACATCGCTCTGAAAGTGATGCTTTCCCCTCTTGTAATATTAGCCTACAGCGTCAGAAGCAGTTGTTGATGTTACAGTAGCAGAGGATGAACCTTCCCACCAACAACCCATATTTTTTTTGTTTTTGTTTTACGGCAGTTGGTAGTGGGTTTCAGCAGAAACGGCAGCGTTTTGTATGACAAGATGTATCCTGGGCGGTCCTGCATAGGCAAAAAACAGCAAAATGAGAGCTCTGGCTAAAATTCTTTAACCGATATTGGTGAATATGTGAGGGTGGTTGGATAATGTTTTTTATTTGAAAACGTGCATTGTTTGTTTCACCCTGAAGTCGTGCTCTCTCTCTCTCTCTCTCTCTCTCTCTCTCTCTCTCTCTCTCTCTCTCTCTCTCTCTCTGTTGTAGTTTCTATGGAAACAAATAGGCTGCATTACTTTCGGATCGTCTCTTTATTATTATATGCTAACAATATAACTTTACTGTATCATACGCCATCACCGTTGGCAAGAAGGCATAGCCAATGGTGGTAGCTAAAATGCTATTTTGTTCCTATTGGAAGTAAATAGGAGGCAATATTTTCAGAGCAATCGTCATGCAGGCGATACGTGTGGAACTAATTTGAATTTATCAATTATTTGACACTTTTTTTTAAGATGGCGTTTTGTAACACTTAAAAACATAAGGAGAGACCTGTTCGTTTAATTTCTCTATAAGAAACACAAGACTACTGTCTTAATTTGTTTCTTTTTTTCGTTATTCCAATGTTTCGACCGTTTGTGATCTCTAGCCTTCATCAGGTGCTAACCTTCGGGGAATTTAGAACAGAATCCTTTATTCCATCTGAAAATACCTTGAGGAATACAGCTGATTTTGACGACCAACGGGTAAAATATTGTGATAATGGCAGTAAACCTTACTCCTTATTTTACAAATTTAGACAAAAAGAAACTAAATTATTTTTATTTCTGGTATGAGAAGTTTTGTGTGGCATATTTTTCTCCGCGTCTGCATTTAATGAATGTGAATCCTTCAAATTTTAATATCGATTTTAATAGAAAAGGTCTAACTATTTTTTCCCCCAGCAGCAAATATAAACCCTCTTTTATTCGGGTGGAATTGATAGTCGCCTCGTAGGTAGAAAAGGGATTTTGTTTTGATCTTATATTGATATTATTTTACGCTATATTTGGTGTGTTTAGTTTTTGCCCCCACAGCTGGGGCTGCTTCGGTACCCCAATGGTTTGCTGAAACAACTAAAAACAGGAGACTAAATTTATCATTTTTGGTATCGGCATATGCGCAATACAATCAAACCGATCTATATTTGTCTAAAAGAATAGTTATTGCCTTTAATTTTCAAAATTTGTCGGTAAATTCATTTTTTAAATTTATTACTTTGTGGAAACGTTAGCTTCTAAAACTTTATGCATACTAATATGTCCCCTAGTACAAATGAAAAACAGAACAAAAATGTTAAGTGTTTAGCGTAAACATTAATGTTCATTTTTTATGAGCTCGGATACGAAATCTAGAATTTAAGAATCTTTAAAATATAAGGCCCTTCTGCTTGTTAATTTTTTTTCTTTAGGACGCAGGTGATTAAACAGCAAGTTGTCGATTTCGGAAAATTATTGGATATTTATTTTTTCTGATATATGACTGCACAGTTATGTTGAGTTAGCTGGAAATTAAAATATATATTTTATGATATGTTTGTGTATGTTTTGATATTTTAAACCATTTTAATTTCTAATTGAATTTCCGGGATGAACAGATATCATTATTTACATGTTTTCCTTTTTACATGCGGACTATTTGTTCTCGTTTTGTTGTTTATCACAACGTTTCGTCCGTTGGCCTTACCTGTCTTTTAAGTGATATAGTAGTAATGAGTTCAATCCCCAAGTCAGGCAGTGTGTATGTACTTGGACTCAGTAGAAACAGGTCGAGCAATAAACTGAGTGGTATTAAAAATAGGAACTACATGAGTAGATAGACTAAACTATCGCCTGGCTCACACTCCACCCATCTCTATTGAATAGGTGTAGAGGCTCATCCCTTGTTCCCTGTTTAGGATCTGGTTTCCGGCTTTCTCTCCTCTAATCTTTACACTCTTACGTAGCCCCCGGCACATCAGTGGCGTTACCGCCTTGCTCGGGGTGATATGATTAAAAAAAAAAGATATTCCTAGACATGGACTGTGTAACGAGAATCGACTACTCCCGTAGTTCAGTCCAGAATTCCTTTTAAATTATTCAGATGAACATACACCCGAGGAAGACCGAAGAGCATAACGGCCGCAATTATAATACGTAGACAAAAAGGTTCAAACTGTTTCGAATATTTCGAATAACAAAGACACTTGTAAAATTTTGTAAAGATTTTGAAAGATGGATAGATTTTGAATTGATGAAATTTGACACACTAATTGAAAAGTCGGCAGAAGAATATGCCTTTTACATAAACGTATTTCAGGTTGAAAATAAAAAAGGAGATATTTTGAATAAAAAAACAAAAAACACACAAAAAAAACAAGAATATAATGACCTTAGAACGAAACACCTGATATTTAAAATGAAAACTTTATATTGCAGGACAATGGTCGCTTTTCGGTCACGTTGGCATTTATACTTCCGTTGCTAGGAATCAATGTTTGATAGCAAGTGAATCGAAAATCAAGCGTTTCTATTTCGGATGTAGGTTTTTCAAAGCAGGTGGAAAGATTCTATTCATTTGGTAAATTGGCGCATCACATTCTTTTGGCTTTTTCATTCAAAATTTGTTCTAAGTAGTAAGCTTATCACCGTTTTTAATTAGGCTTGTCTGGGTGACAGAAATATTTGTGTATTTCTTAATAGTTCCAGTCGTTCGTGTTTTGAGTCTTAGTTTAAAGATGGAGTAGTGGAAAAATTTAGGACGTATTGTTTTTTTTTTGTTTTTTGTTGTTTTTTTTTTTCCTTAATTTCATGACTGAATAATGAGTTCGATCCTCATTGCGTGTCCCATACTTTCGGCATTGTACCACATCGAAGTTACGCTTTTAAAATCACCTCTTTCTCTCTTTCAAGGCGAGTTTATCTGTCCTTCTTTCTCATTTTTTACTCTTCTCTTTTTACTTTTTCAATTGGAGTAGATAGACTAAACTATCGCCTGGTTCACACTCCACCCACGTCTATTGAACAGGTGAAGAGGCTCATCCCTTGTTCCCTGTTTAGGATGTGGTTTCTGGCTTTCTCTTTTCCAATCTTTTCACTCTTTTCTTTTTTTTTTTTTTCAATTGGAGTAGATAAGAATAAGCTATCGCCCGGTTCACACTCCACCCACGTCTATTGAACAGGTGAAGAGGCTCATCCCTTGTTCCCTGTTTAGGATGTGGTTTCCGGCTTTCTCTTTTCCAAACTTTTTACTCTTACGTAGTCCCCTGCGCATCAGTGGCGTTACCGCCTTGCTTGGAGTGATATGATTAAAAAATAAAAAAATAATGATTTGCTGATACAACTTCTACTAATTAATCCATAGCTGGCGGAAGATGGGGTGGATTCATACCTTTTCCAAGATTATTTGCGCATAAGTGAACATAACGAATCCGACTGGAGTTGGAACTCGGCTCTCCGATTTCTAATTCATTACACCACCCGAACATCGAAGATTACAGCACTTGGTATTCTCAAGCGATCACCCACTTAAGGATGACCAGACTCGACGTTGCTTAATTTCACTGATTGCACAAGAACTGGTGTTTCAACGTGATATGGCCATAAACCGAATTTCGGATAAGGTTGTGGAAGTGTACCAATTCTGTTACATAATGTTTACATTTTCACTACCTTTGTAACTAACACACTGACATAAAAACGAAACAATTCCTAAATCTCTTAATGCTATCTAGACTTTCTTGAAGTTATTGAATCCACGGTTAGGTGAGAGCGTAGATGTACTTACCCCATCAAAGCTGGATGCGATCCATCTGGTTTTACGTCGTCTAATGTGAACCCTATTATGGAACCTTCTTCCATTATTGCAGATGAGCCACACATACCTTTTCAGGAGAAGAAATAAAGAAAAGCATATACAAAGATAATAACAATGCTTCCAGAAGTAATAAGAACAAAAAGACAGTTAAGTGAATCCGGCTTTGGCATTAAATAATCTATAAAGGGTCGATATGTCAACTAAACGAGGCACTATTTACACTATTTACATTGTTCGGACTGTTGTCCTCAATTTTTGTGCTGAAATGGCACACAAATAAACAAAATAAAGGTGATAGCTTTTGCACTGGAACTGAAATTCTCATCTATGGACGGCAGGTCAACAACAAATTGTATGAAAAGAACTTGACCTTTGCCAATCCCTGTCATGATATTTGCAAGCGAGAGGGTGGAAGAAAGGAAACTTATTTTTAGTGACTTTACTGTCCTACCCAGGAAGGTGAATGTTATATTTCAGCCCCATTTCAGAAAATAAATATGGGAAGAACTTCTACACAAACGTCATCAAACCTATCTTCAGAAATTCCAGTATAAACATTGAATATTCTAGGTTCTGATTGAAATGTGTTAAAAAATATCACCTGAAGAAGGACGGAGCGTACAACGGTCAAAACATTGTGAATGTGACAATAAAGATGAAAACAACAGTTCAAACAATGTACATAATATAAATAGTTACATCTAATCTCAGAAATATAAATAAATAAACGAGGTGTGTATTAAAATTAGCACATTTTGTAATGATAGATCATGCATACATCTTGGAATTAGCCAAGTTGTCAAGATTGCAAGTGTTGTACGGATACTGTATAATAGTTAGGATTTATGTTGAAACACATTAATATTCTGTATATAATATTCACATTAAATTAGATAATTAAACAATAAATAATATTAGCGTTTATCTTAGAAAATGATAAATGGTGTAAGTAAACATTAAATTTCCTTGTCTAATTTATCAGACAAGAAAATTTGATGTTAAATGTAATAAAAAAATTAACAATAAAACCTACACTACAACTAAGCTAAACACATGTACATATAATTTCATATTCTTATGTATCTCATAAAAGAGTGGTTTTAATAATCGAGGATGGGAATTTGATTGTCTTAATAAAAGAGTTTGGTGGAAAATAATTTAATCAGCACGCGGTAATATGTTTTCCTCTATTTTAGTTTCTGGTGATCACTGACACCAATGACAATTTCTACAGTGGTGGGAGGAAGAGGGGGGCTTTTTGTCTAATCTCTAGCTGCCCTCCCCTCACACAAACACATACATGTATACACCTTTATAGCCGATAATGTAGTTACCTTCACTAATTAGCGATACCTAAGGTAATTTTGGAGAAGGTTGAGGGTACGAATCATCAGATTACTCAACTCTGTCAGTTTTATATTCCCAATCTAGAAGAAGGTGAAAGGGACCAAAACAAAAAAATCATCATTTGAAAAGGCAATTTCAGATAGCGGACGAGATTAAGAAGTTTGCAACGATGCAGCTGATAGCGTTTCCTGAGATAAGGGAAATTCCAAAAGAGTTACTTCGAAGTGGACTAAGGCGCCTTTGCTCAACTCGGCCCCTTTTTGATTAATAATAAGTAGCTAGATCTTTTCTATCGTATATACATGTTATTTTTATTTTGTATTTGTTACGGCTACTTTGTATATAGGACGTGCCAAAGAAGTCACTTTGAAGTGGACTAGGGCGTCTTTGCTTAAGCTCAGCTCTGCTCATATCAAATGGCTAGATCCGTTTTATCGTATAATCATGTTATTTTTATTTTCTATTTGTGCATTTATTTAGTATATGTGACGTTCCAAGTGATTACATCGAAGTGGACTAAGGTGCCATTGGTCAAAGTCAGATACTTTCCCGTTAATATCAAATAACTAGATCATTTCTATTGTATATACATGTTATATTTTTAAGAAATTAATAGATATTTCTAATCTGACAATACTTCTTATTACTCAAGATAAATTTACTCAAACACCTAATAAATATAGTCTTTATAATAATGAGATGATGATTTTCTAAGCGTAGCTTAGATGTAGCACACGGCCAGAAGTATGGCACACTTAGTGAGGATCGGACTCACTACTCACTCGTAATTGTTCTAGCAAGACAATATCGCTAACTAAAGCAACACATCAAGGTGCTCTTATGTTAATGAGATATGTGATAGCATAAAAGAAGTATGTAATGTAACGGGCACCAGACTGAATTACTTTTTTTTATAAAATCTGCACGTTGAGACTCATTGAATATAAACAATTTCCTTCAAAATTAACAAATGATAACTTCACGATCAGCAGTTCTTCCACTGTCAAATGCATTTTTGGAAAATATTTGAAAGCCTGAATATGCTCATTCTACAAAGTTGTAAATTTGTAGATTTCTGGTGCTTCAAGTTGATCATATGACGGGTGTTACGCTGTCTATTAATATGCAGTGCTACCCAGTTCTGGGTGCATTTTGGTACTTCCAGAGTTAATGTTCAGCTGCTAATGAAATTTGTATCATCTTAGGCTGATATCGAACGATTGTTGTGGAAATTTGAAAATAAGAAACTTTGATTGTGATTGGTTAAGGGTAAAACGGAATCCGACTATCTGATTGGCCAAAACACATTAAACAATTGGTCAGAATTTATATTGGTCAGAATTTATATTAGATACCTCCACTCATTCGTTGAAAAAACAGCATAACGTGTTAAAAAGCCCCAAACTTAATAAAAACAAATTTTATCGTCAAAATGTTTATGTTATTATTAAGAGGGAAGATCAAACTATTTTTTATTATTTATTAAATTTTTTATTAAAAATTTTGTTTTTTTCTTTGGTTTTTGTTTTTTTCGTTTTTGTTTTTGTTTTGTTTTTTTGTTTTTTGTCAGCGAGTGACCAGCTTTTTACAAGAGTTTACGTAATATTACGCAGGTCATTTTTTGCTGGTGAAAGACACTTTAATTTGGAAATACTTGCAAAAATCAAATGATGGTCAGATTCTGATGAAGATTTCAGGACTTATTTACAAATGACTGAAATTATTTTTGAAATCATTATTTTTACAAAATTATGGCAAAAATATATTTTTACATATGTACCCCACATTTATACACACACACCTTCAATTAATTTCATGAAATTTCTAGAAATTTACTATCGCGCTGAAACTTTGTTTTATAAATTAAATGCAGGACTCTTTGGGGAATGTAAATCACCTATTATTTTGTTTTTCAAACAGTTGCTCCTTTTTAAAAACTCTGTTCCGAATAGTGAAAAAAATGTAATAAAACCATACCATTTTTTATTTAGATAAACTTTTAATTGCTTTTATAAACAATATATATATATATATATTAAGGATAGAAAGAAAAAGGGCAAACATTTCGATGTTTTATTTTTCACTTTTTAAGTATTTTTTTCAGTATAATAATTTATAAAATTTCAAAAATCTTTTAAAACTTCTTCCAATTATTAGTTTATTAAGTTAATAAATGAACACTATATTTACTAATCGAAAATTGAAAAGTTTAATACAAATCTTCCTTCACCAAGATTTTTTAAATAATTAAGACATTTTTTTGTGTGCAGATATCTGGGTGTTTTATTTTTATGGTAAGGCGTACGTGACATATCACAAATTATTACCTCTGTCATGTTATGTAATCTCATTCTCTCAGTTATTAAATTTTAAAATTAATTTAAAAGACAGTTTTATATTATTTTAATTTTTATTTTTCAGAAAGCATCTTCAAACTTAAGGTTATAAAGCTAAACTAACTGAAATCCTATAAAATATTAGATAATTGCTAAAAATATGTTAAATTTTTAATTTTACTATCTAGTTAAAAACGAAAAAACGTAATGTTCACTTAGGTTACATAAATTTATGTTAATTCCGGTTAACCATACTGAACCTATTTGACAAGTCCAGTTGTCACTAATTAATCAATACTTCAGAAACACTTTTATACTACACTTCAGTCAGTAAGCAAGTAACTTGTTTCAAATCAGATTTCTGTCACTTTAAATTTGCTAATTTTACTAAAATTAATGTGTCAGCGATATATAATTTATTTTTGCAAGATTTTTAAAACTGAGAAATAGCTTTTGTTTACAAATGTGCCGATCGCTCAAAAATATCCAAAAAATTGATTTTTTGTTTAAATCTTAAAATTTTACATTCCAATCAGTATAATTTCTGTTTTAAATACACCAGAGTATTTTGCTTACTGGAAATAGTAATTTTAATCTTTTCGTTTTCAATTAAAGCTCAAGTGAAAGCTTCAAGAAAGATTTTTATTTATTAAAATTAATTTAAAACGGAGGTATCGAAAATGAGTGGAGGTAGCTTATTTATATATAAAATTGAATAAAAGGATCAACTTTGAATAGACCCAAATCATATAATTACAATTACAATCACGCAGAAGCCATACCAGAATGCCAGTCGCAAAATAATTGCTCTCGGATCGGCCTATGGAAGAGAAAGTCTGATATGGAGACCACCAAACTTTCTATGACTCCAGAATAGACATCATTGAAGAAAAATTCTCTTGCGTAATATATGCGTATAAAACGAAGTATTTACAAGTTAAAATTTCGAATTTTATTTACCCATAAACTGTTAAGCCAAATCAAACTAGACTGAGACTCTTGTGAAATATCTTCAACTCGAAAAGATTATTGAACTTTAAGCGATCAGACAATTCATGAAAAATTTTAAAGCAAACGCATTTCTTTTCGGCCCCTATTTAACCATAATAATCCAGTCAGTGGATCTTACTGTTTTTTCATGTCTCATCGGGTGATATCGATTTTTACTCATGTTTCAATCAGTGGAAAATAATTCGGAATTTTGGCCTAGTTTTTGTAAAGTTGAGACTGTTGACTAAAAAGGTCGACAAAATAGTTGGAGACTCGGTCCTGTACAAGTACACTGTTTGGAGATCAATCATTAGCATTCTGATATTTAAACAAAAAAGAACGTATTTAAAAAATAAGCATATAGAGCGATTTAACCTTTTTCTCTCCAATAGGGTCGATCGTAATACAGAAAAGTCTTAATGACTGTCCCCATGGGGATTCTTTGTAGTAGTTGATTGCGAAGAGATGGCAAGGTCGGTGTAAAACTGATTTTGTTCTGAAGACTGACAGGAGACGCCATAATGACATATTGAGCCTGAAAAATACAGAAATCGTTCATAAAATCTTCATTTTTCCCCTCAAAATGGAAATATAAAAAGGTAAAAAAAATACTGAGCAACACACACACTCTCTCTCTCTCTCTCTCTCTCTCTCTCTCTCTCAAATATATATATATATATATATAAGTTGAACATATGGATCGAAATCCGACAAGATGAATAGAATAAGTAAAGAAGTAAAGAACAGGTAGGGTCTTTAATCTAATGTTTCACTTAAACAAACCTCACATACTAACTTTACCGACTCATAAACGCATACATTCGTACGTGCTTCTTTCTTACACACACACACATTTATACATGATTCTTTCATTTTATTTAAAAGAAAGAAAATTGTACACTCGCTTGACAGTTGCATACATTATTTCGCTACAATTTTGAACGGAAATGCATATCGTTTTGTCATTCACCCATATACTACCGTTATAGACAGATAAACACTTAATTCGTCTACAGTTTAAATACGCTTGACGCATGCATTATTTTTGCATGCATACACTTAAATTCAAAATAAACATCTATCGTTTTTATTACACGTGGTACACACACACTTGGATAAACATGAATTTTTCCTCTACATTTAAAATATTCATCCATTGCTTTGTTACACGTGACACTATCTGACCAATGAAATCAATCCTCAATCAACATACTGTCTCTGTGAATTTTTAAAACCTTTTTTTAAACGATTCTTTTTTAAAAAATCTCTCAAAAGTCTTGTTCAAAGTGAAACATGTTCGATTAAAAACACTTTTTCCTACCTGTTATTTACTTATTCTATTCGTATCTATCTATCTATCTATCTATACATATATATATATATATATATATATATATATATATAACGAAGTGAAAGAACAGATAGATCAAAACCCACTGTTCATGCATTTACTTTTATAAAGAGTGCTCATACAAAGTAGAGCGTAATATTGCAATTTTGTTATTATATGGTTTATTATATAAATTATGTATTATATCACTACATAAAAATTATCATGTTTCAAAATAATACTATTCTTCTTCAGGTGATATTTTAGAATAAATGGTGAAAATGATTTATTTAGAAAATATAAGATGAATTAATGGCTATTTAGAAAATTAAGGAGTGGTAGTTGGAGGAAGTTAAACAATAAGCTTGTAGGTGTATCAAAATTGCTCAATGAAAAGTGAGAATTAGGTTGAACTATGGAGTTGGAAATTTGGGTCGCGAAAAAGAACAAAGTAGCAAAATGTCAAAACATGACACTTTTTAATTTATCTGCGTAAGATACATAGTGGGACCATGCATTATTTACATGGGTAGATAATAATTTTTAACAGCAGGTTGGATTTTAGGTTTTTTTAAATTTGATTTTGTACTACCTCAGCTGTTAAAAGGGCTGGATTGTTTAGGTTGGAATTAGAATTAAGTAATTAATGTATACAAAGGTATATTGAAGTTAAGAAAACCAAATGAGTATTGTGTGGATCGTTTATTTTAGGAAAATAATTTTTAAGCAATATTAGAGCATAAGTTATAAAAAAACAATTGTAATTAATTAAATTTTAGAGAAAAATATTTTCGATGTTTGCATAAAATCGTTAATTCATCTCTACAATTTAGTAGTAGTTTTGTTTTAGGAGAAATCATTCAGGCAGAGAGGACAAATGTCATAGAATGATTTAAAGATTCTTGGGGTTTTTTTGTTTTGTTTAT
This sequence comes from Ascarosepion bandense, assembly GCA_037127315.1. Lineage (NCBI taxonomy): Eukaryota > Metazoa > Mollusca > Cephalopoda > Sepiida > Sepiidae > Ascarosepion > Ascarosepion bandense. The sequence continues at coordinate 159,199 of JBBBDQ010001904.1, read as the reverse complement.
TTCAAGAATGTTTCCATTTTACTATGGGAGTTTTATTTGTCTCTTTTAATTTCCAAAAATACGCAGAAAAAAGATGTTTGGGTTTGGTACGTGTTTGTTTGGTTTATTTGTTTTGTTTTCTTTGTTTTTTGTTTTGTTTTGTTTTTTTTTGTTTTTTGTTTTTTTGCAGGAGGTTAAATGTAAATACCACCTCTACTCAAAAGTGTTCTTAGTAGATCCTATGTAAACTTTTTCATAGTTGAGTTTTCATTTGATGATATAGTTAATTGGTAAACAATAGAATTTTTTATATTTATTTTCCAGTGGGTAATTGTTAAGATTTTGACAATTATATATATATATATATATATATATATATATATATATATATATATATATTAAATAAGCGACCACACCTTGCTACCCGAGTTTCAGCCGTCAGGTATCTTCAGACAGATGCTGACAAGAACACCTGTTCTTGTGACAATCTAACTGAGAATACCTCACAGTTGAAAGGTGTGACAGCTTATTTGGTAAATATATTTTGCTCTACATTTTTCTTCTTACTGAATTTTGTATTGAGTGCTTTTTTATTGTTCATACCTTGGGAGCAGCTGTTTTCCGCCTTCCTTTTTTTTTTTTTTTTTGCCTTTTGTATATATATATATATCGAAACTGCTCTCTTTTAATCATCTGAAAGAACTTCTCACGCTAATGTTTTCAGCTGATATGAAGTGGAAAGAGTATATTGTATCAATTGCTAAGTCTGCAGTTAAGAACATTGGTACACTATGTCGTGCTATACATTTTTTCGCCAAAATCTATCTTATGTATTTATAAATCTACCATTTGTAGTTGCTTTGAATATTGCTCTAATACTTGCTTTAGTGATCCCGCTATATATTTAAAGATTATTGATAAAATACAAAGAATAATCTGCAATGTTTTTGGTCATAACCTGGCATCTCGGTTTCAGTCCCTTTTCCCACCACCGTAACGTAACTTCCCTGTGCTTTCCTATACATTTTTCATGATAATTGTTCTGATAAATTTTACGCTATGGTACTTAAACTTTATGAACTTAAACATATTACTAGATTGGCGGTATGGTCTCATCATTTTACAGTTGAAATAACTAATAACCGTAAGTTCTATGGTAATAGTTTCTTCTGTCGAACTGACCACTTGTAGAACTCTTTTCTGACTTGCTACTTCTCAGTCAACTTTGATCTTCAAAAATTTGAATGCAATATCAAATCGTTATCGTCTGTATTCTGAATTCCTGTCTACGTGCCCTTTTGGGTGATTAATTATTTTCTATCCTACAACTCCTTTCCTACGGACGAAACGTTACTAGCCTCTCACTACACTAACACTATTTTCATAGTAGATGGTCAGACGAGCTCCATTCCTCAGTTCTACCAGTCCAGACAATCACAGCCAGAACCCATCATGCCACATACGCAGGGTCGACTCATTAAAATTCTCTTTACATTCCACTAATAAAAGGAAATTCACTCAGTCAGCGTTTTCTCTAGAACTATTATTTTGTAAAATGAAATCCCTAAAATATCCTTCCTCGATCATTATGACCTTAACCTCTGTAAGTCTATGGTCAACCGTTATCTATATTATATATATTCATAATATGCATTATATACTTATTCTTTTTGCACCTTGGAAACGATCTCATTTAGTGACCCTCTACTTTGAGTGGCCCTTAGACCTATATGAAAAATAGTATTAAAATACTCAGATTTAACAGAGAGAATGGGTCTCAAATTCTGGTACTCCAGGAATTGTCGGACAACATTTTTAGGAATGAGTTGTCCCTCTAAAGAGCCCAGTTACTTTTCTTCCAGTTGTCTTCAGATTTGCATGGAATACTCTCCCTTAACTTATTCAAGATCACAGTAAAAATTGTCGTTTACAATTTGACCAAAGAAGATGAATTTGTTTTGTTTCTGTTTATTTTTTTGTTGTTTTTTTCTGCTTTTGTTTCGTATTTTGTTGTTTTTAGATTATGTTTTGGAACAGTGATCTCCACTGCAATGACTGATACACTTTGTATCAAAACTGAAATTGGGATCTAAACTTATTTATAAATGGAACTTTGTCTCTGTGTGTGTGTGTGTGTGTGTGTGTGTGTGTGTGTGTGTGTGTGTCCGTTGCCTATAGACTCCGAAACGGCTGAACCGATTTTCTTGAAAATTTACACAGTTGTACTATAAGCGTCTGCGAGTGTTCTTAGCTAGGTTTTGTGTCGAGGTACCCCCGATAAATATCGAAAATCGATAATCGAAAAAATCGGGTGATAGAAGGCGTGGTACACTCATAGACAAAGACATAAGAAACGATATTCGGAATTTCAAGGTTGCAGTTCTTACAATAGTGCAGAAAATCGATAATACATATATATATATATATATATATATATATATATATATAAAGCAAGATGTTTGTATGTGTGTCTGTTTATCTGCCTGTATGTCTATATTTTTTTCAGCCCTTTTATTTTAGTTTTTTGCTAAGAACTACAATTATACCTACTTAGAGCCACTAAGTAGGTATAATTGTAGTTCTTAGTCTCAGCCATGATACCATTTACTCGGAGGACTTATTTAGCCTTCAAAATTCAGTTTACGACGAAAAAAATTTATTTGATCTCGATACCAGGAAATCAAAATTTGACTTACATCCATTCGATTTTCTTTCAGTCTACGGTTTCGCTGAAAACAACTATTGCTTTTTAGTCTTTTGTGCCAACGTCCAAAGAGTCTGAGCTCCAGGACCATGGATTAGTTTTAAAGTTTTCATTACACCCGAGCAACGCCGGGCTATACTGCTAGTCATCTATAGTTTAATCTTCGAATTCCCTGCAGATTGGCAACGCAAGTTGACAGAAAAACAATAAACACGCTGCTTCAAAATGTGTGCTATGAATGCTAAGAAAATAATACAATGGACAGCTTGATAACGCTTTGGTTAGAAAGTTTAGGAACATCATGCAAGTTTCTGCTATAATTTTGGCAAAACAGAAAATTAGTCGTATTTTCTTTCTGTCGTATATTGAAAATCTGCAGTTCGAATTCAAATTCCAGTTTAAAATCTGCAGTTCAAGTTCGAATTCCGGTTGAATTCGTTACATTCACTTACGCACAGATACTCTTGGGAAAGGTATGAATCTATCTATTCTCCCTCCAGCTATGATTAAATAGTAGGACAGATTAGGCTCTGTAACCTTGGTTTGAAACCAGTCTACTAAAGAAAGTAAAGGCAACATACTGCGGAAAAATCTTTAACCAGTCAGTCATATCTTATTCGAGACATCATCGCCCAAGCGTGTATCACATATGGTACTTAACTGACTGATTGATTGAAAATCTATTATAGACTAATGACAAAGACATGTTTTTCCCAAAGTATAGCAAACAATTATTAGTGATCCCTGATTAATGGTACCTTAATAATTAGAAAAACAAATTTGTAAAGTGTTTCAGGATGCTTCTTTTCAAGTCCAGTTACTGAATGCAAACTTTCAATGTCTTTGGGTTCTCTCCACTTGTAAAACTGACACAAGATAATCTCTCTATTTTGACCTTGTGGAATATTGAGGTTAGTATAATAAAAATATATAAAATATTTTAAAATATATAAAATATTTTATAAATATATAAAATATATATAAATATATAAAATATTTTTAAAATACTCCCCTTTATACGTCCTGTTGGTTGGGGGTAAAAAATACGCCGACTGCTTACTTGTGCAGAGGAGTAAACCACTTCAGAAAAAGAAAAACCGGTTTAAGTTTTGACTCTTTAAAGTTATGTCTACCTACCTATTGAACAACAGCATTAACCCTCTAGGGCCATTCGTATCATATTTGATACAGTATTTCCCTATAAGGAAACATTTGGTGTTTCCCTATAAGGAAACATTTGGTATTCATTGACTGAGCAGTCAGTACTGCTTTCATTTGAAATTTATAAAATATTTCTCTTAAAAAATTTTTCAGAAAAATATTTCTTTCAAGGCTTGTTTTCATACTGTATCAAATATGATACGAATGGCCCTAGAGGGTTAAATAACCTGGAAAATTTTAATACACCGTAGAACAAAAACTAAACCTTTCTCAAGTCTTATTTTGGTACTTTCTGGAATATCAGCAAGATCAACACGAAATTATACTGATTCCTCTTTTCTCTTTCATAAAATTATTAATGATTTAATACAGTAGCGATATGTGAATGAAAATTTTGCGACTATATCATTATAAATACAATTTAAAGAAGGTTATATAACCTGGTGTTTGAACTTGAGCTTACAAATACTTTATACAATAAAAACTTACTTTGAATTCTCGTCCATTGATATCTTTAACAGTTACTTCCTTTTCATTTTGTGTAATTTTGCAAACGGGGTGTTCCAATAAAACTCTGCCTGAAACGAAGAAATAAAATCAAATTCAGATTGTTTTAACAAACATATACATAGGCATTAATAATAATAAAAATATATATACTTAATATCCGCTCCAACCTCTAAATGACTCTTTGAACATTATTTCCATCTAAGATTTGACAGCCACCTAAAAGAGAGATATACTTTATCTTATTAACGAAGATATATAAATTTTAATACACTATGCCCAAATTTGTTTTGACATTTCTCAAGCATGTCCGTTGGGATTTTTTTACTTATCCAATCCAATTCATACTTTGAGCAACTGGCAACAAATCCTATACAATCGGAGAAAGTATAACAGTTCGGAATGTATTGCCACCGTAACTTATTCGCCATCCTCGTATCTAGGGTAAACATCTTCCTCGCTAGATGATATAAGTCGGTTCAATACTGAAGGATCAATGTTTACTGCTGAATTTTTAATGTAGTTGTGTTTCCAATCATTCTTACTGGAGAAAGTCACTGACCGAATGTGGTGGTCGGGGGAGGAGAATTAAAAAATCACGCAACTATAATCACGAGATGTGACGTGCCTCAGAACAAGCTTTAAAATTCCAAAATGTTAAAAAAGACAAGAGGAAATGTGTTTTGGGAAACTGACATTTTTTTCTATTTTTGGGAAAGTAATAGTTAATGTGCGTTGTGGTCCAGTGGATATCGGCTCGGAACAAGAAATCGGAGAGCCGAGTTCGAATTCCATTTGAATTCATTGCATTCACTTACGCGCAAATACCCTTGGGAAAGGTATTAATCCGTCTCTTCCCTCCAGTTATGGGTTAAATAACAGGACAGATTGGGTTCTATAGCCTTGGCCGGCACCCAGTCTACCGCAGAAATCAATGGCAACCTACTGCGGGATAATCTTCTGCCCAGTCAATCATGTCTCTTTCGAGACATGATCGCCCAAGCGTGTTTCACGTATGGCACTTAACTGACTGGATAGTTAATGGGAAGATTGTCTGATTCTTTATATCGAAATATTCGGTATTAACCGAAAAGCCAATGCTACTCTTGGTTGAAATTTATAAAAATCTATTAAAACAATTTTTCATGTTTCCAAAGTATACTGTTATAGCTTTTTCAAGTATTGATGGTAGTTTCTTTTCTAACTTTTTGTTCGAAGTAATGTGGAACGTTGACATTGTGATTGCCATTATTTTCTTTTTGAGTTAAAGGTGCTCTCCATTTTAGTTGTGGCTGTTGATGTTGGTTTTGTTACTTGGTAAAGTTGTTTACAGATTTCATTCGTTTGAAGCCATGTTTAATCATTTATCTGAAAAAGTGGTTGTGTGCAACTGAAAGCTTCTATATTTATGAACAGGTTGATCTCTATTCATGTGCCCCATATGAAAGTTTCGATCTGACGTGGCTATTTAAGAACACGACTGTTTTAGTTTTGTAGCAACTTGTGGTGTTGTGCAAAACTAACTCCAGTGCAGCGTATTCAATTTCCTAATCTGGTATCCTGAAGTTTTATAAATCCAGGCTAAATTTATGAAGCTATTGAATATTCCGATGATAGTGATGTATTAAACCACTAAAAACGAATTAGATTTGTTTTACGATACACTAGAGAAAATATGCCAAAGCGATTTTCAAAAAATTATAAGATATCTCGGCGCGAATATTGAAAATGAACATTAGAGTGAAATGCTTGGTAAATATGAATGGTTTGAATAGTGCATAGTGATGACCACAACTTGATTCGAAAAATGTCCATTACGTTTGACCACCTGGAAAAGAACCAGACAAACTATATGACAAATGATTTAGAAACAATTTTTCAAAAAAAAGAACAATTCATATAACAAGACATGTGAAATACAAATAAATAACAGTCATGATAAATAAAAGAGCGTAATATGTACATCAGAGAACTCTTTCATGCTAACAGCAAATAAATCTATAATACAGTAAAAGTTTGTAAGAGTTCGTAATACTAAAATTTGTAGTAAGAATGGAAATCGCCAAGATACAAAGGGAAAAAGTCATTGAAATTTTGACACTCAGATTACCTTGGAATAGAGTCAGTCAGTTAAGTGCCATACGTGATACACGCTTGGGCGATCATGTCTCGAAACAGACATGACTGACTGGGCAGTAAGTTGCCATTACTTTCTGCGGTAGACTGGTTGCCAACCAAGGATATAGAACCCAATCTGTCCTGTTATTTAACCCATAACTGGAGGCAAGAGACGGATTAATACCTTTCCCAAGGGTATTTGCGCGTAAGTGAATGCAACGAATTTGACTGGAATTCGAACTCGGCTCTCCGATTTCTCGTTTCGAGTCGATATCCACTGCACCTCAACATACATCCTGTTACTTAAAATGATAAACGAAATTTATGAAAACGGTTCAATACCGGAATATCTACATGAGTTTTCATAAGGTTGACAAAGAAATCGTATATAAATGAATGAGAAGCTCATGGAACGATCAGATTCAGGAGCAACATATCAAAATTACATAAGATTCTATTGAATATATCTCGTCGTAAAAATAAATCAAGAATGGAGGAAGAACAACGCGCTAGAACAAGAAATACAATTATCATTAGCAACAGAAACGGAAAAAATTATATACTTGTTTCATTTCTTACATAAAAGCAGTCGGTGAAGTACAACAGAAAAACCTCCTTTGATTTTTAAGAAATCTTGATCGACATGTAAAGAATATGTGAATAATCCGCAGCCCGCATTGGAAACCAACAGCTTGTATGCAAATAGACAGCAAATTGGGCATATAAAAACAAATAAAAGACTGCAACAATGATATGTTTTCTAACCGGATTTAACTCTTAAAAGAGAGATGATTCAAAAAGAACTACATGGCTTACCAGGATTTATTATCGGCAGGCGTAAACTTAACAGCATCTAGACGACACTATACTGATAGCAGATTTGTTTTTTACAGCCTATCAAAATATTTACAAGTTATTTTAAAGCCAGAAAATATATTTAGACGGTAAGGATTCTTTTGAGAAAATAATGATTTACTGATACAAGGCTTACTATTTAATCCATACCTGGGGAAGAATAGATGTATTCATACGTTTTCCAAGAGTATTTACGCGTAAATAAATATAATGAAGCCAACTGGAATTGGAACTCGGCTCTCCGATTTTCACTTTCGAGCAGTTCTTTTCTTTTCGCCATTGTTAAATAAGAAACTGTATTTTGCCTCTAACTACTACGGTAATTTTATCCTTTCAGCTGGACAACCAAATATAAATAATATTTGTTATTAGAACCTGTTGCAATATCGTTATTTTAAAGAATTTAAGTGTAAAATGGCTCCGATAATTTATTCTACATCCCTTTACTCCGGCCATTAGTATCTCTCTCTCTCTCTCTCTCTCTCTCTCTCTCTCTCTCTCTCTCTCTCTCTCTCTCTCTTCGTGTTCGGTCATGCTAACAATTCAGTCGACTGGCCGCCACTATTGACATGAGTTGAAATATTTTGGTGTCACTGTTTGCTGGAATTTCTCACTCGACTTCAGTTCAAAGTCTGTTTTGTAAGTGGCCAGCCATTCTTGCTTTTTCCTGTATTTAATGTTAATTTTCTTTTCGCCATTGTTAAATAAGAAACAGTATTTTGCCTCTAACTACTACGGTAATTTTATCCTTTCAGCTGGACAACCAAAGGGTTATTTATTTCGTCATTTTAAAGTTTAGATTCGAAGGCTTCTTTCGACATTAACTAAGTTGAAACTTGAAGGAAGAAAAAAAATCTTCAGTTTCAACTTCTTACTTTTTTTTATTATTATTTCAATTGGAGTAGATAGATTAAACTATCGCCAGGTTCACACTCCACCCACGTCTATTGAACAGGTGAAGAGGCTCCTCCCTTGTTTCCTGTTTAGGATGCGGTTTCCGGTTTTCTCTTTCCAATCTTCTCACTTTTTTTTCAATTGGAGTAGAAAGACTAAACTATCGTCCGGTTCACACTCCACCCTCGTCTACTGAACAGGTGAAGAGGCTCATCCCTTGTTTCCTGTTTAGGATGCGGTTTCTGGTTTTCTCTTTTCCAATCTTCTCACTCCTATGTAGCCCCCTGCACATCAGTGGCGTTACCGCCTTGCTCGGGGTGATATGATTAAAAAAGAAAAAAAAATAGTTATCAATTACACTATATGCGTATCCAAGCTTACAACACTTGATATTCTAAAGTGGAATAAGATAGAATATCGGGTAATTATGGTGGGTAAAAAAGACGGCCCAGCGTGCAGGTTACTCTTAAATGGTTACAGAATCAAGCAGTTGTATAACCACACTGTTGTTAATGTGGTGCTGATTTCTGAAAAGTCTATTGATGCCCGCTTTCGAAATGTTTATGTCCCTCTTTTCGTTTTCTGAGCAAAGAATCAAAAACAATGTAAGAAAGGGTGAAATGGGTGCTGGACTGCAGCAAATGAAAAATATCATCACAAATGAACAGGCTTGAAGCTACTGAAGTTTGGTTTACGCAACGAATGCCGTATTTTAAAGAGAACAGGAAATACAAAGAAACTGGCAGAAAGACAATAGGAACTTTTATGACGCATAACAAAAAACGATGTTTCGAAAGAAAAATCCACAGGCTGTGTCGCTGGCAAGAGAATGGAAAGCAATTCTTAACGAAAAGAATATAAATCAGGTTCGTAAAGCAGCAAATATTTCTAAATGAAGCAAAAAGAAAAGCAATGATACCAAAGTAGATTTTTCGCCCAGTGTCATAACAGAGCCTTAAAGGATTTAGGCACGTCAAAAGATCGATCTAGAAGATGATGTCTTAGCCACCAGATTCATGTCTCACGCGATGCCTGCAGCTGCCCTTGGAATTAGTCGACCCAGAGGTGTACTAGGATGACAGAAAGATAATATAAGCACACGTCTCGCGATGGAAAAGACAGCGTCTCTCACACTCTTCCGAGAAGATCCACGTTCGGAAAATCCCCACCCCTCGCCACAAGACCTCCACTCGCTGATATTGACGGAGTCTAGTGGTGAATAAACATCAATTTTACGTATGAGACACTTACTCTCGGGTTCTTCCTAGTCTATAAAGTGATAACGTTACACAAGAGAATCTTCAATTTTAGAAACAACGGAAAAATATTGCTTAAAAACTATATCAGCGTAAAATTGAGCCTATTGAGAAATTCCGACAACAAGTTAATCAAGGAACATTAAAAAACATTTAAAAAAATGTTGAAAAAAACAGATAGGGTTTCAGTTATTCAATTCAAAGCTGAAGTCCATACAGTCAAGGTTAAATTGTGAATTTTAGATAGATGAAACAAAATAGAGCATTTGTATTTTGGCGCATTTGTACGGCACGAATCGATATCAAAAGCAAAAACTGAAACACATTTTGTTAAGCATAATATTTCCCTGATAGGTTTGAGCTTTCATTCATACGCTAATCAGCTGTCTTATCGATTATGATATTTTTCTCAAACTTTATACAGCTGTTGACATATAAATATTCCTATTACACTGTTACTTTTTAATACTTTTACGATTGATTACAAGATTTTATGTTTATATTGATTATGATGCAAAACAACCACTTCTTTAAATTACTTAATCATAATAACCTCATTTATTAAATTTCAACTGAGAAGCAAAATATAAACAAATTTGTCGGTTCAGATTTGCAGTTAATTGTGTGTGCATTTAAATAAGTACAAATCGTTATTTTTCCGATAAAAGTAACTACAGCCTGCGTAACACTTTCGAAACATTCAAGATACTGGTAAACACATGATTTCATAAGCTATATATCAGTCAGTTACCATACGTGATACATGATTAGGCAACATAATTTTCTGTAGATTTCCATTTCTTTCTGCGGCAGACTGGATGATAGGATCCAATCTGGCCCGCTATCCAGTCCATAGCTGAAGGGAGAAGAGATGGATCAATACTTTTCCAAGGGTATTTGTGCGCAAGCAAATGAAACGAATTCGACTGGAATTCGAACTCGGCTTCTCGATTTCTCATTCTGAGTTGATATCTATAACACCACAACGCACATCACTGGTGAAATTCAGTTAAAATGGCGTAAAGGATATACATGATATTCACTGGAAGTTAATAAATTAATAAATTTGGGATAAGGTTACAAAATTTTCACAATAATGTGTTAGAATGAATTCAAAACACACAAACACACACACACACATATATATTTATATACATATATATAATTTATAATATAAATATGTTATAATATCACTACAAAAGTAGCTATTTTGTTTCGACGCTACTTCGACTGGTGCTAATTTCAAGTTGAAGAATTTTAAAAGGTTCAAAACTACCCAAACCCTCTCAGTTTTTCAACTTGAAATCAGTACCATCACTTGATAAGACACAAGAAGTATCGAAACAAAATCGATACTTTTGATAGTATAAAATATTTGTTATAAATTCTAAATAAATATTATTCGCTCTACTTTGAATTGAACACTTTTTAAAAAATATATATATTTTTTTTTTTTTTTGGATACAGAATTTTATTCCATCCACACCTAGCTAATTGTGTATATATATATATATATATATATATATATATATATATATATATATATATATGACCACACTATATATATATATATATATAGAGAGAGAGAGGTGTGTGTGTGTGTGTGTGTGTGTGTGTGTGTGTGTGTGCAGAGTGGTCAAAAAATAGGTTGTCAGAAGATCTAATAGGTTTGTGTATCGGTTATATTATCACAATAAAAGTTAATTTTCAATGTAATAATTGTATTAGTAAATATAATTTTATATGTAATCTTAAAATAAATGTTATAATTTACTGTACACCTACTCTTTGACCACCACACATACACACACACACACACACACACATATATATATATATATAGTATGTCAAAATATTCCGAAATTTACATTCGTTGAATGGCCATTTCAGCGAGAAAATATATATTGTCCCTCACCGGTAGCATGACTAGGGCTGAATTTCATGCACAACGCCATCTTCAGGTGCTGGAGATGGCGTTGTGCATGAAATTTTGATTAGTGCTACCGGAGCATGATATAATATTACGTATATTTATTAATGAATATATTATCTTACATCGAGCATTATTTTATTAACATCAGCACTCAGTGTGCGATATCATATATAATGGACAGTGAATCAACACCAAGTGGCAACAGTTTGTTTCATGAATAAAGCTCAATCTTTAAGCGCCTGTCGGTTGAGCTTAAGCATAAAAAACTGTCGCAACCGGGTGTTGATTCATTGTCCACTTTTATACTTACATCTGCTCAATCCCTGATTTTCAGCACTTTAATCCAGCTTGTCCTAAACTATCATATATATATATATATATATATATATATAGTATATCGAGGCAGCAAGTAATTTTCTAAACATATGCTATTAAATATAAGAGACAATGAATGTCTATTATGTTTAATCATGAGCCGTTCTAAACGTCGTATTTTTGCTTTAATTTTAGTTGAAAATACAGATAAAAATTCTCCAACATTTGGATAATTATTTATTGGTTTTCTTCTAAGCTTTCGGCTCACATGAGCCATCTTCAGAGAGGTAGTTTAAACTGAAATATTATAAAATCCACCATCACCGACGATTTTATTTTGTGTTGACATAAAACCCCGCTTGGCAACAGCAATAGTTACCAAAAATAATAAACGCAGTTCTTAAGTTTGCGATGCGGTTTTATGACGTCACACCGCGGGATAGCGCGAAATGACAACAAAACCATGTAGTCAAATGCAATGTAATATGTTATTTCCTGTTTTAAAGTTGATTTTATTGAGTGTTGGTTGTTTTGATTTGATGTACATGGCCTCTAATCTAAAATACTGTCGAGGAAGGAACAGTCAGGAGAGTGAGAGAGGGGAGTGGTAGAGAAAGAAAAGAGAGCTGAATTTACTAGAGAGAGACGGAGACACATGTAATAATGGTCTATAGATTCAAGAGAAATCACCCTAGCCAGAGGGAGACGTTCACCGACATAAACACCCAGGCTATGCACGTGAATATTTCTCGATTCCTAGCTATCTTCCCCTCTTTAGGGGTGGAAGATAGCCAGGACTCGAGAAATCAGAGGAGGGGGTTGTAGAATTAATGTTGGTTTCACAGGGAGCTAGGATGTCTTGGAATCTTTCGTGGAAGAAGGATTACACACTGCAAAATTTGGTACGTACACCATGGATGTTTGAAAAAGAAATGTATATGGCTTTCGGTGTTTTTGTTTGACTGTTTTAGTTTTGTATCTTTGGTTGTGAATTTTCATATTTTGGGTTCATTGATAGGGAGAAGCACCAACAGACGATCATCAACTGCGACATATGTAGACTGCAGCATAACGTGGCCTCATGGTTCCCTACCGGAAGCGCTTGCAGGGACACCCATCCATGCGCGTCATAGCACTGCAATACCCTGATATTACGCGACTATCGATCAGAACAGCTTCTCGATGCTACGCAAGAGTTCGGGCTCTAAATTACCAATCGGTAGCAGCAACCAGTAAACTGCCAACCCGGTACCCTCAGTATAGAGAGACGTTGCCACCATCCGCACAAATCACAGAAAAATCTCAAATGCACAGCTATTAAGCTTCGAAGAGAGGAAAGAAAACTCTTTCTTAAACAGGAAACAAGGGATGAGCTTCTACTTCTGTTCAGTACTCCATTTTCGGTCTGATCTCGCTCTTATAAAAGTATGGGATAGCATGAGGAGTCAGATACTTACAGGAGCTAAACAGGAAATCAATTCTTTTACCTGCATATTTAGCGATTGATCGTAAAGGAATTTCACTGGAGGTCGGTTGTGACCTACTATCTTATATTGTCGACCATTCCAAAACACAATTTAAACTTAGATATTTCGTGATAATAAAACTATTTAATTTGTATTAAAATCTTTATTTACGAAGGCACACCATGCTACTTCACATATTACATTTACAGGTTTATTTTACTTGAATAATAAATAACCACTTGGCTTGATTTTTAGACACTTATTTCGTTTTTATACCAAGGGTTTTAATTTTTAAACAGAAGGGCGATAACAAAACTGTCACTTATTAAACAAGAATAGCCTCCCTTTTAAATTTTGCTTGCAAATCATAATTATGCACAAAGGTTTTCACAAACAGGCCCATTAGCAAATTTTCTCGTCAGAAAACATCTTGAAATTTTATAAATTTACCATTCGTCCGTGCATTAAATATGGCTGCCCTAATTGATTTGGTGCGCCGGCTATATATCTCGAGATTCTTGACAACATCAAAAGAAGAGTCTGTAATTTAAAATAAATTAATCGATCCTGGCCTGGTATCTCGAATTCAGTTAGGAAATGTGCTTTCATCTTTGGCTGCAATCGTCGAAAAGGAAGGTGATTACATTTTTGATTAATGTAAGTTAAATAAATCTGATATTGATTTATTTCATATTCTTTCTTTCTGGTAAAACGTAATTATTTTCCTACCGTTTCTCTTGTATATAATATTTCCTATGAGTGTTAAATTAAAAAGGCGTCTTTCCTCTTTACGGGTCCTAAATATTGCAACTGTCTGTTTCTGATTACAGTAGGTACCTCTACTAAATCGCTGAAAAAATAGTATAGTATGAATAAAAAAGAGCTCCAAACTTAATAAAAACGAACATTTTCCATCAAAATTTTTGTTATTATATCAAATATTTTTAATTATTTTATAATTTTTTTAATCCCTACTAACACGTTCCAAATTTGGGTAAAAAAAATTTTGTTTTGATTTTAGTTAACAGGTAACTAAATCATTATGAGAGTTTACAGTGGAAAACATAATATTACAAAACTCATTTTTTCCCAGTGACAAACACATTAATTTGGAAATTCTTGCAAAAATCAAATAAGTGTCGGATTTTAATGAAACTTTCAGGACTTAAATTATTTTTGAAATTATTATTTTTAAAAAATCTTGGTAAAAATATTTTTGTACATCTGTTAGCCACCCTCCACGTAAATTCATGAAATTCTAAGAAATTAAATTTTGAAAAAATTGATTTTATTAGTAAAACGCAGGACTCATTGGGGAATGTAAATCAGCTATTATTTTTTAAAACATTTTACCTTTATTTCCGAAAATTTGCGCCAAATAGTAAAATTAAAATGCAATAAAACTATGGCATTATTTAATTTGATAAGCTTTTAATTGCTTTAATAAATAATATATATTAAGAATATTATAGTCTGAAGAAAAAAGTTTTTTCGATTATTAAAGAAATTTTAAAAGAATAGTTTTCGTTTGTTTTTTTATTATAATAATTCATAAAGTTTCAAAAATATTTTTAAATACTTCAAAGATTTGTTGTGGTTAGTTTATAAACTTATTAAGAGAAGATTATATTATAGCGGTTGCTGTGTTTTTCTTACCCACATTCGGTCCATGTCATTTACTCGTTTGCGATTGGGTAATAAATCACTTCTATTCTTGTATAGGATAATTTAGCAGTTGCAGTCGCCTTTAATCTTTCGGCTCTGAAGCAGCTCATTCATATGTGTATGAAAACTCAGTTTTTTTTTATGTAAACTCAGTTTTTCCCGCGCTTGTTTTTGAGCCACCCTCTTTCGTTACAAGCGACGACTTTCAGCAAGTAGACCACCAGGCCGCTAAACAACTCTACGTAAGTCTCTCTACTCAAACCTTCCTTAAAGCACACACAGACACAGAACTTTGTCTTCTGTCTGAACATTTTCATCAAGAACTTTTGAACTCTTGACCAAAATTTGTGTTACTTACAATTACATTCAAAATAATTGGTATTCTTCACATTATTTATTCTTACATGAAAATCTTTTTAACAGTTATAGCAAACCTTTTCAGCGCAAGAAAAAACTTTCTTCATTTAATTGATTTTGGGCAACAAACAGTTAAAGGGGGATAACTTTTTCCTCCTACTCTGTATACCACTGTTACATGCTTTGTTTATTGAGCAAATACTTTAATTTATTGGTTACAAATTGGAGTTGTTTGTCTTTATTTTTCTCGAATCGTATGTTGGACGAATCGTAATATAAATCGTCAAGAACCTAAAAATCCTCTACAATACTTACTGCCATATTTCATTAAATATGGCCACACGGTTTTTTTGAAGGGGTTGTTTGTTTTTTGTGTGTTTTTTGGATGAATGGATGGATCTCTCTCTCTCTCTCTCTCTCTCTCTCTCTCTCTCTCTCTCTCTGAATTCCATTTCAGTCAGTTGAGTGCCATACGTCATACAAGCTTGGGCGATCATGTCTCGAAAGAGATATGACTGACTGGGTAGAAGATTCTTCCGCAGTAGGTTACCATTACTTTCTGCAGTAGACTGGTTGCCAACCAAAGCTATAGAACCCAATATGTTCTGTTATTTAACCCATAACTGGAGGGTAGAGACCGTTTAATACCTTTTCCAAGGGTATTTACGCGTAAGTGAATGCAACGAATTTGACTGGAATTCGATCTCCGATTTCTCGTTCCGATTTGATATCCACTGCACCACAACGCATATCCCATTTACTCGTACTTAAAAGAATTTGGGCATTTTTTTTTTTTTTTTTTTTGTTGGGGCGGGGGTGTCATTGGAACTTTGGATGTCGAAGTACGTACTTTCGGACTCCGCAAGATACAATCACAGAAATTCATCTTACACACACAAAAAAGAAATCTTTATATTTCATTTTAAATTTTGCCGCTGTAATTATGCTTTTTACTGTAATAACTGAGATATACTAATTACTAATGCTACTATAAATCTATAAAGGCACACAACACGTTGAATGAATTCTCTTATCGGTATTACTTATCAACAGCTGTTTTTGTTTGTGTATCTTGAAACTATATTCTCTACATTGCTAAAGAGGTAACGATAATCATTTTTCAGCTTCTCTGCAAGAGGAAGAAATTGTCGAGAGCCGTGGTCGCTTATGCCCTTAGAGGACACATCATATAAAGGAAAAGAGCAACACGACAAAATAAGCTGATCTTTAATCCATTTGTAGTGAGTTTATGTCACGAGACAGGAAACTGGTTTTAGAGGTGATAACCTGTTAGTAGCAGAAGTGTTCTAAAAAAGAAATACTCTTCTCTTTTCCATCACGTAGAATCATGAACCAAAACAGGATGCACTCCTCTCCAACCGGTCAGTTAAATAGCTCCTATCTTTGTTCAAAAACGTAGATTTCTAGATTCCGACTCTGTTGTTAACGAAAGCTACACTTTTTCCCACATTCAGAATTTTGTTTTATTCCTATTTTATGAATTTTTAAATATTTCACAGAATTTTTAACTTGTTGGGCATGTATTTGTTTTCGTTTTATGTCACTTAGTTCAAAAGTGTTTTATTAGATATATCTGCTACTTCATCTTTTTAGAAAGTTCTTGTTTCTTTGTTAGAGTAGGCTTATTTTTAAAGAACTTAAGTCATAGCATTTCTTCCCATATGAACAAAATCTACACCATACTTCTACTCGAAATATTAGCTTCGGATCACGCATTTATGCATCAACTTACAAAAAATAAAAATGTTGAAAACATACCTTCTAAATATTTGGCAATCGCTTTACTGATTTGCTGAGAGCCACCTACGAATTTTCGTTCCTGAAATAAAATAAATTCAATGTGAAAAATATTTATACAATATGAAAACAGTTTATTGATTATTTACAATAAGCTACCATTTTCGATGACTTTGAAAAATGTATTTGTAATCAAAATTTGATTAATGAAAATTCTTCTTTGATTTAAAAAAATGCAATGTTTTATCAAAATAGTTTAACTCATTAATGTCAGCATAATATCTAGTATTAATAATAAAAATAAAACATTCTTTCGTTCTTCTACCGAGTGCCCGATAAAAACGCGACAAATTTATTCTTCGAGAAAATACACTAACTCTAATTGGTTTAACTCAGTGGCCCTCTCAAAGCCAAGACCTAAATGTTATAGATTAATGTACCGGGAGTATACTCCTAACTCAACTGCAAATCGTCGATATTGATTCATTGAGGGGGAACTTAACTGAAGCTTTTAATGAAATTCTTCTTGACACTATCCGCAAAGCTGCCGCTTCCTTGTTATCGCGCTTACAAATTTGTGTTGAACATTCAGTTAAATCATGATAGCTAAATAAATTCATTTCTGAATTTACCGCTTTTTACTGGGCACCCTGCAGTTATTTAACCTCTTAACGCCAAACGTAAAAACCTCTATTAATTATTTAAAAATACACAAATACAAATCTAGTATTAATTATAGGTTTCTACTAATATCCTCAATGCTTACTTTTCCACGAAAATGGGACGATAAGCATTAAGTGTTCCTTGCTATTTTTAGGTGCGTTTTATGGGATGAGGAATACGATAATTGCAAAAAAAATATCAAAATAATATAAAGAAATTGATTGATAGACAGAAACTGGTAAAACTATCATTTTATTTTGTTTTATTTATTTATTTACTTTTAGCTCCAAGCAAGGCGATAATGCTACTAAGACACAAGGGGTACTGGGAGTGGAAGAGAATAAGAAGACTTTAGTGAACAGAAAGGACAATAAAATAACAGTGTTCAGGAAGACAAAAGATTGCGATTGACGTTTTCATTTAAACTTTTGAAGATTCTAAATGGCAGAGAAGCAAGAAATCAAAAGAGAGTTCCACAAGGTAATTTTCTTTTACCCAATACAATGCTCAAGTGCCACTCAAAGTAGCAGCAACATATGATGCAAGCAAATTTTATACGTTTTCTTTGTTCTTGAGATCGCGATCGTGACACCCCAGAGTCGTAGGGTAACAACAGTAGAAGTGATGTATCTTGGACAATATAAAGTACAGCCCTCTCCAAGCTGGTTTTGAATTCAGAGTTTTTCATCACTCAAGGCTACAGAAGAGATGGATTCTTTCTTTTCTCAAATGTATTAGCACGTAAGTGAATGTAATGAGTTCGACTAGAATTCGAACTCGGCTTTCAAATTCCTCAATCCGAGCTACTATCATAAAACACGATTTATTATATTGCTTATTTACATTATTGTTTATTGGAATGGTTGGCAAAACATCGGCCAATTGCCAATCAATGTGAACTTTATAAAATGGTAAATAAGGATTTCCTCATAATTGGTTCACATATTTATAATTTATTAAATGTTTGGTTCACAATATTATATATTGTTTGGTTCACATATTATTAAATATTTGGTTCACATATTTATAATTTATTAAATGTTTGGTTCACAATATTATATATTGTTTGGTTCACATATTATTAAATATTTGGTTCACATATTTATAATTTATTAAATGTTTGGTTCACAATATTATATATTGTTTGGTTCACATATTATTAAATATTTGGTTCACATATTTATAATTTATTAAATGTTTGGTTCACAATATTATATATTGTTTGGTTCACATATTATTAAATATTTGGTTCACATATTTATAATTTATTAAATGTTCATACATTTTTTCACTAAAAAAAATTCATATTTATTTCTTTTTCAATTGGTAAATGATAAATATTGCATTGCATTCGTCACTATAGGTACTTCCACTCATTTTTTATACCTAAGTTTTAAAGTTAATTTTTTTAAAGCAAAAAAGTTTTCTTATGAGCTTTAATTTTAGCTTTAATTGTAAGCTAAATAATTAAATTTACTATTTCCAGTAAAGTAAAATACTGTGGTGCATTTCAAATAGAAATTCTATTAATTGGAATCTAAACATTTTGAGAATTTTCAAAAGTTATGAGTTTTTCGTCCATTTTTTGACAGATTGACAGGTTTGTGAACAAAAGTTAATACTCGGTTTTAAAAATCATGCAAAAATAAAATGTACATCTGTGACACCTTATTTTTGGAAAATTAACAAATTTAAAGTGAAATTAATCTGCTTTGAAGTAAATATACTTATACTTACTTATATCATGAAATTTATAATACAAGTAGTATAAATACAATTGTATTATCATTTAGAATGATGTAAATATAAAATTATTCTTAAAAATAAACATCTTAATAAAGAAATAGTTTATTATTTTTGTTGTAAATTCTCGAGCAAAATAAGGCATAAATTCCCTTACATCACATGTTTGATTCTAATCATCGCTTTTTCAAGCAATGAACGTTGTCCGAAAGGTGAAGGCGGTTAAAATAAAAGCAGTGTCATGGGAAAAAATCGTCCTTTTGACACTTTTTAGCGGGTACGAAGGTGTCTTATTTGCCAACAAAACAATCGTATTTTAAATTGCCCGTGCTATCAAACAAAGAAAGACAACATTTAATCAGCTCTATTGAGAAGAGGGAGGGGGAATTTTCAGTATGAACAAATGAAAAAATGAATGAATAAAATCCAATGATTAATCTGACGGGAATTGGGTCGCAGAACTTTTCAACTCACCGTTCTATACAAAACTTAATGATTCGGAACCACCAAATTAATTTTATGAGGCCACCGCATTAATGGGAGGAGGTAACATTTCTTTACCTGACCGCCGTTCGTTGTACTAAATATTCTATTCGTTCCACCACACCGTTGTACGTAGTTTAAGAACCACAGGAGGGAGCATTCGTATGGTTCAACTGTAACGTTCACATTGACAAACAAATCAGCAAATCTTCGGCAAGTTCTGCAAAAAGAATTAAATCATAATAGAATATAAATCATTAAAAAAAATGATAGAACCTATTTGCTTTTGAATAAGACGCGTTCTTTTTTGTTTTGTTTTGTTTTGTTATTGGTTGGGGTGATTTAATTTTTTCAGCTTTTCAATGTACCAAAAAAAGCTGCCCTGTGCCTAACATATCGTATGGATGACGACTGAGGTTTTGGAGAAAATGAAAACAAAAAAAAACATAATTAACACCAGGAAGAGGCAGTTGAAATTTCTGAGGCACGTAATGAGAGAGAAGGGCTAGAAAAATCTGATATCCACGGTACAAATTGATAGAAAGAGAGATAGAGGAAAGCAGGGTGTGATATACTTGATTAGATTTAGTAAATAGATGGTTGAACAGGGTTTTGGAGATGTAACAAAATGACAAAACTTATTAAGAGCTACAAGGGACAGGAAGATGTACAGGGCCATGATCGCCTACGTCCTGAAGAGACACGGTATATAAAAAGAAGAGGACCGAATGCTGTACTGGTGGCGTAAAAATTGTTACTAGTAATGAAATATTGAAAACAAACCAAATTATTTCAGCAACCGTCTTTCTACTAAACTCAGATATCTTTTCCTTATCTACCGCTCCCCTTCCTCTCTTGAATGTTCCGTGCAAGGTAGTATTTCAGATAATATAAACAAGGCCATTTCCTCTCACCCGTTCATTAATATATTTGTGCTCGGTGACTTTAGTGCTCAACTTGCCAAGCGACTGAAAAGCTCTGTCACTGATTTTGCTGGCGTCCGTGCCCTGAAATTCTCAATCACACAGTCTCTCACGCAAGTGGTGAATTTCCCCATACACTTCCCAAGTAACTACGATGGACACGCTTCCTTTCTAGATCTCTGTTTTACTTCAATCCTTCTCTCTTGTCATGCCATACAGCTCTGCCCCCTTGGAAAATCTGACCACGCTATGGTTTATGTTAATGTCTCTTCCCACTACCCCTCCTTCCAAGAACCTCCTACTAGCAGAATATCTTAATGCTACCAAAGAACGGACTGAGGATTGTTCCACGATTTTATTTGTGAAGTCCTTTGGACATTTTTAGTCTTCCTGTTAAAGACTGTGAATCTGAGGTCTTCTCCTAAGTGAAAATCGGTATCGATGCCTTTACTCCAAGCAGGAAATTCCAACTTAAATCTCATTGACTTCATTGGTTCTCTCCTCTTGCTCTACCGCCATTGTCCACAGGAATCACTTCTACTGGCTTTACCGGAGCGACACGTCTGACCAAAATAGTGCCTTTTTACCTCTGCTCGTAATGAATACAAGCGTGTCCTAAATTATGCTAAACTGTTGTTTGCTGATAAAATGAAGTAACTTATAGCATCTCGCAAGTTTGGTTCCAAAGACTATTGGCGGCTCTGCAAAAGTGTGCTAAATAACAGAAAACCCTTGATCCCTTCTTTATTCAACAAATTGAGGTCCTCACATCCACACTGAACGAGATTGAGTGCTCTGTTTACAAATTCTCTCCCAACTCCACACTTGACTTATCTGGAGTAACCACACACGATTTCCCACCTAGAACTCAAGCTCAACTGAACATAATTTCTAAGCTAAACTCCGATAAGGCAGGCGGAGGTGATGGTATTCCAGTGATCGTCTTAAAGATGTGCTAACGGCCATCACTGAATATATATACCAGGCTCTTGATAAGAACGGCGAAGCCCGAGCTGTTGCCCTGGATATCTCGAAAGCGTTTGACAGGGTTTGGTCTGCTGACCTTCTGCGTAAGCCACAGGGCTAAGATATTTCTGGGCGATTGTTCGATTTAATCCAATCGTTTGTATCAAATCGTGAAATGAAGGTCGTTTTGAACGAGTATGCTTCCAGATCATTTCATACGAACGTTGGCGTCCCTCAAGGCTATATCCTAGGTCCTAAGCTTTTCCTGATCTTTATCAATGATCTTCCTGACGTAATCAGTTCACAGATAGGCATCTATGCACCATTTACTTACGTCTTAATAAGAAATGTGCTAAGGCTGACAAAGTAAACCTTGCTGCCACTCTTGGAAAGGACCTCCAATCTGTGATGGATTAGGGCATGAAATGGCTAGTAAACTTTAATGCTTCCAAAACGAAGCTGCTCTTCTTCAACCGCCATAGAGAAACTTTTCTAACGTCCATCAATATGGATCGTGTTAGTCAACACATTGCGCCTCCTTGGCTTCACTGTTTCAACCAACCTCAAGTGGAATGACTACATCGAGTCAATAGCTACACCTACTGCAGGTTGGGTCACTGTATCGGACCAAGAAGTTCTCCGCATCAGGATCCATCTCGCTCATTTATAAATCTACTATTCGACCGTGCATTGAATACTGTTGCAATATCTGGGCGGGTGTTCCTGTTATTCATCTCGGGGTTCTCGACTAAACCCAAAGAAGAATCTGTAATGTAATCGATCCAGATTTAGCAGCTCGATTTCAGTCACTTTCTTACCGGATGTGTCTTTTCTCTGTCTTTTCTGCATTTTCATGGCTTCTGCTCTGACGAACGTTTTTTTCTTGTGCCCCAACCATATGAATTTATTCGTGCTGCTAGATTGGCAGGTAGGTTCCACATTTTTACTATCAAAATAGTCAAATGCAACCTCTACTCTGTAAGTTTCTTTTCTCACGCTTCCCGCCTGTGAAACTCCCTTCCACATACTTGCTACCCTGATAGCTACAATCTCCAAAAGTTTAAATGCAACGTAAACTGCCATCTTCTATCTCCTTGGTACCCATCTTTTATCCTATCTTCGACATCCCTTGTTTTTTTTTCTTCTTCTTTTTTTTTTCTTCTTCTTTATTTCTTTCTTTTATCTCACTGTAATCCCCTGCACACCAGTAGCATTTTGACTTTTGGGATTGAAACGATTATAAAAAAAATTGCGTTACTGATATTAAAAAATATATATATGGTAGCCTGCACAGTTTACTGAAATAATAGTTTCTGATAGAATGCATTTGTTTTTCTCCCTTTTGATTGTTGTATCTTCTTCTATGTGCAGTGTCCCTTCAGAATGTTGGCGATGATGGCTGTTCACAATTTTCTGTCCTTTGTAGCTCTTAATAAATTTTGTCTTTTTAGCTCTCATTACCCTTGTCCCGCCATCAATTTACTCAAGCTCGTTAGGTAGGTTAAACGTTGTTTTCCTCTATCGCTCTTGCCTTCTTTATTTAATTATTTATTTTATTTATTTATAAACTTTCTTTATTTTATTCATTCATTTTATTTCTTTTTTAAATTATTTAATCAATTTATTTATATGATTAATTTTATTTACTTATTTATTTGTGAGAGCCACTGTCTTGGAGGGCAGCCACGCTAGGAAAATGGTAATTAGACTCCGACAGTGGGATGCTTTCCCATAGTCTTTTCCCAATAATCCATGACATTAATATATATATATATATATATATATATATAGCAGCTACGCATCGATCAATCAGTAATGAATTAGAACACTCTTAGCTGCTGGCGTATGTTTACATGGTATATCACACGCTAAAAGTCTGCCTCCTTCTATCATGCGCCCATAGCTCAGAGGTAGAATCGCCGACTGATGTCAATTCGGTCGTGTTCTAAAAGTAATCGGATGTCTAACAGTACTGATGAGCTGTGATACAGCGAAACAGATCTGTCTGTTGATGACTTTATATATATAGTAAAACAGTTACAATTATCTTCCCCTGAATATATTTATGAGTGAAGTGTTCATTGAATTTTTAATGAAAATGGCGCTGGCATAAGAATAGGCTCTCTGCCTCGTTTCTAATTCTTTAGCTATTAACAAAAGTATTACTAGTTGTGCAATGTAAAAATATGAATGATAAATAACTATAAGAGAAATTATCATTTGCATAGTTGATAAAAAATACTGTTGTATATAAATTCATAAGTGAATAATCCACCGTCTAATATACTTTGCAATTTAAAAATAAATCACTACATAATTCATATATTTTCATAAAACAAGAGAACCTAAGAGTTACTGAGCTTACTTGGTCCAAATAACTTTATCATAAAAGTCTTGCATTGTCATAGTGTCCCATTCACGTGCCTTGGGCGCCTTCCAAGGTTCTGAAACAGGAATCTGGAAAAGAAAAGAAAGAAATAATAACTTATCACTTAAATATAAAAAGTAAAAAAATAATAATAATAATATTATTATTATTATTATTATTATTTGGCCCATTAATAAATACATAATATAATAATATTATTATTATTATTATTATTATTATTTGGCCCATTAATAAATACACATGTACTTACCTCTTCTGCCATTTTGTCCATTAGTCTTAAGAGATTGTTCATATCGAGTCTAGCAAGAAAATTCATTTTTGGAAACGCACCTCGGAATTTATGGGAAATTCCCTATAAGAGAAAGATAATAAATATGTAATAAAAATAATAATGTGAGATTTTAACTGTAATTTTCTTTCAACCAATACAAGGCCCAAGAGTCAAACAAAGTAGATGTTTATTAAATGAGATGTGGGTTATAAATGTAAAAGGAAAGAGCAGGAAGTGAAGATTGTGGGAATTTGGCGGATAGATAAAAATTGGCACTAGACTTGAAGAGATTAAGACTGCAGTGTTTGGGTAAGCATCCACGCGGGAGTCTTTTTTTATAACTTTACTCCAAGCAAAAAGATAATACCATTAAGATTAAATGAATTACTGAAAGTAAAAGAGAATGAGAAGACTTTAGTGTGGGGAAAGGGCAATAAAAGTAGAGGATCTAAGAAGACAGTAAATGTCTATTGACGTTTCATTTAAATTTTTGAAGATTGTAGTTGGCCGAGAAAAATGACATCGGAAGAAGTGTGAGAAAATAAACTATTAGAATATAATTTAGTTACATCTAGAGAATTCAACAGTAAAGCAATGAGACCGAGTTGCTAATCTAGTAGTACTCGTAAATTCATTCAGTCATCAAGGAGGAGAGCTCATTAGAACAACTGCAATTAAAACATTTCTAGAAAAAACAGAGGGAAGTCACGCCACGTTGGTAGGAAAGTGATTGAAGACGAAATGCCAGTTCAGAACCTGTAACATAACTGACGTTTCTTTAGATTTTGTCGAGAATCTTGAGATATAAAGCAAGCACACCAGACCAGATATGGTAGCAATATTCAATACACGGACGAATGCTGACGATTGCGTTTAGCATGAAACTGACTGTGTCCTTTGGGTATTGAAATCAATGTCTACTTGCACGTAGGAAAAGCATAAATTTATCTCTTCTCCCACCATCTATGGGTAAAATAGCAAGGGATTCTGGGGTGGTAACCAGTCTAGAAGAATTCAAACCCTAGTCAACCATGTGTTCTCTTGTAGATCCTACCTCTTTAGGCAAAGGCTAGAATAACTTCAAAACAAATTTACCTTGCATGTTGTCTCAAAGAAAGCAACTGAGCCCACTACTTCGTGCTGCGAAAAAAAAATGAACTCCTAGATTCGAATGATTCAAACAAACACAAGACTTGGACACGGAACGGCGCCGTGGACCTCTCTGATTCCGAACCGTTCCCCCATGAGTGTATCACCGACAGCACTTTTGGCGGAGACGACTGTAATTGGCATAATAATTAATGTAATCGGTTCTAACTTGGCATCTCGACTTCAATCGCTTTCTCACATCCGTGACGTGGCTTCCCTCTGTCTTTTCTACAAGTATTTTCATGGCAGCTGCTCTGAGAAGTTTATTTCGATGGTGCCCTGTCCGCGTGAATTTAAGCGTGCTACTAGAGTGGAATCTAGGTCCCATTCTTTTACCGTTGAAATAGTTAAATGCAACCTCTACTTCTACTCCAACAGTTTCTTTTCTTCCACTTCCTGCCTGTGAAACTCCCTTCTGTTTACTTGTTTCCCTGATAGCTACAATCTCAAAAAATTTAAATGCAACCATCAATTGCCATCTTCTATTTTCTTGAATCCCATTCTTCTTTTATCCTTTCTTCAATACCTCCTGTACCCGGTCTTTTCTCTTACTGTAACCCACTGCACACTAGTGGCAGTTTCGCCTTTCGTGGAGTGAAATGATTAAAATAATAATAATCTATTAATACAATGGTAAAACTTGAAAATGTGTTTAGATCAACGACGATATTTCTATAATGTTTATGGGCCGTATATTTAAACTGACATCTTTTTTTCATATTTTCGTTAAATACTAAAGGAGTTGAACGGAGGTTTTCTATTAACACATAATTTGTCTCCTTGTCCGCATAAACAATTTTCTCGGGGATTTTCAGTGATGATTTGTGTAAAGGGACAATTGATTAAATTTTGACAACGGGCAAAAGGGACAATTGATTAAATTTTTATGCGGGTCCACGAACTTTTCGAGAGATTTCCTAAATTAAATATCATAAATAAAATAGCCACAGACCGGAATATATAAATGGAAATTTAAATAGTTGTCTCCCTTTCATTAAACTTATTAACTGATGCTAATTCAGTTA
This sequence comes from Ascarosepion bandense, assembly GCA_037127315.1. Lineage (NCBI taxonomy): Eukaryota > Metazoa > Mollusca > Cephalopoda > Sepiida > Sepiidae > Ascarosepion > Ascarosepion bandense. The sequence continues at coordinate 132,619 of JBBBDQ010001904.1, read as the reverse complement.
TTACGAACGCTAACGTTGGCAGCGATATGCACTCTTTGAGTACTTTATATTTTCTTCTGTGTTCATTAATTCTCTTTGGGAAATAGTAGAAAACTCTACCGGTTGACAGTAAAATTAATGTTGCAGTCATAAACCCGAAGCTTCGAAACAGATATTTAACTTTTTAATCTTTTCCTTTTAACAGTTTTATTCAATTTATTTAAAATTTTGACAACATAAGTAATTTTATGACATATCAGCTCCTATATCATAGTAATCTAATGCCATAACTTTAATAGGTGAAGTTTTAATAGGTTATCATAATTTTAATTAAGAAATCAGAGAGCTAAGTTTGAATTCCAGTCTAGTTCATTGTGTTCAATTTCTTGCTAACACCCTTGGAAAATGTATCAATCCATCTCTTTTCCCCAAATATTAGGACAGAGTGGGTTTTATAGACTTGGGTGGTAATTGGTCTAGGAATAAAAAAAACTCTGAATTTAAAACCCCCAACAATGGGTAAATAATAGGGTAGTCTGGGCTTAGAAAACATGGCAACCAGACTATAAGGAGGACAACTCTGAATTCAAATCCGAAGCCAGAGTCCCTAAGACAATCCGATGTCATTTTCAATTTCGTTCTGGCAATTCCTGCGACGAAGCCGGTGTCAAGCTGTGTAGGCTTCTGCGTTTCCATTGGACAACGTCGGTAGCATAGACAGAGGAGACGTGCTTCACGGACAACTATAGATCTCTCATTAAAAAAAAAAACTACCCGGGAACAGATGCATGGTCTCTCGAAACCGAAAGGTGCCAATCTAATCTACTTTTAACGGGTTATTATAAGTTTATCCACGTCTGGCATAAGGCTACGATATTATCTAGAAATGAGAATCGAACTCAAAATGAAAAGCAGCTATTTTCTTCTTTTTTATCAATTTTCACATTTGAACGGGTGCTTGTTCAAGTGTGACCTCAACAATAAAGAATTCTTACAAAGATGCAAACCCCGAAAGAAACATATAGTTTTCTTATATTTTATAAGAACATCAACCATTTCATTTAACGGTCTAAGTAATTGGCCAGAAATAGAATTCCTTTATTACCATAGCTTACCTTGTGGAACATGACCAAGTCTTCGTTTTCGTTGGTAAAGAAAGTTTTTACGTTAAATTCTCTTGCCATTCGTAATAATCGGTTTTGTGTGGGTCCAACGTAGGCGCCTCCCAAGTCGACATATTTTACTTTTTCATTCTGAAAGAAAAAATTCTCAAAAGAGTTATGGAATAATTTTGTTTCAATAGACGTCAGGAAATATATGAAAGACAATTACTAATATTCTAGATTAACTTAGGTAACATTCACCATGAGATTCTTAAAATCGGGCGACATCTCAAATTTGAGCCATTTGACATTCGTTCCACGACCTCTATTCAGTTGGTAATTTGATTAACTGAATTTAGTGTTTAAAAGCCTGATAAAGGTCAAAAGAGAATCAAGTGAATTAAAAAGCACATAACTGTCAGTTGAACTAACGAGGTTTGATACAAAAAAAGTATGGAGACTGCTGTTATGGTAATGGAGGTAAAGTACAGAGTGAAACCAATTGGGACAGATTGACCTTGAACTCTGTCGCGTCTCTACACACTAAGTTATAACGTATTCTCTCATTTCTGTTGTTTATAGCAGTGATTGAAAATAAAATGTGTACAGTATGTTCATCTCACACGCCACAAAGCTTTCATCAGTGACCATTGCTTGTGGAGCAGAAGGTCTTGCCCCTTCTTCTTGAAAGGAACCAGATTTCAAGTTGTCATGGGAATATAAGAGAAAGCATCAAGGCAGCGGTTTCGCTATCCCCAAAAAAGCAGTTCCAACCAAAAATGCTTCTGTCAATGCATGCCTTCAGAATAGAACTACTTTGAAGGAGATTAAATGCCGAATTGATATGTGTTGTAGTTTTCTTTTTATAGCATCAATCCCAGTACTTTTTGATCAAACCTTGTATATATGATGAAGTGTAGCGACAGAAAAAAATTTCAAAATTCCCTATTAAAAAAAAAATAGAAAAGTACGAAATCATTTTCGTTTGTCTTAAAGAAATAAAAACAAAAAAAAATTAGTAAGTTGAAAAATACATATAAATAAAAGAGACCAAAAATTCATAATTCCTAAATGTAGGTGAAGAAAAGGCATTGCCAAATGAGTCACACCTGTGAACCAATCAAAAATCAAAGGATAATTCTGGAATTAATTTCTTTGTTTCAGAAAAGTGTATAAAACTCGAAAACAATCAGAAAAAAGTCTTTCTCCCATGCTTATGGGCCTTCTACACAAAAAAGAAATCTTCACTACTTAGCTGTTGCACAAACATAAAAGCCACATTAAATCCAATATTATAAATACTTCACAAGTGTAAACCAATAAAACGTCAACTTCACAGAGGATTTATAAATCAGCATTTTTACCGGAATCGCTGAAACAATGGCAACATAAAATATCTAAAAAGTCAAATATTTCGTAGTATACAATCCAAAATATTAATTACATGACTAGTTATGTAATGATACAATAAAAACTGTTAACAATAAAATAATCCTGCGACACATTTCACTTTATAAGAAAGTTTAACAATAAACTGGCTGTGCTTTGTCAGTCATTTGTGAGGTCTAAAGCCAGTTTTACAGTCTAAGTAAGTGGTTCCCAAACGGTGCGAGCGCTCCATAGATGTAGCGTACCTCATAGATGCGGTACACCTCATATGAGTGACGGAAGAGAATAGCAGGTGAAGCGAAATGATTGAAAAGCAAAAGATTAATAGCAGTTTTAAAACAAATATGTGATTTCAAAATTGAATATTTTATTAGGATTACTTATAATTGCATGCATGAGTCTCAGTATAAATAGTTATAAATAATTATTGATCGATTTTATCATTGCAATATTTTTGCATTATATCAAGTATTAAGAATATAGTAACTAGGATCCGCAAACTGGACGAGAGTGTTATTAATGATAATGTTCTGTCTTCAAATCTATAGTTAGCTCCCTCTACCTGCTTTTTTTTAATGTTCCAAGAAGTACATTTAAAAATAAAAATTAAAAAACTAATTTTGGTGAGGCGTGAGCAAATTTTCATTCTGAAAATGCCTCCTAGAGAAGATAAAAAGTTTGGGAACCACTGGTTTAAGGAATAGAAAACACTGTAAGTACACAGAGTGACCTTCACCCAGCTTTCGACCAAACGAAAAGAATGTCCGCTGCATGTTCATACGGTAACAATGATGAAAATTTACGTCACATCGAGAAATGATTACTTAAACCCTGTTGTCAAAGATATAACAGGAGTTTTATTCGGGGTTTTACTTACCTACGTACGTAAGTACTCAGACTAACATTTTGAATAACTTCTGCTATAACGCTCTCATAGATCAGCTCTTTCGTCTACCGACCCTCTGCTCATCTCACTATTACGAAGTGTGGCTGGCAACACGAACGAGTGACATCGGAATTACGCAAACAGTTTTCACACCGTAAAAGTCGGAACTAAACTGGCTCCCTCAATCCCAGCCGTGGCTGTTAATATAGATTAGCAACTGGATACGCTCTATGTCCACTGTTGTTGTCATTTGATCTCTAAATGTTCCCATCCATTCATTTACTCTTCTGTTCCCTTTTTATGAATATGGATGCCGCTTAGAAAATATCAAGCCATAGCAGAGTGCTTGATTGGCATATATATATATATATATATATATATATATATATATATATATATATAAATCAAACTTTCATTTCCTGGTATCAATATCAAATAAGTTTTTTTCGTCGTAAACTGAATTTTGAAGGCTAAAAAAGTCATCTGAGTAAATGGGATCATGGCTGAGACTAAGAACTACAATTATATCTACTTAGAGCCAAACCCGAAGCAAAAACTAAAATAAAAGGGCTGAAAAAAATACAGACATCCAGGCAGATAAACAGACACGCACACAAACATCTTGCCTTTTATATATATATATATATATATATATATATATATATATATATATATATATATATATATCGATTTTCTGCACTATTGTAAGAACTGCAACCTTGAAACGTTTGAATATCGTTTCTTATGTCTTTGTCTATGAGTGTATCAAATTTGATTAAAATCGGACCACTCCTTCTATAACCCGATTTTTTCGATTATCGATTTTCGATATTTATCGGGGGTACCTCGGCACAAAACCTAGTTAGGAACAATCGCTTATAGTACAACTGTGTAAATTTTCAAGAAAATCGGTTCAGCCGTTTCGGTGTCTATAGGTAACGGACACACACAGCCAAAGTTCCATTTATAAATAAGTTTATATATATATATATATATATATATATATATATATATATATATATATATATATAATATTTATCACTATTGAGGAATGGTAAACGTTACTTATCTATAGAAAAAATGAATAGTAAAAGAACGGTGTTATGATGCACTAGAGTTGTTCGCAATTTTACTACTGACAATCACAACAAATAATTTGAAATATACCAAGACACACATTTTTATGGATTAAGTGTGTCTTGTTAGATAGATGTACACTAACTTTTTATATATGTATATATTTCACTAACAAACCAAAGCTCTGAGGTACAAAGCGCCAAATAATTAATCAGAATTTCACACTAAGCGACTGCCAGATGATAAAAACCAAATCGGTTCTGGTCGTCTGACGATTGCTTATCATAACACTCAGAACAACGATTAAAAATGACAAACAAGATATTATCGTTAAATTTTTTATATAATTTTTCATGTGTTCGTATAATTTTTTTTCTTTTTCGTAACACAAATTTTATAGAAATTGTCCAAAGGCTTTGTACTTTCGAGCACTTTCGGCTATACTTTTAACCATTATCAAGAAACAATTTTGTTTACTTGTAAATAAACATGTGTAAAGTTTATGCATATAGAGTCTTCTTGTGTATATTTTAAGTTCCTAAACGGTAAGCACATTGTTGTCCATGTTCATAATTGACGTTATTAAGTGTAGGATTTGCCTATATATATATATAAACACTTTCTGGTTCCTGATCATTGCTTCTAATAAAGTAATTTGATTTATAGCCCCTCTTATCCCTAAAGGTCTCAATGCATATTTCTTATATGCAGATTTGTTTTTCATTTGACCTGAAGAAGCCGAAACCAACAGATGTTTGGTGAAACGCATCGTTTATAGCTTTTCCACTTTGTCTCACGCACACACACACATAAATATACACACCCCACACACACACAAATGGACATGTGAATCGTAAAAGGTGTCTTTCAGTTAATAACCTATCTAACAACTTCGAGTGAACGGATTGCAGAACAAGGACAAAAAGAGATCGAAAAGAGGTAAAAGTTACTCAGAGCAACGAAAGATTGATTGTGGAGAGCTATGATAGCTTAGATTTTGAAAGAACATGGCATATAAATGTTTACTACTTTCATTATTTCAGCACTATTGTCCTTGATTAGAGTATATGTGCGCTTATCCTATAATTCAAGTGTCGCTCTCCGACCCTGTGCTTTGAATCAATGCGTAGTGTCTGTTTTCTGACAGAAAACACAAAAATAAGATGCCTGTTTCCGGAAATTCCAATCCTTCAGCAACATCTTCCTGCGACGTTGGTTGCAGTGACTGGGTAGTTTTTTGTTTGTTTTTTTGTTTTTTGGGGTTTTTTTTGTTTTTTGTTTTTTTTTTTGGGGGGGGGGGGGTCTTAATAAATATTAAGTATAGTACCTGTGCGCTCGGTAAAAAGTTTCTTTCATACACAAAAAGGCAACATTCTTTTGGTTATTTCGTTATAAACACTTCATTCATCATTTTCAGCATCTTGACAGTTGCATCCTGATCATCCACAGCGCAGTCTTTTCTTAATCGATCTTTGATCATGTTATTGTTTTTTTCTAACATTCAGTCCATTTTTTTATCTTTTACAACGGCGTAATTATTGTACATTTGTTTGTTTGAGGTATATGTTAGGACTCTTCCGTCGATTACGACGTATCTGAGCGTAACAATTCATTTCTTTAAAACATAGCTGTTAAACTAACTACACGTATTTTGTCATCGTGATGAAGTTTTGTACAGGAACACTTACCCTTTATCTGAAGAACTAATAACAGAGACGAGGTACGCAGTGGGTCACGAATCCTCTAAACAGCCGTCCACAGGTTTTTTTAATTCAGAGTTGTCCTTCGTCTAGACAGGTTGCAAGTCAAGGCTAAAGAGCCGATTCTGTACCGCTATTTAATCCATAGCTGAGGTTGAACGAAGTGGGTCCATATCTTTCCCAGTGGTATTTGCACTAAAGGGAATGTAACAAATTTGACTGAAAATCGAATTCATTCCAAGCTGCTAGCCATAACACTATCTGCAAATTTTATAGATAGATAGATAGATAGATAGATAGATAGGGTGGCAATAAAATCACTATACAGTTACTCATAATAAAAAAAACAGTATCAGTAATTAATTTCCTATCGTTTACCAGAATCGTTTTAATAATGCTTTTCTGGATTATTGATTAATTGCTTTGTCTCAATTGTTATTTTAAGTAACTGTATAATGACTTTATTGCCACTATATATATATATATATATATATATATATATATATATAATGCCACTCTTGAGTTTCAAAGACAAACTCAAAAGATAATCTGATGCGATGCAGCATCCTCTATTCTTCCTGAGAAAACAAACGTCAAGGTGAATGAGCTGGCACATTCCCTGTTTCTTATTTATTTAAATGTTTGAGAAAAAGAAACCGACATAAACATCGGGATCAGCTGCATGCAAATATTAAAGCAAGCTGACAGTATGCTGCTCCTCTCATGCTTACATGTCACTGTGGCTTTGTCATAAGTAGTAAATTATATGGCAATTGACCCTCAACAACTCAAGCGACATGGGTCTACCACGTGTTCTATCTGTCTAAAAGTCTACAAAAAACCTGCAGTCATCGAGACTCATTAGTCGGCCGCGACGAGAGAATTCATTATATATACATGGTGCGTTGGATTAATTCCTGTCTAAATTATGAAAAAATGAAAATAACACTGACATCTCATTTTAACAGATATATTTACTAAAGTTGCACAAAAAATATCTTGAAATGCTAAAGAGGAAACGTATTCAATAAAATCGCCATTGGCCTCAATTGCAGCCTGCAGATGACTTCAAAATCCCCTGCATCTCTTAAGGACGGCCTACTTATTTAAGATGGTAAATTCGGCTATAATCCTTGCCTTCAGTCCATCTTTGGTGCTACAAAGAGTTTTGTTGGTCTCTCACTCAACTGCACCCGCACAATAATCAAGGAGTCTTGGGAGTTAGGTAGCCAGATATAAGGAGTGATGTGGTCGCAGAAATTGCCTGGCAACCATGACGGGGTTCTCCTGCGTATGTAGCATGGTGCAGAGTCCTGTTGCTAAACAACCACCCTTTTAACCCAGGATAGCACTACCTCCTCAAGATACATCAAGTGGAGGCATAATGTCGCCATCACTAGTGATCATTTCAAACACTATGATGTTGACTGAATATATCATCCAACTCGTTCCCAATCCTGTCCTCAGACTGACACGTAAATACTCGTAAATGTTCGTATTGTTGCTTCCGGTGTGAATGCCACGCAGTACAGGTATGCAAATTTCTGGCGGAATGAATTGCATCATGGTGCTCTTTTTCTCAAAGACGGTTCCCAACTGTACTGTACAGTCGACAAAATAAAAAACAAACACGAATACGTGAAAATAAAAATATGAAATGGCGGCAATTTACTAATCGCATCCTGTATATATTGAATCGACATACCATGATGAAATTTTGGCTGTTATTGTTCATATTCACTTAATACTCATTCCTGGGGCAGTAACAATTGTAAAAAGTTCTTCCGCTTCTGGTCAACCTTGACAGCCAGTACACATAAGACATTATACTGAAGAATATTTTCAAACTAATTTCATCAAAGATTGCTATAATTCTTATCGAGTGCTCCACACTTCTAGTCTTTTACCAGTTTAAGTTAACCCTTAGTCAAACCCTTGTTGTTGTGTCTAAACTTTGTAAATAACTTTATGATGTAGAGAGTATAATAATTAAAATGTCGCTTTAGCAGACATCAGTTAGGTCTAAAGAACATCATTTTTAGTCGTCGTCTTAAAATCTGAAAGTCTAAGCCTCAGAACTAAAATCAGGTTTTATAGCAACAGCCATTTTGAGGCCGTTCGTTTGTGTGGCTCTGAGAACTGGAGTCACGAAGAAAAATATAAACGTCTACCACATTAGCTTCCGGCGTAAGACCTAATAAGCGAGTAGAAGCTTAAAAGATTTTTATGAGGAAAGTCACTAGAGTTATGTCCCTTGAAATTAAAGCGTTTAAAGAAAGTAAATTACGATGGTTTGGTCGTCTTGAGATTATCCGATGAAATGATTTCTGAAACTGTCTTGAGATGGACCCCAGCTGGAAAGAAAAAAGTGGCAGGATAAAAAAAACACCTAAAGAAAGAAAAGGATCTCAGAATGGAGCTGACAGATGAGAAAGCAATAATTCAACTAGCAATTATAGAGGACCAGTGAGTGAAAATAAGGGTAAGGGACTAAACAAGTTTTTCATCAAAACATTGTGAGGCTGACGGTCTTACATATAGCTATTTGAAAACGGGGAAAATTCATTTTTTAAAGAAATTGCAGTATTTATAGATGTAGATAAGAACTAAGACAACTCAGACTAATGCACCGCTTAGGTTAACAAAAATGTTCAAGAAGAGTGTGGGATATTTACTGTCACTATGTAACAACCACTGTGTCGATCCTCGTCAACGGCAACCAATAATGTAGCCTTATGTTCAACGTTGGTCTTTAAGTTCTTTCAGGCTCCTCAGATGTTAACGCGTGGCTCGTTTGTCGCTGGTATCGTCAGGGTGGGCAGGGTTCCATTCGACTTAGATGGCGTTTGTCTGTTCACGACTATTCATTCTTCTGTCATGTTGAGTGTTTCGATCTCAGAGGGTGAGAAGATCGCCGATGAAGCAAACTGAAGTGAAGGCGGTTAGACAACTGGGAGTTACACAAAAAAGAATCCTTCGGTATAAAAATAAAGTCAGTTTAAAATTGTAACAATGATTTGATTTATATATTCAGCTGTTTATCCCTTCCTAATAACTGCTATAATCAAATGCAACTGGGGTCCCATTTAGAGTAGAAAGCTAAATTTTTAAGTTTTGGTCTTCAGGGCCAGCACAAGGTCTTGGTCGGGAGGTCTTGGCGAAGGATGTGGATTCCAATAGCAGCAGTGTGGGAACTCTCTAAGTTGTCTAAACTTCCAGCTTATATGGACTCCTGCGTTCAGCAGGGGTAGAGTTGACCGTGATTTGGTTGTTTTCCACCCTTAACATCAAACGTTTTCTAAAATTCCGTACTCTCAAAATATACTCAAGTAAATTTGGGGTTGTCCAGCACTCCTTTTTAAGTAGCCAGACGAATCAAGCCGTCCCCTAACTCTAACTTCATTCACGTTTCATCTCGCTCCATATAGGCAGTCTCTCTCTCTCTCTCTCTCTCTCTCTCTCTCTCTCTCTCTCTCTCTCTCTCTCTCGTTCACCGTCCTGTATCTAAACTTTCAGAATGTGTAGGCAAAAAAAAAAAAAAACAGTCATTAAGCTTTCTTTATCAGCTTGTCCCATGCTGGTTGTTTCCCGATCGACTAGACCACTCAACCGACCGCAGAGATGATCACTCCAAAATAGTAATTAACTAATTAACTTTTCTTTTATCTCCTGTATCCAGAGTCATCAAAACTGATGTTATATATATATATATATATATATATATATATATATATATATATATATATATATATATTCTGGACAAATGTCACATAAATAATGGCCTTTATCGCTGTGGGGACACTTCTCTTCTGGGTGGTTGATCCAAAACAGTTGTTCTTTTTTTCAGACTTATTTTGTTGTTGTTGTACAGAGCGATCTTTAAATTTTATTTCGATAACCATCCGAATTTTTTATTGATAACATGTTTTCTATTTGACATCTTCGAGAAGACATTAAGAGTCTCTTTTTTATCGGCGGGAAATGTTGAAGAACGGGTAGTCTTGGTTTTTGCCAATCTTACTGAATTCCGTCTAATTAAATTTGGGTTCGATTCTCCTTGGAATTATTTTAATACATGATTTTTCAACGCATTTTGTTTTTAATTTTCTTCTCAATTTTTCAGTTCATCTTCCTACAAAAGACAATTATCGTCCAGTTAGTAGACCCTTTTCTCTTCCTTCTTTCTTTCTTTCCCTTTTTTTATCAACCTCCGGTGATTCCAATGTCACAACTAAATCTCAACGATTTTGGCTATATAATTTCGTACCTTCACTTTAAATACTAGACACTAACAAAAATTATTACAATACAATATAGTCTGTAGTGTAATCATTTCTTTTTGGCGTGGCTTTTGTTTGTGTTTACGAACTAAGACTTAGAAGAATCCGCATCTGTTGCGGGAACGCCAATGGTTGATAAAGTTTACACGAAACAGGCAAGTAAGAGCGACTGTAAGAAAAGATCTAGCAACAGAAATAAGTACCACTTTTAAGGCGTGGCCGATATCCTATTACAGATGTTAATGTGGAGTCGGTTCCCGATTCTTTCAACATTCTAGGTGTTCCAATAAATGGGAATTATGATAAAGCTATCAAAATCAGAAACTATGATCTGGAATTAGATTGAGAATAGAATAGGTTGGGCTAATGATAGTTTTGTCCATCACCGCAAGATACTACAGAATTAAAATATTGAACTTAGTCTCGGCAGACCTAAACTCTCACATGGCTGTTTGATTTTTACGGCTTAACAACCTTTTGCAGTTTATTTGAGACCAGAAAATATTTTAGCTTGTAAGAAATATTTGAAAATAATAATTATTTTTAATGATCCGAAGTTCAACATATTAAACCATAGTCGAGGTAGAAAAGAGATGAATTCAGTCCATTCCTAAGGGTATGTGCGCAGGTGAATATAGTAAACCCGACTTGGTTCTCTGAATTCCAGTTCCGAGTCGTTATCAATAACACCACCCACACATTCAAGCTTACAGCACCTGGTATTACCAAACGATCGCCAAAGTACTGACCAGGATCGACATTGCTTAACTTCAGTGGTTGTACAAGAACCAGTGATTCAACATAATATGAGCGTAAGCATTTTCATATGGATATCATACACAGCGTCCACCTTTTTAAGAAATGTCTAAAGTAGCAGCTATACAACCGTTTTCTCAGATCAATGATTAAAATTGACTTCCAGTGAATGAATTCCTTAGGCCTTAAAGAAAATAATCTTTCATGAGATCTCACAGATTAGCGTTACAAAATCTCAAACAAAAATCTTGGACAAATAACAAAAACACATCACTAACAGGAATAACAAAAATGGGTCGTACACGTAGCTAAACGGTAACTTGATGATATAATCAAGATGATAACTCTCCACATACTAAAAACAAAAGGCTTGGAAGGAAACTCCCATAACTACTAAAAAGATTAATAACTGTTACTGGAGTTAATCCAATTTCCGGAAAAAACTGATTTAAGAAAAAGATTTTATAAAGTTCAACCGTCGGTAACTGTTCGGTGAATGTTGAAGCATACATGATTTTACATGGTTAATTGTGTACAGGGTGTAAACGATAAATTGGCAGTTTGAGATCTCAGACTTTAAACCTTGATAAAGAAGGGACATTTAAAGACATTTAAGATTTGCGTATGTTTATTTAACTGTTTTATTAAATACAAACATTTTATTCTATGCGTCCACCTTCTGCGTCCACAACTTGCTGAATGCGAGCCCTAAAAGCACGACAGGCTAACTCTTTCTTGATATCGCGGAATGCTCGCCTTACGGAGGTCTTCAGTGAGGCCACAGTTATGGGGGCGAGCATTAGAGACTTTCTCAACATCGCCCCATAACCAATAGTCGCAGGGGTTCAAATCTGGTCGAACTAGAGGGCCAGATATTTGAGGGCACAAAAAACGGCAACTCTCTCTTCAAGAAGGTCTGCACTGTTTTTGACCCATGAGCAGGTGCAGAGTCCAGGATGAATATCATTTTGTTGGGATCATCGTTCTTCTTAATCCATGGTAAGAGAACTTCCTCCAGAATCTTCAGATATTCCGCCATATTGATCTTCAGGCCAACTTCAATGAAGTGACGGGGCATGACTTTCCCATCGCTGGCAATAGCTCTAAACACCATGACAGAGACAGGGTGTTTACTCTGCATGACTGGAGGAACACAAGAAGGGTCAATGGCGATAACTCTTGAGTTTCTGCAGTTGGCGACTTCGTCTACCACGAACTTTTTCTCTCCACAAAAATGCGAACGGTACCACCATGGTGTTTCGGGTGATTGAGTAGCAAGTGGCTTCTCTCTTTACGAATGGTCTTAGATTTCGCGGTAAGAATATTACGACATCGTCTGCAATATGACTTCGTCCCAAGATCTTTCCGTACTGCATTAGAAATTGGTCATTTTGGCTACATTCCGCTTTTTCGCCTGGTCAACCATTGACTGTGATGGATTTGCTGCAATGGATCATTTCAAACCTTTTGGTGGGGATTTTATCACTTCTCGGGCTGTGAACCTTCCTTTGCATGTCTTTACCTTCCCTTAAGTTTGCTACAATACGATAAACAGTCCTAGGAGCATAGCCAGTGTCTCTGATAATGTCAGATGTCTTATGCCCGGCGCGGAACAATTCAGCAATAACCATTCTATGGTTAAATTCTACACTGGCACTCATTTTGTTAGTATTTTTAGGTGGCTAATCTGGACTTCTGACTCTAAAGAGTACAGAAACTAACATTTCAGACTGATAATGCCGCTTTAAAAAACCTAAATTGCGGATTGAAATTACTGCCAATTTATCGTTTACACCCTGTACTTCCTGGAAACTTAACAAAATAGGTTTATAACATAGTTCAGACAGTTTACGCGTTTATAGATTCATGTCATAAAATACCAGAGGTTTAAATTCAATTTAATGTTTATCAGAAAACTTTTGATCTGTGTTGACACGAAGAAATACGGATGTAAGCTTTGTATTCGGTGTCACCTCAGAATGTTAAAAGAGCTAGATATTTCGATAGTTGATCTGTAGCGACACCAAAATATATGAAGAAATACCAAAGTAAGCTTTGTATTTGGTGTCACCTTAGAATGTCAAAAAACTTAGATCCTTCAAGGATTGAATTAGAAAGTGATCTCAAAGCTACCAAGTGCAGAATTGAGCCGCAAAGACGTCGGTGGATGCACTAATATAAACAAGAAGTGAAACCAGACGAACTTAGGATAATATACACAGACAAGGCAAACCAGATGAAAGAAAGTTATATAAAAGGAGAAGAAAGGCAAAATACATCGGATCTTAGAAGATCGAATGCCGACATTAATTTGAAGTGAACAAACAATTATTCTACATATGAAAAATTAACTTTTTATTTCATGCTTTGTCAGAGGTGACTAATATATAATTACACTTTTTATGTGTGCTAGAGTGAGAAAGAAACAGTTGAAATTTCTGGAACGCATAACGAGTGAAGTAGGCTTGGAAAACATGACACTAACAAGACACATCGAAGATAAAAAGAGAAAAAAGCTAGTAATCTAACACGCTTCTTTGCTGATAGAACAGGAAGCGAAATGATATAACAAATGTGAAAGGCCGTGATCGTCCACGTCCGGAAGGACACGACGCATAGAAGATGTTACTGAAAAGTGTAACATTTTAAAGATTTCAAAAGTAAGTATAGTCTTCAAAGAATTTCATAAAAATCGTGTACTTACAAAGATAGTAAATGTTCTGCCACCAACGCGATCTCTCGCTTCCAAAAGAAGAACGCTGACTCCTTGGTCATGAAGCAACTTGGCCGCGGACAAACCTTTTTACGAAAAGAAAACGTCATCATATACTTGCTTGTTCGGATAGTTCATACAATCATTTATTATCAAAGTATGTAAGATGGAATACATGAAAATCAGTTGGTGATATTATATATTATTTTCTTGTAGACGTTTCGACCCTTTTACATGAGCATTATCATTTCATACGAAACATTTATTTATTTTTTAATTTATTTTTATTTTATCTATTCTAATAGTTGTTGTGGCGGCAGTGGTTTGTGAATTTGTTTATAATTTGTTTGTATTAAATTATTTGTTTTTATTATTATTTATTTACTCTTTCCAGTTTTCGATTTTTAAGTAACGTATTAAAAATTTGTTTTCATGTTTGCATTTTGAGATGAGTTCAGATCGTTTATTTAGTAGTTTTTTTTTTCTTCTTTTTGTTTTTGTTTTTGTTTTTTGTTTTTTGTTTTTTGGGTTTTTTTTTTTTGGTTTGGGAAGTTAATAATAGCTATTTTTTTTTCTACAAATAAAGTCTGTAGGTTTTGAATTGGTTGTTGTAGGCTGATGTTCTTTTCTGCATTTTCCATGATATTTTTAATATGATTTGGCTTTTGTTTTTTTAATTTCTCAGATATACTTAGAAAGCATTGTGCTGTTCGCGTATTTACTATTTTGGATGAAATTTTTGGGGTGCATAGTTTCTTTGTTTCCAGGGTCCTTCTGTTACTTCCATGTATATTTTTCCTCATTATCTGGTGATTTTAACGTCGATTAGTATATTACGTTGTTTTGTAAACAATTACCGTTTAAGGGACATGAATTCCTTATTCTGCAGTTTAATTTGTTTGGGTTGTTTGCTGATAGTTTGTTTCTGTTGTGTTTTTTTTTTTATTTTTTTTATTATTTGTGCCATGTTCGCAGTGCAACTGTAACTGATGTTCACCATGTTTTTGTTGAAAATTTTGTGGAGAGTGCTTGACTCCAGGAAGTATTTATGTAAGAGTTTGAAGAATATTTTTCCTATGTTTGTTTTTACTTTTTGACTATATGGTGGGTTGAACCATATGATATTTCTCTTCCTGTTAACATTTTTGTTCTCTGTGTTGAGTATGTGAGTGTTGCCAGGAATCCACTTAAAAATCAAAAACTAAAAAGAATAAATGAATAATAATAAAGAACAAATAATTTAATCCAAGCCAATAATAAACAAATTAACAAACCACTGTCGTCATAACAACCATTAGAATAGATAAAATAAAATAAAATAAATAAATAATAAATCTAAATAAATAAATAAACAACAAAAACTGAAAAGAATAAATAAATATAAATAAAAAAACAAAATAAATTTATCCAAATAAATAAATTAACTTTGATAACTGATTTGTTGTTGTTGTTGTTGTTGTTGTTGTTATATATTAATAAAATTTGGTACTTCATTTAACTGATGAAGGTAGTTTAATAGAAATCTGGGAAATCAGTTAATTTACTTTTGTTTAGTTTTGAAAATATTTTTAACACATTTAATATTTGGCCTTTTACATAGCAGTGGAAAAAAATGAGTCAACACTTTTCTTGTCACTTCTTCAAACTGGCATTTGGATGGTTACTGCTTTCTATTGGTTTCGAAGGCTTTTTCGGACTTATACTAAGTTAAACCTTAGTCATTTTTTTTAATTGGAGTAGATAGACCCTTCTATCACCCGGTTCACACTCCTCCCTCTTCTTTTGGACAGGAGTAGAGGTGCGTGCCTTATTTCCTGTTTAAGAAGGGGTCTCCCACTCATCAGGTCTCAGTGACAGAGCTGTCGAAAGCTGTTTGTAGTAGATTGGGTTGGTGGCAACGTCTCTTCATTCTGAAAGTACCGGGTTGGCAGTTTCCTGGTTGCTGCTCCTGACTGGTAGTTAGGAGCCCGAACGCTTGCGTAGTGTCAAGAGAGGCTGCTCTGATGAACAGTTGAATAATATCGGGGTCTTATGTAGTGCCATGTCGCGCATGGATAGGTGTCCCTGCATGAACCTCCAGTGGGCAACCCTGAGGCCACATTATGCTCTAGTCTGCGCCAGCTTATCTCCCACAGCTGCTGCATATAGCGACCAACTGATTGTACTCTGGACCTCTCTTTAAAAAAATCGCTAACAAAGCAAAACATGGATTCACACTACCATAATAGCAAAACTAAACCAGCTAATAAAAAAACACCCAAACCCATCAACATCTCCTTCACTAACATTTGTTCCAACTTCTACAGTGTCGAATCTTTCCTCCATTTAAGCTCATCTGACATCCTAGCCCTCTACGAAACTAACCTTGATCTTTCTATCCTCTCTTCTGAATTCTACGTCCCTGGCTACCTTTCCCTCTTTCGGAAGGGCTTCCAATGTCCACATGCATGAGCTTGGTGTTTACATGGGATGTCAGGAAGAGGGTAGGAGAAGAATGAGAATACTGATGAGAGTGAAGTGGACGAAGAAAGAAGCATGAGGGAGAGAGAGAAGAAGCAAGTTAGTGAGATAGTAGATGACTATTGACTTTACATTTAAATTCTTGAAGATTGTAACTGTCGAGAAAGCAAGTAAACGCGAGGAAATTCCACAGGCGGGAAGTTCTCTTGAATCCATACATCACTCTTATATGTGTTTCCGTCTCTCCCTTCCAAGCTCTGTTAGCTATCTCTTTTTTCGCTACCGCTCCCCCTCATCTCCCGACTGTTCAGTTCTTGACAGTATCCAATAATATTGACAAAGCCATTTCCTCCCATCCGTTTGCTCATATATTTGTGTTTGGCGACTTTAACGCCCACCACACCAAGTGGCTGGAGAACTCCGTCACAGATCTTGCTGGTGTCCATACCATGAATTTTTCAATCACTCAGTCCCTTAAGCAGGTAGTGGAGTTCCCTACGCGTTTCTTTGACAACCCTAATGGGACACGACTCACTACTAGATATCTGCTTTACCTCCACTCCTGACTCTTGCAATGCCAAACAACTCTGCCCTGTCGGAAACTCTGACCATGCAGTATCTTCCGTTAGCATCTCCCTCCGATCCCACTTCACCCAAGAACCAGCAGAATATCTTACTGCTACCAAAGAGCTGATTGGAACTCGTTTCGCGATTTCCTGTGTGACGTCCCTTGGAATAAAATATTTAGCCTTCCTGTTGAAGACTGTGCGGCTGAGGTCTCCTCTTGGGTTAAGCTGGCATCGATGATTTTATCCCTGCCAGGAAGTTAAGACTTAAATCCCGCTCAACCTCCCCTGGTTCTCCCCTGCCTGCTCGGCCGCCATTGCCTACCGAAATCACTTCTTTCGGTTTTTCCGGAATCACGCATCGAACCATAACAGGCGCCTTTTTGCATCGGCTCGCAATGAGTGCAAGAAGATACTTAAAAGAGCTAAGCTGAAGTTTGCAGCCAGAATGAAGCAGCGCATAGCATCCCATAATTTTGGCTCCAAAGACTACAGGAGGCTCGGTAAAAGTGTGCTGAACAGCAGCAAAGCTCTCAATCTCGCTCTAATCAACGAATTTGAGGTCCTCGCCTCTTCAACAGACAAACTGAGTGCTTCGCCCGTAGATTCTCCAACTCGACACTAGACTCGCCTGAAGTATCTGTACCCGACTTCCTACCCCGAACTGAAGCCCAACTGACTGACATACACATAACTCTCGGTGGCCTCCAAAATTATCTCAAAATTTGACCCCCATAAAGCAAGCGGTGGTGACGGAATACCAATCATTTTCGTAAAGAAATGTGTTCCTGAACTCTCCTCTGTTCTCTCTAAACTTTATAACTACTGCCTCTCTGCTTCTTGCTTTCCTACCTGCTGGAAATCCTCTTCTGTGGTTCCTATATATAAAAATACCGGAGAACCCTCCGACCCCGCTAATTATCGCCCTAACAGTCTCCTACCGATCTTTGGCAAAGTGATTGAAGCCATCATTAATGCCGAGGTAGTACAGCTTCTCGCAGCCCACAGACTCTTCTCTGACAAACAGTATGGTTTCCGCTTCTCCAGATCTACTGCTGATATGCTCACGACCATCACTGATCTAATCCAGTCGTTCCTCTCAAATCGCACA
The DNA here is from genome assembly GCA_037127315.1 of Ascarosepion bandense. Classification (NCBI taxonomy): domain Eukaryota; kingdom Metazoa; phylum Mollusca; class Cephalopoda; order Sepiida; family Sepiidae; genus Ascarosepion; species Ascarosepion bandense. Next base: position 114,599 of record JBBBDQ010001904.1, on the reverse strand, counting down.
ACACTATAAAACGAACGCAGGTGTCCCTCAAGACTCTATTCTAGGTTTCACCCTTTTCCTTATCTACATTAACGATCTCCCCGATGACGTAAGATTCCAAGTAGGTATATACGCAGACGACACCACACTTTACTCTCGCCTTGATCAAAAGTCTACCGAGGCCGACAAAACAAACAGCGCTGTCGAGCTCGAAAAGGACCGCTAATCTGTGGTGGACTGGGGTAAGAAATGGCTCGTGAATTTTAATGCTTCTAAAACGAAGCTGCTATCACCACTGATAATCGTTCCTATACCCCATTAGCATGGATCAGTCTAGTCTACCTGAAAGTAAAACACTGCGCCTCCTCTGGTTAACTCTCACAACAGACCTCAAGTGGAATGACTATATAGAGTCCATCGTTAAATCCGATGCTAAGAAGGTCGGTTCTCTGTGCAGGGCCAGGAAGTTTTTCCCGTCTGAAACAATCCTGCACATATACAAATCTACCATCCGCCCGTGCATTGAATATTGCTGCCATATCTGGTCGGGAGCCCCTGCTATCCGCCTAGGGGTCCTTGACAAAATCCAACAGAGAATTTGTAATGTGATCGATCCCGACTTGGCAGCTCAGATACAGTCACTTCTCACCGGCGCAACGTGGCTTCCCCGTGTCTCTTCTACAAATACTTTCATGGCTTCTGCTCAGACGAACTAAGATCACTGGTACCCCCCATACATGAATTTGTCGAGCGACAAAAGATTAGCAACTAGGTCCCACCCTTTACTGTGAAACCAGTAAATTGTAAACGCAAATTCTACTCCATCAGCTTCTTCTCTCGCACTCCCCTCCTGTGGAATTCCCTCCTATTTACTTGCTTTCCCCGACAGCTACATTCTTCAAGAATTCAAATATAAAGTCAATAGCCATCTACTATCTCACTAACTTGCTCTCTCTCTCTCTCTCTTGCTTCTTTCTTCGTCCACTCCACTCTCATCAGTATTCTCATCCTTCTCCTGTCACTCTTTCTCATGACTTACGGCCTATGTCACCCCCTGCTCAACAGTGGCAGTAAAATGCTTTGCTTGGGGCGACACGATTATAAAATAGTAAATGAACGAACCACTTCCACCAAAATGACCGTTAGAAGGATTACCCACAATGCACCACTGACCTGTATATATAAATAACCGAGGAAAAACCCAACACATGTGGCCTGATGATTGCGCCTAGCAAGAAACAGTCTGTCGCCTCTGAATGTTAACTTCGATATTCACTTTTATATTTACATACGCTCTATCTCTGATATTGAACACTTTATCTTATAAATATAGCACACCTTAAAACTATATTTCTCTCTCTCTCTCTCTCTCTATATATATATATATATATATATATATATATATAACGGTCTTTATTATAATGGAGAAGATTATTTGGAATGCGCCTTTTGATTTGAGCAATCTTAGAAAGGAATGACAGTCTGATTTATGGTGTAAAGGGTGCATTGGGCAAAATCAAAAACAGTAAGAATTTAACGCATACAGCAATTCTAAAACAAGATTTAAAACATCCATTTATGAAATTACATGCAAATATGAGTTAAAACAAATATAATCAGCAGGCAGAATGTGTTGTATGAACAAGTCTTGAGATTGTTCACTAGTATTTTTTTTTTCATTTTAATTCGAGCTGGGCTTTTTATCGCAACTCCCAGACCACCATTCCGCAATCGTAATTGGTTTCGCATTTCTTTAAAACAATAAATGATAATTTATTCGATGGTAAGCGTGGCGATTATGGTGTTTATTTTTGTTGACAACAGAAGGCAGTAATATTTTCTTTCTTTTTTTTATTCATAATGTGATGAACACGATTTTTAACTAGACTATGGTGTAATTTAACCGACTTTTGTAACTTATTTAAATATTTTATTGTTCTATTTAAGTAACGATTTAGGCCAGGACGAGTGTCATTATTTTCTAAATTAGTCTAACATAAGACTATAAATGTGGAAGAGCCAGTCAGAACAGAACTTGTGGCAAAAGTGAAGATTTGAAAGACTATCAATACGACTTACCCAGTTCATATAGGTTAGCGTATTCATTTCCTCAGATCGTATAAGTTAGCTGAGCTTCGTTTCACTATTTTGTATAGGTAAGCTGAGCTTCATTTCACATGTTCATATAGGTTAGCTGAGCTATGTTTCACCAATTTGTATATGTTAGTTTAGCTTCATTTTCCCAGTAAGTATAGATTAGCTTAGCTTCATTTCTCTAGTTCGAATAGGTTAGCTTAGCTTCCTTTTCAAACCTCGTATAATTTAGCGAAGCTTCGTTCCCACAGTTAGTATAGATAAGCTTACTTCGTTTCCCCAGTTCGTATAGGTTACCATATTTTCGTTTCCATGTTTCTCATAGGTTAGTATTAGCTTCGTTTCTTCGGTTTGAATAGATATACTTAACTTTGTTTCCCCAGTTCGTATAGGTTAGCTTAGTTTTGCTTTTTTTCTTACTATAGGATAACTTAGCTTTGTTTTGACACAAGACGACAAATATGATAGACAAAGCGAGAATCGAACTCACGACTCAACAACAATGGCTTTGCAAGAACAGCATTACACTGCGATAGCAATTTATTGAACTTTAAATATGAAAATAATATACAGACATACACTCTCTCTCACAAAATCCTCCCCCTGCACAATAAATCTGTCTGTCTGATGTCTGGAAGCAAGTTAGCTGATTACTCTTTATGATACACGAAGTTCATAGGCTTATTTGCTTATCTACTTCCTGTCTGAACGCGGGGAATTGCTTGGTAGCGTTGTTGGTATTTAACAATCTACTTACGAAGGCAGGATGTGATACAAGGTCAGTTTCATGGTGGGTACCGTACATACAGGATACGGAGAATAATTTCCGAGTCCGTACGATTAAATGGCGTTAGTATTCACCAACCCACCCTCTTTTGATCAAAGACAAGGGTGCTACAAAAGAGATGGAATTTCCAGGGGAAAGGTTTCTTTCATAATTCAAAAGATATGAAAGCAGACGCTATACTTAGTAATTACTCGTCCCCGACCACGGTAACGGGATATGACACAAAGCCGATCTGAGTTGGGGATTCCAAGAGAGTGCACACAACGAAAGTCCAAAAACTGCCGCACCATCTATGTCGTGCTGGCGTTGATATTCCACCGACCCTTCTTTTTTTATGCAATGAGGGGGGTGCTACCGCAGCGTTGGGATCACCAGACATTTATCATTTATTTGTTATGTTCTGTCCGAAAACAGAAATCCAGTTTAAAGATAAAATGTAGTCCGCCCAAATGTAGATAATACACTTAGCCTTTACTTACCGCCCCACGCTGGCAGAATTTGACACAAGGTCAGTTTAGTATGGGTAAACCGAGTGCGTGTCAGCTCAAGAAATAGCCCAGCCTACCGATTCTCCCTCTTTAGTGAAATGAAGAAAGTACTACCGCGGGCAGCTGTTCGCCGAGACTGGGCATCTCTCAATAATATTTTCAGTTACGTTCTATACGCGGACCACAAATGAGTTGCGCTTTGTCCAAAGGCAGAAACACAATTGAGAGATACTACACTTTGATCAAAAGTTCGCATGAATGGGGAAAATTACCAGCCTTTCCAAAAAGAAAACATGTGACACAAGGTCTACTGAATGTGGGGTGCTGGACATACAGGCCTAAGATAAAAAAAATTGTCTCGTCCCCGCGAGCACTGGCGTCGGCATCCACCAATTCTCCCACTTTAGTGCGATACAGAAGCTATTGCAAAATTGTAATCCATAGAACTAGGTTTCAATAATAATTTTAAGAGGAAGTGAGAACAGATACTATACTATTCTTTGTATTTGTTCGCCACCCAGTGGTGGTTGGATGTATCACAATATCGTTTTTAATGACTATATATGAAAAGAGTTGCTCACACCACGCGGTCAATGCCATGTTGGTGTTGGAATCCACTAATTCTTCTCCTTTATTGCAATGAAAGAGTTACTAACACAGTTTGGAATCTTCAGGACTAGGTATCCTTCTTGACTTCAAAGGGGGAAAAAAACAACAGATACTACACTTTATCCCAGTCCGACCAGTTGGTTGTTCATTAACTAAGGATAATACATCGACTGACAACCTTCTCAGATAGCCTTTGCTTTTATAACACAAAAAGTATAATTATACACAATGGTCATGAACACAATTTTTGCAAAAAAATTAAGCTATGACCACTTGAAAGCTTCTACTGCATGAATTACGAGTAAAGAAAAGAAGTATTGTATTTTCCTATATACAAACATGTGTAACTGTACTAAAATGAGGCCATTCCTGACTGTGACGAAAAACAGACACACCTTCGTGCCATTATCCCTAATTTATTGCGAATCGTATTTTAAAGAGTAAACTTGTTTGATTTTTTTTTTTTTTGTAAAGACATTAGGTTCCTATATTTGTTTATTTATCTTAAAGATACGCCCAGTTCATGAAATTTGAAACTTTGAGAAAAAGTATCAAAAAATGTTATATTTTGTCTTGCTTTGCAAACATTCGATTAAGTCGCATTGTACACCTAGTTTGTATCCCGTTACCGTGTAAGCGGGAGCTGGGTAGTCTTTGACCAATGACTTGAGCGTAACCGGTCATGTTCCCCACGTTAAAAACTGACCTTGTGTCACTACAGTGGAGGAGTAGGGTAAACAGCGTCTATACTGGCCAGTATTTAAACCAAAATGCGCCAAATTTCTATCTCTCAGGCTTGCAGCTACATTACGCTGAAACACCGATCAACAACGTCGAATCTCTTGGTCGGTACTTAGATGGGTTATCGCTTGGGAATAAAATCTACTGTAAGCTTGGATGGGCAGATGGTGTAATGAATAATGGCTAGGGATTATTGTTAATCGTCAGCATGTAGTAAAATCTCAATGTTTGTACCGAGTGTTTTTCGTTTAGTTTTCCATTACGAATTAATAGATTTAAATTCTTTGTCATCTTGTACATTTTCTACACATGCGCGCACACACTTTTCCTGAGTATGACGATAAACTACATTCGGCAGCAAAGCCGCTGATCAAGAGGTTTTGAGGAGCTTAGAACCACCTCTTAATTGTTATTGTTCTCAAGTACACCCTGATCCGTGGTGGTAGCATCTGTTAGGGTTCCAGCTATGGGCAAATAGTTGACCCCAGAATTAGGGTGAAAATACTATGAAAGTATAAAAATACATTTTTGTAAAAGAAATTACTAATGCTCCCAAGAAAATTAAATTTCAGCAATAAATGACCCATAAGGTGTTGATATGCCGCTAAACAAACAAAACACATGCACACTGTTAAACATTTCGTGTAAAAAGAAATTATCTAACAACGAAAACAAAAAATTACTCAAGAGAATTAATAACTTGAATTTTGTATATTCAATTGTTTTGCAAAAGTTTATTCTTTCTACTAAGGAAATTAATGAAAAAATGTTTACTATTTCAATATTTACATTTTTTTAAATACCATTTATACTTGAGTATAAGTCGACCCCGGAATTATTTTGCATAAATTTTAACCCACTCCAAAAAAAAAAAATTACCTGCAACCGGTCACCGAAAATGCGTGATTATTAACCTCTTCAAAAATACTTACCTGTGTATTGCCACCCGCTATAATTTGGTTTGAAAAAAAAATGATGATAAAAACTCACACTACACTCGGCTATATACGATAATCCGCATTTCTTTATGTGCCGTGTTCCCTCAGGACGTAGGTATTTATAGCTCTCTCCAGAACTCCCTGTCCATTGTATCTCTTAATAGACTTTGTCTTACTGTTATTTCTCTTAAGCCCTGTTTCGCTGTCCATTTACTCACTATGGCATATTAACCGTTCTGGTCAGGAAGAGAACACTTCGACGTGTTGTACAAGCTTGTTTCACTAGATCAGTTAAAACTGAGTAGTAAGTTCGATTCTCACTGGGTGCTCTACATCTAAACTATTGTCGGTAAATCACTATATTTGTCAGGAAGCATTCGAACCGTACTTGTGGTTATTTAATATAATTTTTAGTTAGTTGATATTCATGAAGTAAGGGTTTCATTTAATATTAGTCAGTACTGTTATATCCCCAACAAGAATACAATAATTACTAACACTTAAAAATGATGTTAAATTTCAAATTATTTTGCAAGAGCTGAAAAAATAAACAAAAAATAAAAAGATATAGAACTGCCCTGACAAGACGGAAATGAAATTTTAAAATGCCTGAAAAGAATAATTGACATTTTTCATCTATATATAGTCTTGTGCCTGTGCATGCATGTACATAAATCAGTCATTTTTTCTCTTCCTCTCTTTCACACACACGCACAAACACACACACACACACACACACACACACACACACACACACACGCGCGCGCGCGCGCATACACACACACACAAATGCCTTCAGTCAAATATTATTTATTGAGTACGCACGCACGCATATCTATCTATCTATCTATCTATCTATCTATCTATCTATCTATCTATCTATCCCCACCACCCTGTGGGGGTAATGGTTAGCAAGCTTGTCTTGCTAGAACCTATTACTAGTGGTTTTGGTCCTCACTGGGTACCCCATACTTTCGGCCTTGTGCCACAATTAAGCGGCGCGTAGAAAATCGACTATCTCTCTAGACTTTTTGAAAAATTGCTTATAAATATTGCTAATAAAAAACAGAGTTTTTCTGTTTTGTATGAATAATACTTGTAATTTTTCAAAAAGTCTAAATATAATAATTATTCGTATTTTTTTTATTACACCTTTAAACCAAGAGACAAATTACACCAAATACAGGCAAATATATCCGTACGCACTATTTAAACTATCTTAATACAACTTATTACAATTAAAATAAAGAGGTAACGCATTTGCACTTAATATCACTCATAATAATAATCATCATAATAATAATAATAGATCCTGAAGATGAATGTGTCTCTTCAGAAACGTCAACAATGAATGCGTCCTATCTTCCAAATAATCCGGTAAAGCACATTCTTATCAATTCTCGATGGAACGTGTTTAACGAAGAAAGCCAGTTGACTACATTATTATCGTTATTATTAAAACAATTTCTTTTGACTTGCATTTGTCATATAATTATATGCTTGGTCATAACCAATGTCCTAGGTCAAGCAAAGAATTATAATTATTATTATTGTAATTGTTATTGTTTGTCCTTGTTTTGTATAGTACGAGGTGCCCCCAAGTCTCAACAAGAGACATTAATGTTTTTTTAAATGTATCAGATGGCATGCAATTAGAAAATATGTAATTGTGATCTCTGCATGGAGAGCAATCTACGCAACATATGAAAAGTACTCATGAGTATGTCTGTTATTAATTATTTGTATATGGTTCAAATTTCCGGTAGACCTAAAATATATGAATTGCAATTATTATTTATAATATAAATAATAAATTGCAATTCATATATTTATCCTGCACTTTAGTACTCAGCTATTTTTGATTATACGATTTTAAATTAGAAGAAAAATAAAGATTGTGATTTTGCGTTTAAACTTTTCCTCTTTGCATTAAACGCCGAAATGTGTGTATAAATGCAGAAATGCCTACAGTTAACTTTTCCAGTTAACTTTTTTGAGTAGTCCCCTAGTAGTAGGGAAAGTAAAAAAAAAAAAAAAACAAAAAAAAAAAACAAATAGATGAAAATACTTACCACTTAGGCCACCTCCTACAACGATAACAGCAACTTGTTCTTTAGAAGCCATACTGAAAATATCGGTATAAATTGTTTAAGAAAATTTGTAGTTTTTTTTTTTTAATCAAAATTATCAGAAATTAAAATCTATGCAGTTGCAACAATCTGTTTCCCTTTTCTTTTTCCACTTTGTTTTTCTCTACTTGTTCCACTTTTTTCGCTTTTTCTTGTGACGTAAAAAGTCAATTCAGAAGTAACAGAATGTCAATGGCTGGTATATTTCTTTAATTGAATACTTTTCTTTTTCTTTTTTTTTAAGAAAGGAAACACGGGTTTCACGCACTTGTTTCGTTGGTAATAATTTCTACGGTGCGCGTCAGCAGTAGTTGAGCGAATGGCTTTAGAGAAATGCGTACCGCACTCAGGCTTGAAATGATGTCAGTAGTGAGTAGAATGCAGGAGAGACCACACGGTCAGTCACGTGAGGGAAAGGAAAACAGTTTACTCGCCGGTTTGTTGATAATATCACATTCGCCTGGTTAGCTGACTAACCGCCTGATCGGTAATCTACTGTTTGTCTATGGCAGAGATAAACAAGACAAAAAAGGTAGTAAGTTTGCCTTCGTTGCAACTTAGTAGATAAATTTGCAGTGCAAGTCATTTATATGGATCCTAAAGGAACAAATACTCTAATTTCACAAAAAAAAGTCGAAAGTAAAACCAGAAAAGCTTTGTATAAAGCGAAATATAAATATTTGTTCTAATCATTTCCTCCTAGAATTTTAAATCATTTTAATTACTGTTACCACAAGTAAACAAAGCCATTAAGTCACAAGGGTAAGTGAGTGTGAAAGAATAACAAAAGAGATAAACATTATTATAAAACACTAGAAAAGTGATCAAGAAGACAGAAGATAACAATTGATATTGCATTCAAATTTTTTAAGAGCAAAGTTGGCTGGAAAGCAAGACGTCCGAAGAGAGTTCTACCACCGAGAAAAGATAGACTTTATGGTTACATATCGCCAATTGAGACTTTATAAGATGTTACCTCTAATCTAGTCAGTCAGTCTGTTAAGTGCCATACGTGATACACGCTTAGGCGATCATGTTTCGAAAGAGACATAGCTAAAGAAGATTTTCCTGCAATAAGTTGCCATTATTTTCTGCGGTAGACTGATTGCTAACCAAGGCTGTAGAAGCCAATCTGTCCTTCTATCTAACCCATAGCTGGCGGGAGAAACAACGATTAATAACTTTCCCGAAGATATTTGTGCGTGAGTGAATGAAACGAATTCAACTGAAATTCGAACTCGGCTCTCTGATTTCTCGTTCCGAGCTGATATCCACTGCACCACAACGCACATCCAGTACTGCGTTTAACTTGACAAAGTCTAGGTACGACAGCGAAGACTACATCCTAGAAATTAGCATGAAAATGTTTATAGAAAAGGCACAGAGAAGTTACATTACAGCTGTGGGAAAGTAACTGAAACCGAAACGCCAGGTTAGAACTGAAGCCGTAGGGAGATGGTTAATGTTTATTAAATCGGCCTTGTGTCAAACATAACCGAACTCCCTACAACTTAAAATTAAATCGCTATCAGCAGGTTAGAGATTGGAATGTGTTGAAGAATAAAAGTATACCTTTTGTATGTTTAAATAGAAATTTATTAATTTATTAATAACATGAATTGGCAGAAGTTAATGTTTAATGAGAAACAAATATTAAGAAGTTAAGGGTATCAAGAGTTCGTAGTAGTCCTTGCAAGAGTGAGTTTATGTGTACGTAGGCAGGAACGTATGTATGTATGTAGGAGCGTTTGTTGGGTAGGAATGTTTTTGAATTTATCGCTCAGGGTGAATGGTGAAAAGGAAGGAGGTGGGAGGTGAGAGAGAAAGATAATAATATCTATCGCTTGACGTTAGTCAATGTACATGTTAATTCAGTCATACACGCAATGTACATGTTAATTCAGTGATACACGCATTGGGCGATCATGTCTCGAAAGAGACATGACTGACTGGGCAGAAGATTATCCGGCAGTAGGTTGTCAGTACTTTCTGTGGTATACTGGTTGTCAGCCAAGGCTATAGAACCAAACCTGTCCTGTTATTTAACCCATAACTGGAAGGAAGAAACGAATTAATATTTTTCCCAGGGATATTTGTGCGTAAGTGAATGCAAGGAATTCAGCTGGAATTCGAACTCGGCTCCCTGATTTGTCGTTCCGAGTCGATTACGCTCGTCATTTTAACTCTCTGACGACGGTCAAACTTAGCCCGTCTTTTATTTCGTTTGGGAATTCACTCCTGGATGTGATTCTGGCCTTTCCATTGGACGACAGACATTTCGCATCGAAGTGTGAAGTTTTGCAAGTTTTGTGTGTGTTAAGCAGAGTTTGTAAATTCGAGAAAATTGGTTTATTTCTAACAGAATGAATGAGTCAGTGTTTAGCATTTGAATTTTTAAATCTAGAACTTGTTTTGTTCACTACAGAACCAGTAGAACAAGAGAGAAAAATGAACAGAAAATATAAAGAGATAATGCGACAGAGTAAAAAAAATAAAAATAAAAAATAAAGTATTTTTCTCCAGAAAAATGGTCATTAGTTGTATCAGGACTCAAGACAAGATATAGCGAATAACCTTTTTGTGCAAACGTATAAACTGAAAATAAATGATTGGCCTCTTAAAATTAATATTATGGTCAATATGAAATAACATAACTTTACCATTCGTACATATTCATCCCTTTTATGTACTTTTTCCTTCTATATGCTATGTCTCTTCAGTAAGTTGACGATCATTGCTCTCCGCAACTTCCTATCCTTTGTAGCTCTTAATAAATTTTGTATTTTTGCCCATTCTCCTAAACTATGTTCTGCTATTCATTTACGCAATATAGTTACGTAAGTTAAGCGATGTTTTCTTTATCCTCCACCTGCGATTTTCTTTTGTTTAATTTATTTCACTCTAAACAAGACGAAACCTCCACTAGTGCGCAGGGGGTTACTGTGAGAGAAAACTGGGCATAGTGGGTATTGAAGAAAGCATAAAAGATGAATGGGATTTGAGAAGATAGAAGATGATAATTAACGTTGCATTTAATTTTTTGGAGATTGTAAACGGAATTGAGCTCCATAGACGGAAAATACGAGAAAAGAAACTGTCCGAGTAGAAGTGACGATTACATTTAACGATTTCAACGGTAAAACGGTGGGACTTAGATGCCAATCCAGTAGAACGCCTAAATTCACGTGGATGGGTAAAAAAGCTCATCATAACAGTTGCCATGAAAATATTTGTAGAAAAGACAGAGAGAAGCCACGCCACGGCGGTGAGAAAATGACTGAAGTCGAGATGTCTAGTCAGGACCGATTACATTGCAGGTCTTTTTTTGGATTTTGTCGAAAATCTTGAAGTGAACAGCAGTAGCACCCGACCAGATGTGACAACAGTTTTCAATGCACGGACGAATAGTAGATTTATAAATTTGCAAGATGGATTCTGACGAGAAAACATTTTTTAGCCTGACACAGAGACTCGACTTTCCTAACAGTAGATGGATGCAGTTATAGATCCTACTAGCAGTATATCCCGGCGTTGCTCGGGTGTAATGACAACTTTTATATATATATATATATATATATATATATATATTATCGATTCTCTGCACTATTGTAAGAACTGCAACCTTGAAACTTCTGAATATCGTTTCTTATGTCTTTCTCTATGAGTGTATCAAATTTGATTAAAATCGGACCACTCCTTCTATAACCCGATTTTTTCGATTATCGATTTTCGATATTTATCGGGGTACCTCGACACAAAACCTAGCTAAGAACACTCGCAGACGCTTATAGTACAACTGTGTAAATTTTCAAGAAAATCGGTTTAGCCGTTTCGGAGTCTATAGGTAACGGATACACACACACACACACACACACACACACACACAAACAAAGTTCCATTTATAAATAAGTTTAGATATATTTGTTCCACTTCAGGTCGAATGAAAAAATGAGGCCAAGGAGGCGCAGTGAGTTTCTCTTAAGGAGATTTGCATGGCTGGCAGGAAAGTGTCTCTGTGGTGGTTTTGCTTTGGAATCATTAAAATTTACCAGCCATTTCCTGTAGAGTTAACCACTGATTGGAGACCCGTTTCAAAAGTAGCAGCCAGGTTCACTTTGTCAACTTTGGCAAAGATTGGAATAAATGGTGGTGTCATCTACTTGGGAACTGATTACACCTGGAAGATCATTGATGAATTCCAGAAACAGCGTAGGACCTGGGATGGAGCCTTAAGAGGCCCCCGCGTTCGTGTGAAATGAACTGGAAGTTGCCCGTTCAAAATGACCTTCCTTTCACGATTCGATTAAATCAAACAATCGTCCAGAAATACCGTAGCCCTGGGGTTTGCACGAAGGCCAGCATTCCAATCCCTGTCAAACGCTTTCTATATATCTAGAGCAACAACTCGAGTTTCGCAATTATCAAGAGCCTAGTATACGTATTCAGTGATGGCCGTTAGCACATCAATGATAGGCATGACGATGTGGTACCTATATTGTTTGTTAAAGAGTAGGTTGTGAGAAGTGAGATGCTTAACTACTTCAGTATTGATTAGTCTCAAATACGTTACTGAAAAACGGTAAGAGGCTAATATGGCAATAGATAGAGGGGTCAGAGTGTTCACCAGAGTTCTTAAAAACACGAACTACATATGGGAATTTCCAATAAGCAGAAAAGCGGGAAGCAGAAAGGCAAGAGTTATAGGATTTCGAGAAGACTAGCTCTACCTCAAGGATACATTTCTTTGGGACGATGAATGGGATTCCATCACATTCACTTGTCTTATTAGAGTTCAATTTAGAAGTGACATCTGAGACAAGAGACGGGTTTATGCATATATCATTCAGTTGAGCCTCTGTTTTACATGGGAAAACGAGTGTGGGTACTCCAGACGAGCCAATAGTAGAGTTGAAAGAGAATTTGCGAGCAAAGCATTCAACCTTGTCTGCTATAGATGTGAGGACTTCAAAATGATTGAATACAGGAAGGCTTGAGGGCTTGCTGTTGTTCAGTATACAGAGCCGCTAATAATTGTTATAGCCGATACGTTGTTTTATTTTATTAGCAAACAACAACTTTGCATCATTTAGGATACGCTTGCATTCATTACGATCAGAGACAAAGAGGCGTCTATTGTAATCAGACGTGTTACTCTGGTACAATTGCTATGGGCAATAGCAGCCAAGCTATCAGACGAGGAGGAGAACAACGAGATTTAATTTGGAATTTCCTTGCTGGAGTGAAAGCATCGCTGCCGGCTTTCACACATGAGAGGTCCTCAGAGGCGCAATTTTGAACAGAAGAGCTAAAAACTTTGTTACAAGGGACATCACAAAAGAAATCATGGAACAAGTCTCAATCTGTACGTTGATAACAGAAATATATGCTGTTATTAAGAGGTTCCTGTATGGAGGGGAAGCAGAAAGAGATGTTTACAGACACAACCGTATGATCAGAGTTGCCAAGAGGGCAGAGATGCATAGCATGACATGAGTCAGGAATTAAAGTAAAGAAGAAATTTAGAAGAGATCCTTCGGGATTATTGGGTTAAGTTACTTTCGTGATGGGCATTAAAGTCACCGAACATAAATATATTTACAGGCGGATGTAGTTAAGTGGTTTTGTCTATATTTTCAGAAATACCATCGCGCACGCAACAGTCATGAGAGGAAGGAGAGCGGTAGAGAAAGAAGTGATAGCTAAGTTTAAAAAAAAGAGACAGAGACACATGTAAGAATGGTCTGGAAATTCAAGCGAGACTATCCTAGCCAGAGGGAAATGTTCGCAGACATAAACTCCTAATAAACATGATGTGATCATTAGAAGCTTTCCTAAAGAGAGGAAAGCAACCAGGAATCGATAAATCTGAGGAGGGGATTGCAGAGTTAAGGTTAGTTTCACAGAGAGCTAGGATAAGGAAGTATCACTATAAAGGTTTGTACGAATACTTTCAATCTATCATGTGAGTATAAAATTTTCCAGGCTCTCTTTTCTTTTTATATGCCCTAAAAATTTCAACACTCTTCCTGGTGTTAAGTATAAATATCATTTTGTTTCCGTTTTCTCTAAAACTTCGTCGTTTATCATATGTTCAGTCTATGATATTCTCAGCATCTTCCTTTAAGTTTCATCCTCATCTGTGAAATCCTGTATTCACTGCCACTTAGGAGAACTGATATTACATATTAGTTCGGCAACCTTTTCTAATGGTCCTGGGTATGACGGTAAAGTGCATCCGGCAGCAAGATTGTGATGGAACCACCTCTTAATTGCTGTTGTTCCCAGGATCACCCTGACCCGGAGTGGTAGCACCTATTAGGGTCCAAGTTATGGGCAAATAGTTAATCCCCAAGCTGGGGTTAAAACACTATGAAAGTATAAAAATACACTTTTATAGACATATATACATAAAAATGGATGTGTTTTGTGGTGCAGTGGATATCGGCTCAGAACAAGAAATCAAGGAGCCGAGTTCGAATTCCAGTTGAATCCTTTGCCTTCACTTACGCGCAAATACACTTAGGAAAGGTATTAATCCGTCTCTTCCCGCCAGTTATTAGTTAAATAACAGGGCAGATTGGGTTCTATAGCCTTGGCTAGCAACCAGTTTACCGCAGAAAGTAATGGCAACCTGCTGCGGGATAATCTTCTGCCCAGTCAGTCATGTCTCTTTTGAGACATGATCGCCCAAGCATGTATCACGTATGGCACTTAACTGACTGATACATAAAATTAGACTTTTATAGAAATATATACATATTTGAAGGAAAACTATTACCAACAATAGATTTTCGAAAAAAAAATTATTATAACACATTTTTGAAGAAAAAAGAATTATTGCTATAATATATTTTTGAAGGAAAAAAATTATTGCCATGATACATTTTTGAAGGAAAAAAATTATTACCACTAATACATTTTTTAACATAAAACTGGAAGACATCTTCAGTTTTCTAAAATAAAAAAATAATAATAAAAATAAATTTTCATCACAATCTGACTAAATCAAATTTCTCATAATAACCAAACCTTTAAAAAATACCTTAAAACCTCACCTTTCCAGTATTAAATAACCCGCAGAGGATGATATGCCGTTAAACAAAACTCAAACTCTTTTCTAAAGAAATGCCCATATACTAACTGAAACCCCACTCTCTGGATTTTTCTACGTAATTTCTAACGAGATTTTCCTATTTCTTAATAATTTACTTAGCTTTTGGAAGGCATCTTTCAATAAAGCTTCTTGTTAGAGAGTGCAAGGTACGAAGTTTAGGAGATGCTCAGTTGGCCTACTGAAGAAAGAATGTAGAAACAACGAATTTTGTAGAACCGTTCGGAGCTTGATATGTCGCTATGTTAACGGCATTTGTGGAAGTTATTCAAAAGTTTGTACAGCCTTGTAGAATTATAATTGAAGATTGTGAGTTGTCCTCATTTATTTAAGAGTAACTTGGTTAGTTTGTTTCAGAAAAATATCTTCAAAATTATCTGCTGTTAAGACTTTGTATCTGCCCTGGAGTTCTTTAGGAGTCATTTCTTAGGCGGCAGGAATGCAAGAAACCGGAAATGAGCTCCAGAGATGAGAAGTGTGAGAAATGATACTATTAGAATATACGGTTACATTGACCTATTTTCATAGTAAATCGATGACATCTATTAGCCAATCGAGTAGTACGTTCAAATTCAAGCGATCGAGTTACTAATAAGGAGATCTCTTAGAATAACTGCCATTAAAATATTTATAAAAAATGCACAGAAAAGCCACGTCATGCTGTCACTACCCTGGGGATACTTTAACGAGAAAAAAGGATAATAAAAGAACAAGGTTCAGGAAGACAGAAGATGGCGATTGGCGTTGATTATTAGAATAGAATTTACAGTTTCATCTTGTTGTTTTAACAGTAAAGCGATGAGATTTAGTTACCAATCTCATAATAAGCCAAAATTAATACATTCGGTGTACTAAAGAGGAAAGGTCATTAGAACAATCGCCATTAAGATATTTATAGAAAAAACGCAGGGAAGTCACGTCACGGCTATGGGAATAACTAAATTCAAGATGCCTTTCGGGTTATAAATTACTATTAGTAATGCGCACATTGTTTTTCAAATCAGAAAAAACACTGAAAAAAATAGGTTTTATAATGAACAAAAGATTCAAGGGGTACGTCATTTTCACAGTGACAATATTTCACATTTAGGACACGATTTCTATTGGACTTATCTGAATGAGAAATGATAACATGAATATGTAATTGCAATACACTAATCATCAGATATTGTAAAAGATAAAACTTTATAACGGTCAAAAAGACTGTTGGCTGCAGATATAGTTGCATATCGTATAAAAATGTGAGTTATATCAGCCTACGCTTTGAATTAATTTATCTCCACGGTTTATCAACCCTTTCTTGGCTTGAAACAAGTTGGGATTGTAATAATTTATTTTTGCAAATAAATATTACATTAATAATTTTCTTAGAATAACAATGATTTATTTAAGATCCAAGTCCTACTATTTAGCTCATAGATGAGAGAGATGAATTTGCACCTTTCTTTCGCGCGTAAGTGAGTGCAACGAATCCAACTGGAATTCAGACTAGGCTCTGCGATTCCTTATTCCGAGCAGCAATCCCCCTGCACATTCACTATTAACTAAAAAAAGTGTTGCCTCAAAAAAATAAAAAGATAACTTCTACAGAAGCTTAATCAAACGCCATGCAGTAGAAAACAAGAAAAAACTGCACGTTAATGGAGCGACCTTTATGGTTTCCTTCCTAATTAAACTTTAAATTAAATCTTCCTAAACAAACTTTTTGAAAAAGTATATTTTATTTTAAAAAAAGATTTTTTAATGCAGAGAATTATACTGTGCTGATAGAATTGTCAACATGGCCGATTTTAACCATTTTAACGAGTTAGAAATGGTCAGTCAATTTAAATTCGGTTCAAAACACAGCAAAGTATTTTCCTACTGAAAATATTTTAATCTGTTAACTTGGAATGAAAGCTAAAATAAAAGCTTTAAAAAGATTTTTTTTTTAAATGCGTTTTAAACATTAGGTATTGCTTCTTTTGTTTTCTGTTTTTTGTTTTGTTTTTTTGTTTGTTGGTTGGTTTGTTTGTTGGTTTTAGATGCCTAATTAAATCTTTTTAACTTAGTCAAGTACTGGTTGGTACCAACCTCTTCGCTAACACCAGAAGGGTCAAATTTCAAATAATAAGTGTTTATACATTGAAAATACTATATTTATCAAAATATATTCAGTTTAAATACAGAAGGAGTCATAAAAATGACTTCAAAGGTCCACACATTTCAGCTTATGCTCTTTTTCTCTTACCCAAGGTCTGTTGCCAGACAGAAAAAGAAATTATCACTCGTGACACAGATGTCCATTTCAGTTTCATTCAAATTGTGTTTGAATATACGTTTGCATGTGTGTTTATATATTTTAATTTAAAGAGAGACCTAAAATATTTCCACAACTTTTTTTCATGCATTAAAAAATAATTCTATTCATTAGCGAACAACTTCCGTTTGGCTTCTTTAAAAATTAACTGAACTTTTTTCTATGTTTTTAGATTTATTACTCTGCTCAACACAGGGGTTGTTCAGACCGGGTGGGAGGGATGTAAGTCAAACTGTGTGTTGCGTTTATTAAATGGCACAAGTTAAGTCACTCACACACAACACTGACCTACGTATATACATTACATTAAAGTAACACGCAAACAATATGTGACTGACTGACGGTTTTTTTAACTACCTTCACTCCTCGACAATGCTTATTGCTTTAAAGGCGATGTTTGAAATTTAATAAAGCCTAAACATATCATGAAAGTGAATTTATACATCTTTTTTTTTTGCTTTTTTTTTTAATCATATCACCCCGGGAAAGGCGGTAAGGCCACTGGTGTGCAGGGGGTTACGTAAAAGTAAAAAAATTGGAAAAGAGAAAGCCGGAAACCACATCCTAAACAGGGAACAAGGGATGAGCCTCTACGCCTGTTCAATAGACATGGGTGGAGTGTAAACCGGGCGATAGTTCAGTCTATCTACTCCAATTGAAAAAAAAATAAAGAAAAGTGAAAAAGGAAATAGTGTTTTTTAAATTTTTTCAACAAAACGCTTATTACCATCGCTACAAACCATCTGATGAGACATCATTCCTTCAACGTCGAAACAAAATGTACAACCATGTAGAAGTTTGTACATGTTCTAAAGTAATAATTAATAATAATAAAGTAGAAGGACAGGTAAATTAAAACTGACTGTTCAAGCATTTAGGATGTACGTTGTGGTGCAGTGGATATCGACCCGGAACGACAACTTGGGGAGCCAAGTTCGAATTCCAGTTGAATTCCCTGCATTTACCCACGCATAAATACCCTTGGGAAAGGCACCAATCCGTCTCTTCCCTCCCGCCATGGGCCAAATAATAGGACAAATTGGGTTCTATAGCATTGGCTGACAGCCAGTCTACCGCAGAAAGCAATGGTAACCTACTGAGGGACAATCCTCCGCCCAATCCGTCATGCCTCTTTAGAGACACGATCGTCCAAAACGTATATCACGTATGGCACTTAACTGACTGTTCAAGCATTTACTTTTTTAATTGGTGCTCAATGCAAAGTAGAGCTTAATATTGTAATTTTTTTATTACAATGATTTATAAAAGCATTATATCACTAGACAAAGCTTTTGATGTTTCAAAACAATACTGTTCTTCTTAAGCTGATATTTTAAAATAAATGGTGAAAATGCTTTATTCAGAAATTTAAGATGAATACATGGTTATTTAGAAAATGAATTGGTAATAGATGGAGAATATGCTTGTAACATTCAATCAAAAGTGAGAATTAGGTAACTATGAAGTTGAAAATTTGGGTCGCGAATGGAAGCAGACTAGCCTATTGTCAAGATATGTCACTTTTTAACGTTGTCTGGGTAAGATACCTACTGGGACCATACATTATTTAAATAGGTAGAAAATTTTAACGGCAGGTAGGATTTTAGGTTTATTTTTATTTAATTATTTTATATTTGATTTTGTACCACCTCATGAGTAAACGTTAGGCTGGAACGTTAAGGTTAGAATTAAGATTAAATTATTATGGCATACTTCGGTATGTTGTAGTTAAGACACACACACACATATGCATGCTGCTGTTGTTTATGACGCATGAGGATCAAGGTCTTAGTTCTTAGGGCTAACAACCGGATCACATGAACATGTAATTCAATTATAGTGCTGAAGTCTTCGGCATTAATATTAGAGACACTTTTAAACATTCCTTGGAGCACATTTTTGGTTCATGCTGGAGTTGAGTATCGTGGAGCAACTCGCCGTAAATCATTTGTTTTGGTACTCTGTTGTAATCAAGTCGAGTAGCACATCCCGCTTATCGTAGACTGTGGCGATGAATGTGCGATTCACTGCTGATTTCATTGGCCTTTCGGTTCTACTTAATATCAGATTTGATTGTTCTGTCTGTGTGTATTTTAAAGTTCCATAAAACTGTCACAGATCGTATCTTTGTAGCCTGATTTGGGTGATGTCCATACAAGTTTCTTGCAGTTTCATTTCCGTAAAAGTTGCATATTTTTCAGTGCAGATATTAGCCCACACAATCAAGCCGAGTTTTCTTTCATTTGGTGGTCACATAGTGGAATATGATACAAGTTAGTCAATTGTTGCTGGATATTTATCACAGAATCTGAATATCGGGTTAACATACTACAGTATGGACCTCCAATTAATCGCTAAAAAACACCATGAAACAGCATAGCATGAATAAAAAAGTTCATAAACTTAATAAAACAAATTTTTTCCATCAAAATATTCATATTATTATTAAGAGGAAAGATCAAAGCAATTTTTAATTATTTTTAAATTTTTTTTAATCCCTGCTAAAATTTTCGAAATTTTGTTAGAAAATATTGTTTTTATTTGAGTTAGCGGCTAAAAAAAAGTTTACGACTGTTTTACAATGGGTAACGTAATGATGACACAACCCACTTTTTTTTCCCGGTTACAAACATATTAATTTGGAAATTCTCGCAAAAATCAAATAATAATTAGGTTTGAATGAAACTTTCAGTACTCATTCACAAATGAATTAAATTATTTTTGAAATTATTTTGAGAATTTGCGATAAAAATACTAAACACTATTTATTACTTATGTAATTACAAGAATAATTTTATATTTGCAACATTGTAAAACAAATACAATTAGAAGTAAATGCAATGCAACATTTAACATTTACTAATTCATAAAGAAATAAATATGAAATCAATTTTTATTTCTAAATTTTTAAACATTTACTAAATTATCAAAATATGTGAACCATTTATGAGGAAATCCTTATTCTTTAGCATTTTATAAAGTTAGAATCGATTAGCGATTAGCCGATGTTTTACCAACCATTCCAATAAACAATCTAATAGTGTTTAATATTTTTGTTGTCAATTTTCAAGAACAAAGAAAATGTATAAATTCATTTTCATGTGATTACGCGTTATTAAAATTCTAATTATCGCTTTTTAAAACAATAAATAAGCCGAGGAGCGAATGTAGTTAAAATAATAGCAGTGTCAAGGAAAACATCATTCTTTTGACACTCCTGTAGTGAACAAAACAAGTTCTAGATTTAAAAATTCAAATGCTAAGCACTAACTCTGATTTCGTTAGCAATAAACGAGTTTACTCCAATTTACAAAACCTTGCTTAGCACACACGGAAAATCGAATCCAAAACAAAATTCGTGAAATTTCACACTTTGATGCGAAATGTTTTTCGGCTAATAGAAAAACTAGGAAACATCTGAAAACAAAATTCAAATAATCTTCAATTATCAGAAACAAATTATTTTACGGGCCCTTTTCGCGAGCCAACGCGAAGTTTGTTCATCGTCCAATGGAAAGGCCAGAATCATATCAGGAAGAGAATTCCCAGATGACCTTTTCGAGTTCCACAAACGAAATAAAATACGGAGCAAATTCGACTATCACCAGAGAGAAGAAGACAAGTGTAATTAAAACGTACTCTTGACAAACGTCGAACGATCGTTATTATTATTATCTTTTTCCCTCTCTCTCACCACCTTCCTCTTCATCGTTCAACCGTCTGCCTTTTCTTATACTTGATAACCGAATGGAGTCCTTTAAGACTGAGCGAATACTTCAAAGACACTTCTACCCAACTATAACGCTCATAAATACACTCAAGTTACGATTACGAACTCTTGACACCGTTAACTTCTTACTACTGCTTCTTACTGAACGTTTAACTTCTACCAATTCATGTTATTTTGTTCTATCAATGAATTTCTTTTTAAACATGCAAAAGGTATACTTTTATTTTTCCACAAATTCGCACCATCTAATAACCTTCTGAATAAAACCTGTAAGTTGTAAGAAGTTTGGTTATGTTTCACACAAGGCCAATTCAAAAAACATTCGACCATCTCACTACTTCTAACCTCCTTTTTTGCGAGTACGGAGGTCTATAATTGTCAATACTTCTTTAATAATATTCATCAATGACCTGCAAGAATTTTTCTATTTCATTTTCACCCTTTGCCAAATCACCAAATACACCATCTACACATCCGACAATTGACAAAGTCCGGAGTTCAATAAACAATATAATGTTAAATACAAATGATTAAGTCTTATATTTTCATTAGTAATATACAACAATAACTTCAAATAATAATAATAATAATAAAGCAAGAAACTTTCTCACGTATCTATGTAAACTCCTTGTCATATATAGCTATGTAAATTGATATTTCTATAATTCAATAAAAGAATTTCTTCTTGATTTATTTAACCAATCAGTAAATAATAGTAACAGTAATTATATTAGGAATTGAAAATATGATTATCTCCATAATAAATTGGAAGAATGTGGATGAAAGAAAACACTTAATTTATTGCTTCTAACTTTAGCTCGGTTTCTATATAAAATGATAAGAAAATGATTGTGGTGAATAGTGTTCTAAAAATACCTACTCACTATAACATCGTATAACTTATTGAATTCCTTTTTCTTTTTTTCTTTTCTTTTTTTTTGCATTTAATTTGTTTGAATATTATATTTCAACGATTAATCCTTTTTCAAATGCAATAAACATTAATATTCAGTTTAAACATTTAATCTTGTTTGCAAGTCAATAAACACTGTATTTATTATTATTTAAAAAGGGAGTATATTTTTCGGTGGACACCCTCCGTGTGTGTGTGTGTGTGTGTGTGTGTGTGTGTGTGTGTGTGTGTGTGTGTGTGTGTGTGTTCTATTTTATATATTGACTGGTTTGTTTCTTTACTTTCTTTCTTTTTTCAGATTAATACTGAATTTTATTTCATATATTGTCTGATTTCTTTTTTTTTTCCGGGTCGACTCGGAACTAGAAATCAGAGAGCCGAGTTCGAATTCCATTTGAATTCCTTGTATTCATTTATGCGCAAACACCCTTACGAAAGTTATTAATCCATCGCCTCCCTCCAGCTATGGATCAAATAACAGGGCAGATTGGGTTCTATAGTCTTGATTGGCAACCAGTCTACCGCAGAAAGTAATGGCAACCTACGAAGGGAAAATCTTCCGCCCAGTCAGTCATCTCTCTTTCGAGACATCATCACCCAAGCGTGTATCACGTATGACACTTAACTGACTAACTGAACGGTTTAAAATTAAATGTCTACTGTAAGTCGACAAATAAAATGACTTCATTAGATTTTATTACATCTGTGATGATGCGATACTGCATGTCACTACACAATCTGTGGTCACATCCAAGGTCGGCTGAATACGAAACAATGGGGCTCGCCATGTTTCACAGATTCGTTTCGATTATGGCCCCGATTAACGTCAACAAAGAAATAACGGCAAATGCTTTTCAGGACAGTTGTTGGGTCGGTAAGTAAAAAAAAATACGATTCCTCACTTAATCAGCAACATCTTTCTTCTGGCTTATCACTAAGTTCCGGCCACATAAAACAGACTCTTACACATTCATTGCCTGGCCGTTTCATCTTGCTGACATTCATTTCCTACTCATTATATTGGTACTGACTGGCGGACCCACCTCCCATTTCCGTTCGCTTGTGTTCCACCAATCAAAAAGTGAGACTACTCGGACATGTTTTGGCGGAAAGGACCTTTCTTTGATGGCTATCTAACAACACTAACAAAACTATGTTTGACGATTCAAAGGTAGGATGGAGACAGGATTCTTTAAAAATCCTAGTCATTAAATTTACTCATAGATGTGCTGGAGCTTCCTGAGAAACTCTTGTCATTAAATTGACTTAAAAGGAAAAAGGATCTATCTATCTATCTATCTATCTATCTATCTATCTATCTTCCAAGGATGTGTGAGAAATCGTAGTGTTACACATCACAACAATATGATAAATCTGAAACATATTCCAGCAATGATATTCAGCGTATCTCTTTTTTTCTAACAAATTCAGATTTTAAGTAATTTTTTAACGTTTTTGAAAATGTGTAATTCTGAAAAATGTTTTAAAATAATTTTATAAATAGTCAGGATTAAACTATTTTTCTGTGATTAAAATGTACAAAATATTTTAAAAAGTAACCAGTGACAATCCAAACAAGGTTCTTAAACATGCAAAATAGCCCCAAAACTATAGATGCCATCAGTGACTTGCCGAGCATTTTGTTTAAAAGCACAAAATGGCATCTACAGAAATCACCAGTGACACTCCAAGCAAGGTATTTAAGTGTACAAAATCCACCAAAACTACAAACATAACCTTTGACTCTCCGAACAAGTTATTCAAGAAAAATAAGCTCAACATTGTTACAACCGGTTCCTAGAGAAGTTCATTTATAGAGTTCAATTGACACAATTTCTGACACTTCAAAGGCTGTTTAGAACCCGAGTTTCTCCACTCAATTTAGTTGCTGTTTTTTAACTTTGATTAGATAATCGCTCTAGCAACGATATCCGACCAAAAGAATGAGATAATAAATGTGGATACTTAAAACCTTGACCTTTCGACATCCTGCTAACATACGTGTATGACTAGCTATGTATTTATTAGTATTATTTTCTGCTGGTACTTACATAAAAATGTACAAGTGTCGATTTGGAAGATATATATATATATATATATATATATATATAGTGTGTGTGTGTGTGTGTGTGTGTGTGTGTGTGTGTGTGTGTGTGTGTGTGTGTGTGTGTGTGCAGGGTGTATCAAAAATACTTTTACAAATATTTGAGGTGGATTCCTTACATCAAAACAAGGACAAAAGCCCATAAACATATGTCCACAAATCCTTCGTTTTTGAGTTATAAATTTTAAAGTTTACGGCAGACACTCTTAATTATACAATCTAAGATAAAATCCAAAAATACTCATTACTATTGTTTGTAGTGCCACGGATCCTGTCTCAGCAACGCGACGACAAACAAAAGCAAAGGTTGGATGACTTGATTGCTTTCAGTCTGAAAACGCAATCTAATGCAACCATGCCGGCTCGCGTCCATTACCATTCGCGCGGTCGGATGTTAAAATTATGCGCGATATTAATATTCTGCTATTGCGAAATGGGACAATTTTAGGTTATCTCACTACTACACACGTTAAAAGTTGAAGACAGAAGAGCCACAAATGTACACGAAAGACAAATATAACCTAGACTACCTGACAACAGCGCAATATACAGTAAACTTTCTTTAAACTTAATAACTCCAAAACAAAAGATTTGCGGACATATGTTTATGTGCACTTTTGTCCTTGATTTGATGCGAGAAACATGCACTCCGCCAAGTTTGTAAAACTAGTTTTGATACACCTTGTACATATCTCAGCACCTTGAATAAATTCTTACTGTTTTCCAACAGATTACGTTCCTATAACTGCGTGCGTGTAGTTTCAGATGGTAACGAATCGATAAGGAAGCTTGAAATTCAGTCTGTGTCATTTCGCCGAAGTGTAAACAACTTTGTTTTTCATCGCGTTAAACATGTCAGATTTCCTGCGAAAGAAAGTGTATTTGCGGGGAATTTTACTGTACTACTTTATTCAAAAAGAAATCTGGAGATGAAGCACACAGAATTCTTGTGACATACGGTGACCATGCTCTGTCGGAAACAACATGCAGAGATTGATTTAGACGCTTTAAAAAATAATGATTTTGATGTTGAAGATAAAGAACGGTCTGGCGCACCGAAAAGGTTTGTAGACGAAGAATTGGAGGCATTACTTCATAAAGGCTCATGTCAGACGCAAGCTGAACTTGCAAAATCATTAGGAGTTGATCCCACAATAGTTTCGAAACGTTTGAAATCATTAGCAATGATTCAAAAACAAGGACATTGGGTGCCGTACGAGTTGAAGCTGAGAGACGTCAAACAGCGAGAGACGTCAAACATCACGAGTGAGCAGCTGCTTCAACGGCAGAAAAGGAAAGGTTTTTTGTATCGTATCGTGACCGGCGATGAAAAGTGGACACACTCCGATAACCCTTAGCGTAGAAGATCGTGGGGTAAGCCAGGCCATACATCAACATTCGTGGCAAAGCCGAATATCCATGATTCGAAGCTTCTGCTCTGCTTTTGGTGGGATCAGCTGGGTCAAGTTTTTTATGAGCTGCTCAAACCGACCGAAACCATCACAGGAGATCTCTATCGACTAGAATTGATGCGTTTGAGCCGAGCATTGAAGGAAACAACGGTCGCTATACGATCAGAGATACGACAAAGTGATTTTGCAACATGACAACGCTAGGTCACATGTTGCTAAACGGGTGAAAACCTACTTAGAAACACTTAAATGGAAGGTCCAAATCCACCCGCCGTATTCACCAAAATTTGCCCGTCCAATTATTGCTTGTTCCGATCGATGGCACATGGTTTGGTTGAACAGCACTTTCATTTTTAAGAAGATGCCAAAAAATGGGTCGACTCGTGG
The DNA here is from genome assembly GCA_037127315.1 of Ascarosepion bandense. Classification (NCBI taxonomy): domain Eukaryota; kingdom Metazoa; phylum Mollusca; class Cephalopoda; order Sepiida; family Sepiidae; genus Ascarosepion; species Ascarosepion bandense. Next base: position 88,878 of record JBBBDQ010001904.1, on the reverse strand, counting down.
TTAGTCTCAAAAGACGTGTCATTTTTCTGATGTCGAATTCACGAATGGTGGGAAAAGGTAGTGGCTAGCGATGAACAGTAGTTCAGAGACATGTTTTTCACTAGTTTTTCTAAATAAAAAAATACTTTTCATGAAAAATCACATGCCAAATAGGATATATCATCTCTTAGTTACGTCTCTGTCTTCAAGCAGAGTGTAACTCAATTATGACTCCCTCTGCAGACAGAGACTCGACAGAGGAAAATAAATTTTACAATGTTCTCGGTCCCGGGGAACAGGTGCCCAAGCTGCACCCCATTGCACTAGTGATAGGGGATAGGTAGTCACTGCCGACGATTGCGGTAGCTGGACAATTTTTCTTCTTAGTACGGGTGTACGTGTTCAGGTCCTCCACGTTAAATTCGACATGGTGTCACATCCCTCTTCAATGAGAAGACCCAGGTAAACACCTACTATGCTTCTATCAATAAGCTAATAGGATGAAGTATAGTTTTATGAACATTTCACTGTTTAATGTTCAAGCCAGAAGAAGGAAATTACTGGAAAGTAATTGACACTCACTTGAAGCGAGCTAAATATAAAATGTTCTTCATACCAATAACATTTCCACCGAGCTTCTCTGCGGCATATGACTTCATTGAAGTTCTTTTTATCATTTCGAATTTATATTTAAATTGGGGGCATCAGGGGAGAATGTGCACCGTTTCGAGGCCTTCCTCTCAACGGTTTCACTTGCACACCGGCCCCCTCACTGATGTGAGGCCCCATTATAACAATATACATGTGTAATTATACTTGTTCAAATGTCTAACGGTGAAATTAAATTTACGAAAAACGAAAAACGGCAAACCTTGCGTTCTGAGAATGCAACGTGAATCTCATTACGCACTCACGATCAATCATGTCATGCCGTCATTTTCGCTGAAACACTCCACGGAATATTTCTTTTCTTCTACATCCACATAGAACTATTTTCAGTGATTTCTATTAGGCGTTTCATACTTTTGGTCCTATTACGCCCTTTGATTCCAATTTGACCCGGAAATTGGTATAGAGTGGCTGCAACAAAACCCCTTGCTCTAATTTCCACTGTTCTAACAATTACATTATACCCCTCCTTTATTAGCTCTGATTTTAGATTTTCATATTTATTAGTTTTATAATCGTGGCTTTGTTCCATCCGACTTTCATATGGTACTGTTAATTCAACCAAGATGCTTTTATAATTCACCCTTGATAAAAAAAACAATATCTGGTCGCAGACCTTTACTTGATATTATTTTGGGGTAATCATTACGCCAACCAGGAAGGTCTGCAGATACTTCCCAAATGCCACCAGAACTAAGGAGATTTTTTCCGTGTATAGCTTAACATTTGCTTGTTTGCTTAAAACCGACATACCTTTTCCCTCTGCAACAAATTTCTGGGTTGAATTAAATGACTCAGACTTCATATATTTCTTTATAATTCTGACCAGCTCCTCCAAAACACAATTATGCCTCCATGTATATCTTCAATTGCCAAGGGCTGTTTTACAGGAACTAAGAACATGTTCTAATGTTTGTGGATTTTCCTTACACAGGGGACAAGTTGGATTACTCTCTTTCTTCCATTTAACAAGATTGTTCTTAGATAGTAGCAGGTCAGATGTGGAACGTATTAAAAAACTTATCCTGAGTGGCGCCATCTGCCAAATGTTCTTCCAAGTAATAGATTTCTGCAGAACCTCGTCCCAGTTTGTCCATTGGCCCTGTTGGGATTGTTGAACTCCTTTTACGAGTCTTTTATTATCTTCTTCTTTCCTTACATTTTGGATGACCATGTCTCGGCGATCTTTACCGGACGTTTTTGACCGTTATTGCCTTTCCTTTAGTCCTAACCCTTGTTTTTCTGCTTGAGTATATCCGATGACTTCATTGAAAGCTAGATTGTCTTTAGCACTTGTTATTGTCTCTCTGACCTTCCACTTTCTGCCTGTTTTTAATGTAGGATATAATGCTTTTATTGCTTTATCCTTGGAGTTATCCAACATCATTTGAAGTCTAATTTTTCCGATTTAAATGGTAACTTTAGCTTTGCTTGTCTGCAGTACAATGACTCAGACTTCATATATTTCTTTATAATGCAATATCAGACAAACCTGGAAACAAACCCACCATTTTCGGATATATTTGTTTATTTTTCTTTCCATGGACTCAGTTTTACTCATTCCAAATTCGTATACAAGTAGGGGCCATAGTGGCATTGGAATGAGTACATGCTCTAAGCACCATACCTTGTATTTTCCTTTTAGAGGACCAAGATCTATCTTATGGAGATGTTTCTTTTACTTATCTGACAACTTTAATGGTAATACTAATTTTCTAAGCGAAGCTTAGATGTGGTACAAGGCCGAAAGTATGGGACACGCAGTGAGGATCGTACTCACTACTTGATTGTAATGATTCAAACGAGACGCCAGAATGGTAATTATAATGCTAATATTAGCCCTGTCCCTACAAGGAAACATTTGACAGTTATTGACCAAGTAGCTAGTACTGTTTTAGGGTGAAATTTATAAAATCCTTGTCTTAAACATTTTTTCAGCAAAATAGTTTTTTATGAGATATTATGGCTCTTTCCAGTATTGATAGAAGTTTTCGACCTAACTTTTATTTGAAGTAGTGTGTCATGATTATCTTGAATAATATTGTTATTTTTTCTTCGGGTTACATGTACTATACATTTTAGTGTCAATTCTCCCAGCCCTCTTTCCTCATTGTTTCACGGAAATTTCCATTGTCTCTTTCTTAGTCTAAGTATCAGTGTTAATTTTATTTCAATTTTCTTTAAAACTTACTCGTTGCTCACATGTTCCGTACATGTTATTCTTAGTGTCCGTCTGTAAAACCACACCTTTTTTACTTCAAATCTCACATCCATCTGTGAAAACTTGTCCAGAATTCAATGTCATACAGGAGAATAGATATTACTTGTTGATTAATGTTAAGGAATTTGAAAAGCAAAGAGAAATCTGTAAATGATCACATCAATTTTTACAATAATTCCCACCCAATATAAGACCCAAGAGGATTTTAAGGTATAAGGTTATGGGTGTTTAAATGTACAAAAAGGCAAGAAATGAAGCTCGTTGGGATATGAAGGAAAAATAACGATTAACTCTAAACTTGATGAAGTCAAGATTGTAGAAATTCGGAAACATGCTGCCTAAAGTATGTTTCATGAAGCAGCAGTTTTCGGTAAGAAGCTAAAACTTACTTCTTACTAATGGAATACGAAGGAAATAGGGATGATTCACACTTGTGTACGTGGCATGGCAGGTCCCAGTAGTAAAGGTCAAGGGTGGCCAGAATAAGAACTGTAGATCGTCAGAACACATACCATGAAATGGTGATATAAAAGTAAGGTGCTTGCAACGTTTCGTCTGTAGAAAAGTCGATGTAGATTAGAGAATAATTCATCACCCACTAGGCCGTGTAGATGCATTTTAACTCTATCAAGGCAGTCAAGTGAGGACTGTAAATGATGTAACAAAAAACCGTTGATATTCAATCAGATTTTTTTAATATAATACACGGTTATATGACCTCACTCCACGTGGCCTCTCTGTGCCAGGGATCTCACACTGCCGGTTGATCTTTCTTATCTACACTGTATTTAAGTTTTTGATCTGAAGAATTTTTAGGCGAAACTTGTTGAAGCAAATGGAAAAATCGGAGAAACAAACAAGAAAGTAACTTTCAGGACAGACAATCTACGTTCGTTTGTAGAAACGTCAACATAACTTTAACAGTTGAAAAGTGCCTGAAAACCACATCACAGATTTACCTAAGCCTTGTGAGTGAAATTTTGAAGCCTTCGATAGTTTTGTTAGCACAAAGCCACAAATCATCGTAATTGAGCGTTTAAGCGTATTGACCTTGCTCAAATTGTTGATCAAGCCAGAGTATTGGCTCTATCTTTATCTCTGCTCGTAATGAATGGATGCGTATCCGAAATGATGCTAAGCTGTTGTTTGCGGATAGAATGAAGAAGCGTATAGCATCTCGCAAGTTTGATTCCAAAGACTAAAGGCTCTGCAAGAGTGTTCTGAACAACTACAAAACCTCGATCCTTCCTCTATTCAATCGAATTCAAAGTTTTGCGGTTCTGCCTTGCTTGCGGGAAAACGATTATAAAAAATAAAAATAAAAACTGTAATTAAGATCCGCTTAGTATGGTTGGAGGTGGACACTATGTGGGTTGAACAAAAATAAATATGCCGGAGCAGGCGTTTGCAACAGGGATTGGCTAGCCACCCTACTTGAAGTGTGTGCTCAGAAATGAGCAGCCTGCCATTATTTGTCTTAGGTTACGGTTTTCTGTTAAACCCTTCCCAATTCTGCGCTACTGATATCGACCTAAATCGAGACTACCGTAACTTTCCGGTGCCTAACTTCGGTCGTTTGACAAGTTAGTAGGTGTCGGCATTATTAATATATCACAAAAACAAAAATACCTCAGACTGTAAGTCGGTTCAATCAGAGTTTCACACATTGTTGATCTTCAAGACCTGGTCTCAAAGACCTAGTCTCCAAAAACTGGTCTCCAAATCTTTCACAAAATAGTCAGTCTACAAATTTGAACTGTTTAAGTTGGGGAAATTTTTTCAGCTGACCGCGCATTATCTTGGGGTACTGGAGAAGTATATCTACCAGCAGCATCTTCCCTCACAATCGAACCACAACGACCTCAAAACTCATTATCGGTTTGTTTATATTGTGCTATCAGATTTTCTGGGTTGAGGCTAATTTGATTTATTATCACCCCTCGTAATTTATCATTTTCAAACTTCTTCAAATTTGGCATATTCAAAACTCTCCAACAGGCTCCTATGCAGCCACTGATTGAAAAAAAAAATCTTAACAGTCTTAGAGTAGGTTCATATTGGTTATGTCACTAACTAGATTCTTTCGACCAATTAACATTATCTGCTCAAATTATAATTTTCCCATTGTACAACTATCTGTTGAATAGTCTGCACACATAAAAAAAATCTCATTAACTATATATATATATATATATATATATATATATATATATACTAGCAGTAGAGCCCGGCGTTACTCGGGTGTAATGAAAGCTTTAAAACTAATCCATGGTCCTGTAGCTCAGACTCTTTGGACGTTGGCACGAAAGACTAAAAAGCAATAGTTGTTTCCAGTTAAAGCGAAACCGTAGACTGAAAGAAAAATTAATAGATGTAAGTCAAATTTTGATTTCCTGCTTTCGATATCAAATTTTCTGCACTATTGTAAGAATTGCAACCTTGAAACTTCTGAATATCGTTTCTTATGTCTTTGTCTATGAGTGTATCAAATTTGATTAAAATCGGACCACTCCTCTATAACCCGATTTTTTCGATTATCGATTTTCGATATTTATTGGGGGTACCTCGACACAAAACCTAGCTAAAACACTCGCAGACGCTTATAGTACAACTGTGTAAATTTTCAAGAATATTTTTTCAGCCGTTTCGGAGTCTATAGGTAACGGATGCACACACACACACACAGACACACACACACATACGAAGTTCCATTTATAAATAAATTTAGATTTAGATTAGATAGATATTGGTGTAAAAGAGTACATGCACAAAATAACAGACAAACTGATTTGCAATGCAAGATAACATCCTTTAAAAAAAGTAACAAAAAGAAAGTTTAAGACAAGTTTTTTTTTTCTAGGTGTAAATTGCATACACAACGAAATATTAATAAATATATTTGAGTGTGACCGACTGTGTTGATGTGCGTAAGTGGGAAGCGTCCACAGTCCTTTTGCTTCAGTATGAAGAGTTCATGTCACCTACATCGAAATGAGGGAAACCCGAAAGAGAATTACTTTAAGGATTCGCGTTGTTTTATACCTCCAAAAAAAAGGTTTATTAAGGGCTACTACTGCTACTATGTTTATTAAGGCACTACACATTATTAAGAACTATTGTATATTGTAGGTAAAGATATTCTTATAAACATACACTTGAACTCCAATACCTCCCATAACCAAAAGGCTTATTTTTCTTCTCACCTCTTTTGCCGCACTAAAAATAGCCTTCAAAATCCAACAATGAAAGTTTTACAACCTCTGTGAACACGACACGACAATGTAAATAACATTAACTTCAAATTGTTTTACTTTTACAGGTTTTCATGTCAACTAAGGGACTCTATTTTTAGGCATATTTTAAAATGTCGTTCAGTGTTGAAAAACATAAAAAATTAATATCTTCTTCCTCAGATTCTGTCAAATGGAAAAAAAACAAAAGAAAAACAAATCTCCTACACATGACATTTCTTTTATAAGATAAACTTTTATCTAAATTAAAAATGTAGCGTTCCTAAAAATGCCAGGATGAAGCTAATACACGTTTTCTATGTCAGTGATAATATTAACGTTTTTGATAATGACTAAAGATAATACTCAAACAAAAACAAATCAATATGATCTTTGAACTCTTTCTCCACATTTTTCATTCGGATGTTTGAAAAAATTAATGCCAAAAATCTTAAATGAATGAGTTCTTACTGACTAAACATACGTTATATATTACGATATTTCCAGATGAAAAGTAAAAAGAATTTAAGCCGTTAAAAGCTAATTATTCGTGAATACTGGTTGCCTGTCTTCTAAATACGTAACTGACAAATCGAATTCCCTAATGTCTTTGATAAGATAGTGTGCAAGAATATCTTGGTATCCAAGACGAGCTAAAATGTAATATCAAACCACTTTTATGATAGCGAATGTTAGATAATGTCTTCACAGATTAAGACAAAACTGGAAGCAACAGAAATGTGTTTCTACAAATGGATGCTGAGAATTCCATGGACGGGGCGCGTAAGTAATGAAAAAGATTTAAGGAAAATGGAAACAAAACGGACGCTTATACCCAGAAATCGACACTTGAAATTTCTTGAACATATAATAAGAAGCACATGCACACTTACTCGTACATACACACATACACAAGAACATTTATATGGGTAATATACGTATATAAATATTTATTCTTTTATATATATATATAGGCGATTCATCAAGCGTGGCTTACTTGTGGCACAAGGCTAAAAACATGAAGCACCCAATGAAGATCGAACACACTACTCAGTCGTAATTGATCTAGTGATTTAGTAAGCGTAGCATAGTTGTGACACAAAGCTGATTGTATGGGGCACCAAGTGAGGGTCCTCAGTAGTAACTGATCTAATGAGACAAGCTTGCTAATGCCCCAGAAAGGAGCGTTTAGAGAATTTGACGCTCACATGAAATATCAAGCGCAAGAGGGACAAGGCTAGATAGTGAGCCACTTATTTGACAATCTTTGAATGGATAGTGGAACGTATGTCGGGAGGGTTAGCAAAGGGACAAAAGATGCAAGTACTTCAAGCGATAGAAAATTGTAGTGAGCCATGATTCTCCAGGTCCTGAAAATGGCACGTACAAGAAGATACAAGATATTCAATTTATGCTGCTTCGAATGAAGCTACTGATTTTGAAGTCTAATCAGGCCAAGGAAGACTAAGGTCCAAAAATTTAGTTTGTTTTTGTTTCCTTTTTTTAATCATTTCACCCCAAGCAAGGCGGGAAATGCCACTAATCCCAGAGTGTTACAAGCAGTGAAAGTGAAAGAGAAGGCTGAGTAAAGGGTAAAAGATGAACAGGATTTAAGACGACAGAAGATAGCTATTGACGTTGCATTTAAACTTTTGAAGATTATAGTTGTTAAAGAATCAAATAAACGGAAGGAATTTCGCACATCTGGAAGTGTGAGAAAAGAAACTTGGGGTAGCAATGGCGGTTGTGTTTAGCTATTTCAACAGGAAAAAAACCCTTAGAATAGCTGCCATGAAAATATTTATAGAAAAGAAAGAGGGAAGCCACGTCACGCCGGTGTGAAAGTGACTGAAGTCGAGATGCCTGGTCAGGATCGACTACATTACACATCCTTCTTTGGATTTTATCAAGAATTTTAAGATGTAAAACAGGAGTACCAGACCAGATATGGCAAAAATATTCAATGTTCAGGCGAATAATAGATTTGCCAATATACAAATGGACACTGACAAGAAAAATCGTATGGCACTAGCAAGTGGCAGTAGATACAGACATTGATATTTCCGTATCTACTGTTGTCATCATTTAGCGATAAATTATTCTCTCTCTCTCTTTCTCTCTCTCTCTCTCTCTCTCTCTCTCTGCTTTACTCCCTTTTTCACTTTAATAGATCTCTCTATCTCTCTTTCTCTGAACTTTTACTTAATATCAGTCCTCCTATAACAGAGAATATTGGACAATTTCCTTACAGATGAAGACTAGACTTGAAGCAACCGAAATGTGGTTCTACAGAAGAATACTGAGGATGTCATAGACTGAACATGTGAGAAACGAAGAAGTTTTAAAGAAAATGAAAAAAATAACGAACACTTATACTTAACACCAAGAAGAAAAAGTTTAAATATCTAGAACACATAATGAAAAAGAGTGCTTGGAAATTTTGAAACTCACAGGACAATTTGAAGGCAAGAGGGACAGGGGAAAACAACGCATGACCTACATAGTGAGCTTTAGTAGATGATTGGCAGAACAAGGTTTAGAAGATATAACAAAAGAACAATATGAAAAGCAACAAAAGACGGAGAACCGTTATCGCCAACGTCTTGAAAGGACATAATACACAGAAGTTTTACATCATGTCACTTCGTTCATGCGCGCATAATCACTCTTACACACATAGACGTACTCGTATATGCACACACACATACTCGTATAAGTATATTCACACGTAAACATAAGAATATACACACACACACTCACACACACGCATACTCAGTTGTACACACACACATATACGCATGTACTAACACATACTCGCCCATACAAACACATGTACGCATATACACGCACACATACTCACACTTGTACACACGCATACTCACTTGTACATACACATATACGTATTTACACGCACGTATGCACATTCTTGCATACGCATACTCACTTGTATGCACGAATGCACACACACTGACTCGTACAAAGACACATGCGCACATACTCATAAACGCACACACACACACTCACTCATAAAAACACACATAGTCTTATACACGCTCACTTGTACGCACACATTATCACTCATACATGTATACATACTCGTAAACATACACACAAAAAAGCTTACACGCGTACTCAATCATACACACTCACACATACACTTGTAAACACATATACTCACTGGTACGCGCACACATATACACACGTCCACACCCGTACTCACCTGAGCACATGCACACTCACTTGTACATACACACATACACAAGAATATTTATATGGGTAATATACGTATATAAATATTTATTCTCATATATATATATATATATATATATATATATATATATATATATATAGGAATCTCTCGATTAATGTGGTTTTGATTAGTGCGTTAATATTTTTATATCCCAAAATTAGATTAGTGCATGCCTAATACTCGATTAGCGAGGTAAAATATTTTTCAGTTTAACCATAGTAATTAAAAACTGACTATTTATAGTTACCGATTTCTAAAATTTAACAATGGAAAATGGGAACACTATTTATTTTGTAGGATATTACGTTAAGAAAAATAGGTCCTACGCTTTTCCTGATCTTCATCAATGATCTTACTGATGTAATCAGTTCTCAAGCAGTCATCTATGCAGATGATGCCACCATTTTACTCTCGTCTCAATAAGAAATCTGTCAATGCTGACAAACTTCGTTGTTGCTCTTGGAAAGGACTTCCAATCTGTGATGGATTGGGGTAAAAAATGACTTATAAATTTTAATGCTTCTAAAACGAAGCTGCTCTCTTTAACCACCGTAGAGAAACGCTACTACGTTCTATCAGTATGCATCACGCTAGTCTCCTAGAAAACAACACACTGCGCCTCCTCGGTCTCACTCTCCCAGCCGACCTGAAGTGGAACAACTACATTGAAGCAATAGCAACATCTACTGCTAAAAAGTTTGGGTTACTGTGTTGTTGTCCATCTTGCACATTTATAGATCTACTATTAGTCCGTACATTGAATACTGACTGATCCCACATCTGGTCGGCTACTCCTACTATTCATATCGGAGTTTTCAACAAAATCCAAAGGTGAATTTACAATGTAATCGATCTCGATTTAGCAGCTTGACTTCAATCACTTTCTCACCATCGGGATGTGATTTCCCTCTGTCTTTTCTACATTTATTGTTACGGCTTTTGCTCTGACGAGCTTTTTACCCTGGTTCCCCGACCAAATGAATTTATACGTGCTACTATATTGGTAACTAAGTCCCACCCTTTTACCACCAAAATAGCCAAACGTAACCTTCACTTCTACTTTCTCAGTTCCTTTTCTCGCATTTCCCGCCTGTGGAACTTTCTTCCATGTATTTGCTTCCCTGATAGTTGCAATCTCTAAAAATGTAAGTGCAACGTCAACTGCCACTTTCTATCTTCTTGATTTCCATCTTTTTCTTATCCTTTCTTCGACATCTCCTGTACCTTGTTCTTTTTTCCCTTTTCCTCCCACTGTGACCCCCTGCGCACTAGTGGTAGTACTGCCTTGCTTTAGTTGACACAATTTTAAAAAAATTACAATCGTGTTTAAAAAAACGGACGGTTATAAATAGATAAATTTTATAATAAAATGCATATTTAAACATTTGTCTCTAATAAAAGGTTTTTAATTTTTTTTTTCACGATCGTTTTGAAAGTCTTAAAGGAAAATGTTTGTTTTTTTTAATGGACGATTTAATTAGATTCAGAAATTTACATTTATAAAAAATATCCAAATATAAAAGATGTATGCATTTACTATGGAAAGATTGTAAATATCAGGTTAAAGTTTTAATGGTTATATGTTTGGAAAATTTAAAGGGGCAATTTCTCAGTACCACCAGTTCATACGGCAACCAACTCTAAATAATTTTTTCATAAAAATCAAATTAATAACCTTTAATTCACAGAATTTTATAGTACCTTCTTATATGTACCAATATTCTAACTAAAATTTACTCAAATTAGAAATTAATTGTGAATGAGACTAAAATTTGAGATACAAATTACATAATTTCTTATAAGTTGTAATATCCGATTAATGCGTTTTCGATTAATGCGTATCTTTTAATGTACACATTAGACGCATTAATCTAGAGATTCTTTTGTTCCGTCGATTTAGTAACCTTTTCGATCAAATTACAAATTTGTATCCAGCTTAATTCCCGATTGTCCAACCACAAAATTCGCCAATTTTACAGACGACAGCGGAAGTCGACGAACCGTTTTTAGTTTCCATGACAACGAGTTGTTCTTGGCTATTATCTCATAGAAAGAAGTCCGGGGATAAAAGGTCCTGGAACATAATTGCCCGGACTCTCCGTTGTAAATGCAAATAAAATGATGGTTTCAAGATCACACTAAGTAGACATCAAATAGGCGTGATATTTACTTAAATTCAAAGGTAACAGTCTCAAAAGAAGAAAGAATATATATATATATATATATATATATATATAGTAGCGGGCATAAAGATCAGAACGATGTTAAGAAAAAGTCTAATATGAAAATTTTTATTTTCAAGCTTCAAAGAACATTTTATCAAGGAAAAAAAGGATATAAAAGTAAATTGTATAATTTAAAATATAAATTTTAATAAACTTATTTTGATAAAGTTATAAGAAAAATTATATAACATTCGAAGAAAATAGATGATCAAAAACATCAGAACGATTAAATAAATCCATAAAATTTAATAATTATTTTGCATTATTGAAAAATTTTTTAGGGTAAGAATATAAAATCGGGTATTTTATTAAATTTCACCGGCTCTTTACTGGCTCTTGCATTGTAAACATGGTGAAAAAATTTGTGACGTTACGTAATGAAGATAAACTCTCGATTGAGGATATTTCAAAGAGTGTGAAGAAATCTAAAAGTGTTATTCATAGTATTTTAAGAAACTTGAGGAAACTGGATCGTGTGAATCCAAGAAACCACCTGGCAGGCCTAGGAAACCTACTGCAAAAGAAGACAGATGAATTGGTAAAGAATAAAAAAATGGTTTATGCTAAACTTAGCATTAAAATATCAACGCACACTATTTCCCGAAGACTTAATGAAATAAATCTGAACGGTCGAGTAGCCTCTACGAAGCCGTACATTTCTAAAAAGAATCAAATGAGCCGATTGAAATTTACCACTGAACACGTCATATGAACAGAAGAACAGTGAGATTGTGTTCATTTTAGCAATTAGTCAGTTTAACCTGTTTGGTTGTGACGGGAGAAGGTTCGTTCGACGCAGTCATAAGGAACGATATTTGCCTCAGTGCTCTAAAAGTAGCGTTAAATTTGGATGAGGAAGTGTGGTGGTGTTTGGCACGATTTCAGCTGCTGGTACGGGACCACTTGTTAGGCTACACGGCAAAATTAACGCAACTGTATACAAAGAGATATTGAAGAAACATGTTGTACCTAATTTGAGAGCTGCAACCAGCTGTATTTATGCATGATAACGCGCCATGTCACACAAGGAAGTCTGTTTTTTTTTTAATCATCTCACCCCAAACAAGGCATTCCACTGCCACTATTGCGCATGGGGTTACATAGGGGAAGGTAAAAAGAAGGAGTGGATAGACATAGGGAATGTCAGGAGAAAGGTGATAGATGAGTAAGGATAGCGAGGATGAGTGTCGGGCAGATGGGAAGAGTGCTTGATAGAATGGGAGCAGGTTAGTGTGTTAGGAGGTGTCTATTGACCTTACATTTAAACTCCTGGAGATTGTAGCCGTCGGGGAAGCAATCGTTTGGAAGAGAATTCCACAGTCGGGAAGTGCGAGGAAAGAAACTGTTGGAGTAGAAGTTACGGCTGCATTTTATCGGTTTCACTGTAAAAGGGTGGGATCTAGTTGCTAATCTAGTATCTCGTGCAAATTCGTATTTAGGAGGCACCAGTGATCTAAGTTCATCGGAGCAGAAGCCGTGAAAGTATTTATAGAAGAGACACAGCGAAGCCACGTCTCGCCGGTGGGAGAGAGACTGCAGGCGGTCTGCCAAGTCGGTATCTATCACATTACAGACCCTCCTCTGAACCTTATCGAGAAGCCCGAGGAGAACAGCAGGGGCACCCGACCAGATATGGCAGCAGTATTCAATGCACGGGCGGATGGTAGATTTGTAAATGTGCAGGATAGATTTAGACGGAAAAAACTTCCGGGCCCTACACAGAGAACCGACTTTCATAGCAGCGGATTTAGCAATGGATTCGATATAGTCATTCCATTTGAGGTCCGCTGAAAGTGTGAGACCAAGGAGGCGTAGTGTTTTACTCTCTGGGAGGCAAGCCTGGTCCATGCTAATGGGAGGTAGGTGAGATTGTCGATGATGGTTAATTGACAGTAGCTTCGTTTTAGAAGCATTAAACTTTATTAGCCATTTCTTACCCCAGTCCAATATGGATTGGAGGTCTTTTTCAATCTCGGCTGCGAGTTTACCTTTGACGCCTACACCAGATTTTTGTTGGAGGCGAGAGTAAACTGTGGTGTCATCGGCGTACAAACCTATTTGGGTTCTTATGGAATCAGGGAGATCATTAATATATATCAGGAAGAGTGTAGGACCTAAGATGGAGCCTTGGGGGACACCTGCGTTTGTATGGTAGTTCTGAGAGGCATGTCCGTTTAATACCACTTTCATTGTGCGGTTAGAGAGGAAGGACTGGATTAGTTCAAACAAATGTCCAGTTATACCATAGCTCCGCAGTTTACATAGAAGGCCAGCATGCCAAACTCTGTCGAACGCCTTAGATATATCCAATGCAACGGTTCGAGCTTCGCCATTCCTGTCGAGTGCCTGGTATATGTACTCGGTGATGGTCGTTAGCATATCAGCAGTAGACCTGGTGAAGCGGAAACCATATTGCTTGTCCGAGAGGAGCCTGTGTGCTGTGAGATGCTGAACCACCTCGGCGTTGATAATGGCTTCGAACACTTTGCCAAAGATCGGAAGAAGGCTGATAGGGCGGTAATTTGCAGGGTCAGAGGGTTCTCCAGTGTTTTTAAATATAGGAACTATAGAGGAAGATTTCCAACAGGCAGGAAAGCAGGAAGCAGATAGGCAGAGGTTGTAGAGCTTAGAAAGGATAGAGGATAGTTCAGGGGCACATTTCTTTAAGACTATGGTTGGGATTCCGTCACCACCGCTCGCTTTGTGAGGGTCAAGTTTTAAGATTATCTTAGAGACAAGCGAAGGTGTAATGTGCACATCATTCAGTTGTGCCTCGGTTCTACATTTCTTTCCAAGGAGGATGTTACTGTTACGGAGAGGCCTGCTCAAACCCCAGATGTGAATCCTATTGAGAATGTTTGGAAGTTACTAAATGAAAGAGTTAAGGAAAAGAATCCAATAAACATCGAAGAACTATGGACTAATTTGAAAAGAGAATGAGAGAAAATATTCATTAATAAATGCAAGACATTAATTCGCTCATGTAGCAAAAGACGTCAAACTGTTATTGAAAGTAAAGATTTTTCACATCAAGAACTAATGAATTATGAACGCTATTTTCATTTGGATATTATGTATTCATTATAACAGTATGATTTTGTTAATTGTTCTGATGTTTTTGATCATCTATTTTTTTTCGAATGTTATATATCTAACGTGACACCAGCCCGGCCTCTGCTTTCTATGTCCTGTTTCCCCGGTGAGCTAAAGGGACCACCGCCATTCGCCACGTTGTGAATTTTTTATCCGAATAGCGGTTTCCGGGTCCTTCAAAACGGTCCGATGATAAAGGATGAAATGGCTGGGGTCTACGCTGAAAGAAAATCTCTATTCGTGCAAAATAGGGTTCCGGCCACATCGCAAAGATATCATAAAAAAAATAAGCAACACTTCCAGTTCCTGTACAAAGAGTCTTTACGTCGCTACTTAAGAATTTACAAGAATACAAGTGTTTTAACGAGATTCACTCGTCTGGGTCGAAAAGATGACAGAGTGAGAAAAAGGCGCCTTCACTGGTCTAAGAGAGGTAATTTCGTGATTCTTCGCCTATTCAGGAAATATAGTTTCTCTTCTCGACTTTGTTGACAGAGTTAGATTCGTACGGACATTATCTGTCTCTTAGTCGGATCGGATTCTTGGGTACCTGACAACCACAGAGCTAATTCACCCAACTCGCTGCGTTCGTCTCACTGCGCTCGGCTAACTCTGACTGCCTCACACTGACAGGTCTACTCCAGCGAGCGGACCACTTATATAGAGCAGGGCGGGGCGGGGCGGGGCTGGACTAAACAATGTTTAGGCGCCGCCCACTAATTTTAATATGGAAATCGCTTTGACCACCATAGACGTTCGCCTAATCTCCAGATCTCTGCGGGAGACTATTTCTCAAGTGGTACTAAAAATAAATTTGGAGTTCCTCGTGGTCTTTTCGCAGACAATTCTCACTTGAGTTTTGCCAAAACTACTTATCTCGTCTGCGGACTTGGCCAGATTTTGATCTTTCAGACCACCCAGAATACAATTCGTCATTTACCATACTTTTTACGAAATCACCATTGATTATAAACTTTACTTAATGAACCTGTCCTTTAATCATTCTGAGACTATTTTACCTAATTAATTAATAACGCAACCCCAGAAATAATTATTAAAAGAAAAGAAGAAAAAAACTTATCTCTGGTGTTACTCCGGGATCTCTTTTATTCAACTAATTAATACCTTCAACTCAGTCCTTTAGAATTGTTAATTAATCGATTTACCTGGAGTAGGGGGCGCTCTTTCTCTATGTCACATATAATTATTGTTATAACTTTATCAAAATAAGTTTACTGGGCTTTATATTTTGGAATTATATAATTTACCTCTATATCCTTTTTTCCTTGATAAAATGTTCTATGAAGCTTTAAAATAAAAAGTTATTTCACATTTAAACTTTTTCTTAACATCGTTCTGATCTTTATGCACGCTACTGTATATATATAATTATTATGTTAGTACAATCTACTACAAAATTATACATTTTGTTTCGGCATTGAAAGAACAATGTCTCATCAGATGGTTAACAATGACGGTAATAAAAGTTGTATTAAAAGAAAAAACTTTTTAAGAACAACACTTCCCTTTATTTTTGGATTTTTTTTTCTGCACGAGGTAAAAAGATACTAAAAGATTTAGTTGGATTGTTTCTTTTGTACAACTCCACTGCATATGAAAACATTGATTTAAATAACATAGGGCTTTATAGAGATTATGGACTCATGATAGTAAATAAATCTAGTGGGGGTAAGGTTGATAAACTTAGAAAATTAATCCACAGAGTTCTTAAATCTTTTGGTCTTAGCGTAGTTATTAATTCTAATATAAAACAAGTTGACTTCTTAGACGTAACGTTAGACTTAGTTTCAAATAATTTTTAATCTTACATGAACAAAAAACAATGCTAACCCAATTTATATAAACCCTGGTTCTAATCACTCACCGTCTGTTATCAAACATATTCCATCATCGGTTGAACGTCACATAAATTTACACTCCTCTAACAAAGAAATATTTAAAAAATAAAAGTATTTACGATAAAGTTCTTAGGGATAGTGGGTTTAGATCTTTTGAGATTAGTTTTGTAGAAGAATATATTTGTTTTAGAAAGTAAAATAAAAACAGAAAAATCATATGGTATAATCCTCATTTAACCAGTTAGTTAATATTAAACTGGGACATAAATTTCTTAAATCAATTGATAAACATTTTCCTAAAAATAATCTTTCAAGTAAAATTTTCAACCGCAACACTCTAAAACTTAGTTATAGTTGCACTAATAATTTAGAAAAAAATAATTAAATTACATAACAATAAAATATTGAAAGTATATAACAATAACAATAGTAATTCTACTACTCATTTGCTCCATTATAAAAATGTATGCAAATTGTAAAAATCCCGACCAATTGCTCTTTATCTAACAAGTGTTTAACTAAATCCTTTGTCTATAAGTGCTCAATCTAATCAGTAGAAAATTCAAGGGTTACTAAAGTTTATTTTGGTAATGCAATGAACCATTTTAAAAAACGTTTTTACAATGATCTCTCATCTTTTACTGATAAGGACAAACCAAATATGACATCATTTTCTAAATATATTTGGAAATTAAAAGAGAAGAATAAAAAAAATCTAAAGTTAAATGGAAAATCCTCAAACAAGCTAGAATCTCTAGATATATGAACGAACCATGTTTCCTCTGTCTGCAAAAGAAAATGGAAATTATAAAGTGCGTGAAAAGTGACATATTACTAAATCAAAGGCATGAAACTACAGTAAATTGTAAACATATTAAAGAATTAAGCTTACAACCCTGCTAGTACTACCAAATCTAAGTTATGAAACTATAGCAATGGTAAATATTTAATAGTATCAACTTTACTATCTTGATAATTTACTCTATATAAACTTTCTTCTTGTGTTTTTATCTTTATTTTCTATTACAAATTTTGATCTATTTATTGCCTTAAGTATTTTTATTGCCTTAAGTATTTTTATTGCCTTAAGTATTTTTATTGCACTCGCTAATTACTGTTAGCAGTTTTAGGCATGTAATTATTTATTTGCTATTATTTATTATTAGTTTATTTTTCATATATATTATTTTAATTATTGTTGTATATCAATAAACAACAAACACGCATATATATAAAAATATAAGTTATATTTTTATTAATGACGATGAACCGTGTAGCCTAGGGAACAGAGAGTGAGAGAGCGCGCCTCTAAGGGGTTGACGGGGGAGTGTCGTCGTATCTGTTGCTCCTCTGGTCTGGTCTGGTCTGGCTCTCTGTCTGTCTGTCTCGTCTCTCTCTCAAATCCGTGCGCCGAGGTCTTTTTATAATCTCCAAACCGGGACTTCCGGATTTTGCCTCGCCCACGCACGCCCACGTAATTCTCAGAGACACCTGTTCTGTCTGCCTCTTGTAGCCATTTCCGCTACTGCCGGAAATAAGGTCAAACAAACATCCGTTCCTTTCAACGACCGGAAAACAACCCCGCTTGCAACAGCCTTCTTCTCGGGTGGGGCCAGATTGTTATATTACATTATTTTCTTATTATTTTTTATTATTTTGGTATATATCTTATATTTTATATTTATTATTATTATTAGTAGTAGTAGTAGTAGTAGTAGTAGTATTATATAATATATTTTTATTTATTTTATTTTTATTTTACTTTATTTATATTTATATTATTTTATTTTATTTCATTTTAATTCAATATTATTTTATCTTATTTTATTTTTATTTTAAATTTAAATTAATTTATTTTATTTTATCTTTCCAATTTATTATATTAGGTCTAATGAATTTATATTTCCGTGCTATTTTTTTATCCTTTATTTTATGTTTTATGAATAATTTTTCTGTGTATATGATTTCATGATTTTTTTTTATGTCAAATGATTTAACTTGAAACACTGTAACGGATGTCTATATCTATCTGCAATTCATTTCCGGCCAAAATTTTAAATTTCTCTCTCTTAGCCGTTTTCATTGGCTCTCCCCTTTCTTCCCCTCTCTACATTTTCTCACTTTTTATTTTTGTTTTCCTCTTCACTATCTACTTCTTCTGTCTCTTTCCTTTACCTCCTTCTTTTCCTTTTCTTTAAAAAAGTACAATTTTTTTCAAATGCCAAAAGATTTTAGCCCAAACATTGTACAATATCTGTCTGCAATTCATTTCGGCCAAAAGTTAAACTTTCTCTCTCTTTTGCCGTTTCCATTGGCTCTACACTTTCTCACTAATTCTTCACTTTCTATTTCTTCTGTTTCTTTCCTTTTCCTATTTCTTTTTCTTTTCTTGGTTTATTATCTTATTTTCTGATCTTTTCTTCCCTCTTTCTTTACTCTTTTTAATATCTTTTTACCTCGTACGGTAAAAAAAAATCCCAAAATAAAAGGAAGTGTTATTCTTAAATACATTTTTTTAAATAAAACGTTTATTACCATCATTGTTATCTACCTGATGATACATTGTTCTTTCAATGACGAAACAAAATTTAGCGAGATGTAAGATAGACAGTATTGACCAGCCTTTCTCCAATTCACCTTTGGCTTTATGCTACAAATTAATATATGTTTTTAATCGTATCACCCCGAGCAAGGCGGTAACGCCACTGATGTGCAGGGGGCTACGTAATAGGTGAAAATATTGGAAAAGAGAAAGCCGGAAAACACATCCTAAACAGGGAACAAGGGATGAGCCTCTTAACCTGTTCAATAGACATAGGTGGAGTGTGAACCGGGCGATAGATAGATCTATCTACACCAATTGAAAAAAAAAAGAAAAGAAAAAAAAACAAAGTGAGAAGATTGGAAAAGAGAAAGCCGGAAACCACATCCTAAACAGGGAACAAGGGATAGATATATATATATATATATATATATATAATCGATTTTCTGCACTATTGTAAGAACTGCAACCTTGAAACTTCTGAATATCATTTTTGATGTCTTTGTCTATGAGTGTATCAAATTTGATTAAAATCGGACCACTCCTTCTATAACCCGACTTTTTCGATTATCGATTTTCAATATTTATCAGGGGTACCTCGACACAAAACCTAGCTAAGAACACTCGCAGACGCTCATAGTACAACTGCGTAAATTTTCAAGAAAATCAGTTCAGCCTTTTCGGAATCTATAGGTAATGGACACACACACTGACAAAGTTCAATTTATAAATAAGTTTAGATCGTATTTTTGTGTTACAGGTAAGTGTTTATTGAATTTCTTGTGGAGGTTAGTGATATATGATTTTATGTTATTTTTTTTTATCTAAATCAGATTTTTGTTTTCATTCTTGCACTTAATGAAAACAAAATAAAAAGCAAAGCAGATACAAGTAGCTTGAGAGATTAAGACAGACAGAATTTAGAATTACCAAATTAACAATTTGGGGTTATCTCTGGCTGACTTATTAATTTAATCAATAAAAATCTACATTTAATTTTTACCATTTTTAAAGGTTTTTGATACATCTACATTCAACTTAAAGTGTTGTTTTTTGTTTGTTATTTTTTTTTTAGATAAGGTCATACAATTATTTTCTTCTTACAGCCTTTTACAATAACTGATTGACAAGGTGATCATAAGCTATGGCCAATTGATTTGTACAGAAATTTGTCTCTAAATTAAGGAATAATAGCTCTATTGAACATTTTCTACAGAGTGCAATGGATGACGTGTTGTCTAAATTACGCAAAAATGAAAATAACACTGACATCTCATTTTGACAGACATATTTAACAAAATTAGGCAAAAAAAATCTTGACACACTAAAGAGTTAATTTATTCAATAAAATGGCCAATGGCTTCAATCATGGCCCCCAGATGACTACGGAATCAGCTAGTCAGTGTTGTTTTTTTGTTTTTTTTTTAAACTTAGATCTGGGGTTTTCAATTCCTGCTTGTGTTGTTTTTTTTATTTTGAAAATTGAAAGTGCGTTTAGCAATGATATACTTTCTATGGTTAAGCAACTCCTGTCAGAAGTGTCCTCTTCTTCAGGAGTTAAACAAGTTTTCTCACCCTAAGGACTGGGGTATTTCAAACTGAGAAACGTTTTGATAGAGATAATGTAGCAAAACTGGTTTTTCTATTTAAAGCCATGAATGCAAAAACTGCTTGTTTTATTTCTAAAGGTTTTGCTTTGGATGAACATTTTTGTAAAATGGATTTAAATTGGTGATTTAAAAAAATCATTTAATTTAAATTTAACAATTCTGGCAAATTAGAATTGGGAGAACTAAAGAATAATGTAATAGCTCTTTTGAATAATTTATACAAAGTGCGATGGATAAAATGTCGTCTAAATTACACAAAAATAAAATAACACTGACATCACATTTTAACAGATATATTTAACAAACTTACACAAAAATATTTTGAAATATTGAAAGAGTTGATTTATTCAATAAAAATCACCACTGGTTTAAACCATGACTTCCAGATAACTTTGGAATCTCTTGCAACCCTTCTGTATGATCTCCTTATTTAAGTTGGTGAATGTTGCCATAATCCTGGTCTTCAGTTCATCTTTGGCACTATAAGGATTTTGTGGGTCTCTCACTCAACTGTGCCCCACACATAAATACCAAGAGGGTTGGAATCTGGGGAGTTAGGTGGCCAGATGTAAAGAAAGATGTGGTCACAGAAATTGTCTAACCACTACGACTGGGTTCTCCTGCTTGTGTGGCATGGTGCAGAGTCCTGTTGCTAGATATAGGGTCTTCCAGCAGCCATCCTTTTGACCCAAAGCAGCCCTACCTCCTCAATGCACATGATGTAGGCCTTGTGGGAAGATGGATGGAGGCATAATGTCACAATAACTAGTGATCACTCCAAACACAATGATGTTGATTTTTCCGAATCTTCTGTACTGTCCTTAGATTGTCCTGAAATGTCCACATTGAAGGTTCTGGCACTAAACAGTACTGCATGTTGTTTCCAAATTTCTGGCTGAGTGAATTGCATTATGGTGCTCTTTTACTGACAGACGATTCCCAAATGACCCTACGATACTGTCAAGATCAAAAAACAAACGTGCATGTATAAAATTAAAAATACAAAATGGCAACAATTTACTCATTGCATCCAACATATCATGCAGAAAGTAATGCCATCTATATTGTTGCCTACAATGCCAGAAATAGCCGTTAGTGGTATGACAATAGAGATTTATGTCTCCTGTTGATAAGCCATTTTGGTAAATCTTTGTTTTGTTCCCTGAAGGCCCCTAGACCGTCAAATCCTTCCAAACCATCCCTAATTCCGCGCAAATGCACATACCGAACTCAAATCGATAACCGTTTATAAAAGAAATGTACCTTTCTTTCATGTTATAGACCAGAAATAAATCGGACTATATCTCACCCTTTACCACCGTTCTCATATCTGATTAGCCGCTGAATGACTTGAGGTGTAGGATAATGAATTTGTTCTATTTACTCCCTTTTCAGGAATTACTCCGCGATTTGTTGTGTTTCGTCACTCATTTTCCGCGCATTAATCACAGAATGGAAGCAAAAAGACCAAAAAATCGTAAAACTACGCGTGAATTCAGTCTGCAATGAATAACGTTTTTGAACCGTGGTTACAAGGTGAGATCAATTGCGACAAGAAGTTCCATATTTTTCTTCTCGATAAAATGAAAAAATGGCAGGTCCCTTCAATAAATAATTATCGACCTGAGCCCAGCATACACATTTGCACGGAAATAGGGATACTTTGGAAAGATTTCAAGGGGCCAAGGCCTTCGGGGAACAAAACAAAAATTTACCGCCATTTTTTTTTTTATTTTGTTGCACATAGCTAACAAACAATATGGCACCTAACTTGAATATATACAAAAAATGTGTGAATCATTGCAGAAAAAATTGAAACTACTGACATTTATCAACATTTCCAGAAGATTTACTGAGATAATATAGTGAATGGAGGGCAATGTGTTTTACTAATGCGCATGGTAAGCTATGTTCCAAGCATGAAATTCAGCGTCTTATACATGACTGTTTAAAATGCTGAGCAAATATGTCTGTTGTAGTTCCCATAGAAATAAAAAAGGATACATTATTTTCAATCTGTCCAGCACAAAAAGGAATATGAGTGAAACCATTTTCTAAACAAAGAAAAAAAATTACACAGAAACAGAATTTTATGTTATGTCAGACCTGTTAAGCAATTTTTTCATCTCTGTATCAGAACCATATTGTAATAAAGTAAAAATACAATTTTCTACTTCATTCTTAAATTATCTTTTTATTTTGTAAATAACTTTAGTAAAAAAGTGAAAGTTCTGAATGACATGGATGTGCAGGTGGTGTAATGATAGCTGCTCAGAATGAAAAATCAGAGAGCAGAGTTAAAATCCCAGTCGGGGGTCGTTATATTCACTTGCATGCAGATACCCCTTAGGAAAAGTATGGATTCATCTTCTACTCCCAGCGAGGGGTTGAATATCAGAAAAAAAATAATTTTTTCTCAAAAACTTTTTAAGCTACAAAAGGTTGATAAACCATAAAAAACAGATCAATCAACATGAACAATGACATGTTTTATTACCATATGCTTATACAGGGTGCAGCAGTAATGATGTTACAAAATTTCAAATGAATCATACTTCTAAATGTTTGGCCATTACTTTGTTGGATATGATATTGAAGAGTTTGAGTTTTGTTTAACGACATATTAACCTCTGTGAGTTATTTAATACCAAAAAACTGGAGTTTGAAGAATTTTTTTTAAGTTCTGTTATAGTGAGAAGGTTGATTTAGTCAGATTTTAATGAATTTTAGAAAACTAAAAATATCTTAGTTTTGTATTCAAAAATGTTTTACTGAGAATAATTTTTTCTTTCAAAAATGTTTGTTCAAAGTTTTTTTAGTATTTACTGGTAACAATTTCTATAGAAATTGAAAGAAAGCATATAAATAAGCAACTTGAAAACGGATTAACTCCACCTAAGATTTTTAAAGCTGGAAAACAACTTAAAATCAATAGAATGTTTATCAAAAGGACAAATGATCGACGCTAATAGACGTCCTTTATCAAAGATAGACCTCGCGCCTTCAGAACGTCGAAACTCGCTAAATATGGGCTTGAAAAAGTTCAAACGTAATCCAAGGTCAACGAGAAAATTGGCTGAAAAAGTCGGAATATTGGAGAGAACCACGAGGAAGCTATTTCAAAGTGATCTTGGCATGTTACCCTGAAAGATGAAGAGGCAGTTTCTTTCAGCAGACAATGAAAAATATGCTTAATTGATTCTTGTTGGAGCTATAACAGTCGTTTAATACAGTGGCACAATCATGGCCACCTCTGCTAACTTGATCATGACTACCTAAGCTGATCTTCAATAACACAATTGACAATGCACTGATCAATGATCATCAATGTTTGTTAAAACTGTAGCATACCAAGCTGTGTTATAAAATAAAATAAACAGTTGATGATGGCTGGATTGCAAATGTCATTAAAAAAAAATGGAGTATTTATTTTCTTAACTGTCAGGTATTCTCATTAAATTGAGTATTTATTCAAGATGAACTGCCTCATTCAAATGTGGCAGCAGTATTATAAGCATAGACGAATAGTAGACTTATAGGCATATAAGATATATTCTGGAGAGAAAGATAGTCTCGCATGATATAGGGAACCAACTTAGCAGCTGACCTATATATTACCAAGCATTGCCTGAAGTACAATTCATAGTATTGAAATATGAAAGCTTTTGCATAGTGATGTAAATTGCTTTTATTATAATCACTTGTAATAAAAATATGACATATTACTCTACTTTGTATTGAGCACTTTTATGAAAAGGTAAATGTCATGAACTGTGGAGTTTCACTCCATTTGTTCATATATATATGCACATATATACATACATACAATCACTCATTATATATACACACATATATACATACAATCACTCAAATATACATATCTATATACACTCATATATACATATATGCACACATATATACATACAATCTCTCATATATACACACACATATATATATATATATATACACACACACACACATATGTGGAAAGGAAATGTATATTTACCTTTAACAAGGGTACTAATGCACAAGTGAATATATTTTTGATACAAATAGACTTCCTTCATCAAAGATAGAGTAAGACCAGAACATCCTCTCATCTCCAGAATGACAAACCTCATAAAAGAGGTGCATGAAAATAATCAGGTGTAATCCAAGGTTAAGGTGAAAATTGACTAAGGAACCTGGAACATTGAAGAGAATTATGCGAAGGCTGTGTCAAAATGGTCTACAAATGTCACCCTATAACATAAGCAAGAGACAACTTCTTCACCTGCCACAATAAGAAAGATTAAGTAGTTGCTTAAACAAATTTGTGATGGCACACTGCAAAACATCATCTTCACCACTGAGAAACTGTTCACTATTGAAAAGATTTTTAATCATCAAAATGATTGTGTTCATTCAACAAGACATCAGTTTGTTCCTGCCGCTTCAGAAAAATGCCTCAAAACTCAGTCCTCAATAGGTAAAAATCTACAAGAAAGTGTACATAGCGTACATCTTGAAACGTGCATTCAAGCCAAGGTGCAATGCTAAATATGAAAAATCTCCCTTCCTTTTTGTACCTCAATGGGGTAAAGATCAACAAGGAAGTGCACAGAGAGGACATATTGGAAGGTGCACTGAAGCCGTGGTGCAATATCACATATAATGAACACTGGATACTTTAAAAAAAAAAAAGTAACAAGCCATAATGTTCATGTAACACAGCAGTGGTGCAGAGACAATCGTCCTGGCTTCAGAGACAATTGTCTTGGCTTCATAACCAAGGACAATGGCCTCTTTTGTTACCAGATATCAACTCTCTTAACTATTGCTTGTGGGCAGTTCTTGAGAGTGAGACTTTGCACTACAATCTTTAACCTCTGAAAGCAATATTGAAGAGTTTGAGTTTTGTTTAACGACATATTAACCTCTGTGAGTTATTTAATACAAAAAAAACTGGAGTTTGAAGAATTTTGGGTTTTTTTTTAAGTTCTGTTATAGTGAGAATGTTGATTTAATCAGATTTTAATGAATTTTAGAAAAATAAAAATATCTTAGTTTTGTATTCAAAAATGTTTTACTGAGAATAATTTTTTCCTTCAAAAATGTGTTATGGTGATAATTTTTTCTTCAAAAATGTATTATTGGTAATATTTTTCCTTCAGAAATGTATATTTTTCTATAAAAGTTTATTTTTATACTTTCATAGTGTTTTGACCCCAGTTCGAGGGGTTAACTATTTGCCCATAGCTGAGACCCTAACAGGTGCTAGGACTCCGGGTTAAGGTGGACCTGAGAACAACAGTAATTAAGTAGTGGTTCCAAGCTCCTCACAACCTCCCAATCAGAAACCTTGCTGACGAATGCAGTTTGCCATCATGCCCAGGACCACAATATTGAAGAAAGTACAGAACAAATCACCTGTGGATACTGGGCATGCGGTCAGCAATGACTTTCCCCAAAAGATTTTGACATGCAGTGAAGGCTATTGGGTGATATTTTCTAGTGTTATCTAGAAAATTAATGCTTACTTTGTTAAGATTGTATGCTGATATAATTTTTTATGAGTTATGAGTTTATTCTTTTGAAATAGTTTTAATGCCACACCTGTACAAACAAAAAAAAAATAAAAAAATAAACAACTGCATTAAAAGAAAAAAATGAATATCACAACTAGCTCTGTAGGTAAATAAGCTTTTAAAAATATGTTTAGCTGAATATACACCTAATAAACAATGTGTGAACACATATAGAATGACTCGATTAGTTGGTGCAACATGATGCAATTGTTCAAATAACTGTCAAGTTGTGCATGTCTTATCATCCATCAGTGGTTAACTAGGGCAAGAAATGGCTTGTAAATTTTAATACTTACAAAGCAAAACTGCTCTCTTTTAACTACCAGAGAGAAACTGTTGCCATGCATGGCTGATCCAAATCTCCTGGAGAGCAAAACAACTGCACCTCCTTTGCTTCGCTTTTTCAACCGACCTGAAGTGGAACAAATATATCAAATCTATGCAGCTGCATCTACTACTAGGAAGGTTGGGTCTCTGTATTGGGCTAGATAGTTTACCTTGTCAGAATCCATCTTGCACATTTATAAATCTACCATTCATCTGTGTAGTGAATATTGTTGCCATATCTGGTTCTTGACAAAATACAAAGAAGAATCTGTAATGTAATCAGTCCTGACTTAGCATCTCGACATCAGTCACTTTCTCATTGCCGTGACATGGTTTCCCTGTATCTTTCCTACAAAGCCACTTCTAATTTCTTTCATACTAATGTCGGTGTTCCACAGGGTCCTATCCTTGGACTTAACATTGTTTTTGATTTTCATCAACGACCTCCATGATATTATCAGTTTCCAATTAGATATCTATGCTGACGATACAATTATTTGCTCCCGTCCTAGTAGCAAGTCCGACAGATCCAAAAATATAAAACTGGTAGCTGCTCTCAAAAAGGACATCCAATCAGTGGTTAGGAGCAAGATATTACTTGTAAATTTGAATGCATCCAAAACAAAACTGCTTTCATTTAATCTACACAGAGAGTCCTTTCCGCCTGTCATCAGTATGGCTGATGCTAACTACCAAAAATGGAGTGATTATATTGAATTAATTGTCTGGTATACTACTAGGAAGGTTACTGCACCCTGTCATGCCAGACAATTCTTCTCATCAGAATTCATCTTGAATATTTATAAAACTACCCCGATGAACTACTCTGATGAACTTTTTTTCTGGTGCACTTTGGCATCTAGGTCCCACCTTTTTACTATTGAAATAGTTAAATGTAACCACCACTTCTACCCAACCAGCTTCTTTCCTCACACTTCCCACCTGAGGAAGTGCCTTTCGTTTACTTGCTTCTCTGATAGTTACAATATCCAAGAATTTGTAGCCATTCTTTTCTCTCACTGTAAACCCCTGCACAGTCATAGCAGTCCCACCATGCTTGGGTGAAATGATTATATATATATATCATGATCAATGTGAGGGTCTATTATCTTCAGAAGTAAGTTGAGTTAATGGTGGAGAAAGTAATGTGTAAAACCCGAAACTTGCAATGAAACCTGGTCAAATCACGGATGAATCACACTGATATATCTTTATATAAATTTATTACTTCAAATGCTATCTTTAGTGGATACTAGTATTTTAAATTGAAGGTCCCTTTTTTTTTTCTTAAATTTATTGACTTGCACACTCAGGAAAATCTTAATCAAGAAAATGCACTCGCCAGCATGATTTGAGCCTGCATTTCCCTTTAAAAATAAATCCATTCTTTTATATATATATATATAGATATATATATATATATAATAAAAAGGTTTTGATTTTTTTAAAAAAAACGTACTTTTTTAAACAGTATTTGTTTATTTTTAATGTAGTTTTATATTTCAAACCGTCCTCGGTTCTTCATCGGAAACAAGTGATTTTTTTCAAAATTAGAATTGGAAACGCGCTCTACGGCAGCGTCCGAACATTTGTTTGTTTACAACACGTGGTGTCGATAAACCAAGCAACATACGGCTCGTCCGTTTGTTTATTTTCGGTAAACCAGTTAACACACGGCACCTCCGTGGAGAAAGTCTGTTTGTGTCGGTTAAAAAATTCTTTGGAATATCCATCCTTTCGATGTTTTCACCGCGTGGTGTCGATAAACCAATTCGCCTATGTTATGATTCAGGTTCTGAATGAGAAGTGATAATTCTGACTTGTAAGTACTGGTCGGATCCAGAGGTAGGGGTGCATAGAACTTGTTGTTCTGAAGTTGTGATTCTGCTTCTTTAATATAGTTATTAGTGTCTAAGATGGTTATAGCTCCGTCCTTATCGGCTGGTACGATAATTAAGTTTCGATTTTTTTTTTTTTTTTTTTTTTTTTTTTTTTTTTAAGTATATAGATAGCTTGGTGTTTTGCTTTAGATAGGTTGTGTGTTTTTGTTTGGTGTCATCTATTTTTTAAGAAGTTGTCCAAGTGTTGTCTGGCCCTGCTGGCGTATTGGTCCAAGTGTTGGCTGTGTCCGCTTGGTGGAGTCCATAGGGTGTTATTTTGCGCCAAAGGAAATTTGGAGTATGACTGTTTGTCGCTGTTGTCGTTGGAAGTGTTGTTCGAGAAATTTGTAGAGAGTCTTTTCCAGTATTCTTGTGTCGTGGAGATTTTTTTCGTTTAAGTAAGGTTCAAATAACATTGATGATTATCCACATATACTGTCTTACTATGTATAATAAAAAGTTTTTGATTTTTTTTTAAAAAAAACGTACTTTTTTAAACAGTATTTGTTTATTTTTAATGTAGTTAAATTTCGACTTCTGACTTGTAAGTACTGGTCGGATCCAGAGGTAGGGGTGCATAGAAGTTGTTCTGAAGTTGTGATTCTGCTTCTTTAATATAGTTATTAGTGTCTAAGATGGTTATAGCTCCGTCCTTATCGGCTGGTACGATAATTAAGTTTCGATTTTTTTTTTAAATACTTTTTTTTTTAAACACACAACCTATCTAAAGCAAAACACCAAGCTATCTATATACTTAAAAAAAAAAAAAAAAAAAAAAAAAAAAAAAAAAAAAAATCGAAACTTAATTATCGTACCAGCCGATAAGGACGGAGCTATAACCATCTTAGACACTAATAACTATATTAAAGAAGCAGAATCACAACTTCAGAACAACAAGTTCTATGCACCCCTACCTCTGGATCCGACCAGTACTTACAAGTCAGAATTATCACTTCTCATTCAGAACCTGAATCATAACATAGGCGAATTGGTTTATCGACACCACGCGGTGAAAACATCGAAAGGATGGATATTCCAAAGAATTTTTTAACCGACACAAACAGACTTTCTCCACGGAGGTGCCGTGTGTTAACTGGTTTACCGAAAATAAACAAACGGACGAGCCGTATGTTGCTTGGTTTATCGACACCACGTGTTGTAAACAAACAAATGTTCGGACGCTGCCGTAGAGCGCGTTTCCAATTCTAATTTTGAAAAAAATCACTTGTTTCCGATGAAGAACCGAGGACGGTTTGAAATATAAAACTACATTAAAAATAAACAAATACTGTTTAAAAAAGTACTTTTTTTTTTAAAAAATCAAAAACTTTTTATTATACATAGTAAGACAGTATACGTGGATAATCATCAATATGTTATATATATATATATATATATATATATATATATATATATATATGATCTGGCAACGTCTTAGACCGCTCGACCACGAATAACCTCCAGTCTAAACAAGGTTTTAATCAAGCCTATATAACTGGAGGTCATTTGTGGTTGAGCAGTCTAAGACGTTGCCAGATCAAATGGTAGCTTCCTCTATGTAGATAGGGGTCACAGGTTTATTTATATATATATATATATATATATTACTGATTAAATTCCTGCTGAATAGTGGTCAACCACAGCTAAAAGTTCTGTGTGCTTTCACACAATCATCAGATAGTCAGCAATTATAATTTGTGAAAAAAAATGGGGATTTTATATATTCCTCGAAATGTGCAATGCCCCCCTCCCCAAATTTAATGCTCGGCCATTGATCACTATTTCTTTGGTGTGCCTATGTAGCATACTCTCTTGGGTATTGCTTACTTTAAATTATATTGCATATATATACACACACTAGCAGTTTAGCTGGTTTCACTTGGGTAGTTTAAAGAATAATAAGAATAAAAAATATATATCATAAATTTACATGAATTTACTTACACAACATCCACCCTAGTCACTTTTATAGATATAGGTAACAATGTAGAATGTCTCTATTGGATTAGGTTAGGAGGGGGAAGGACAACATATATAGATATAGATTATATAAAGTGGGGTGATCCATTCTATATTATAATCAATACATAAACTGATCCCTGACTTTGTGGGGTGATAATATATATTTTTCTACCCCTAATTTTGGCTTTCTGAAAAAATTCAAAGTGGTGTTAGCATTCTCAAATTTTGATCTACATCTGAGTGCAACTCCTGTCGAGCTAGACCACAAAATGCAGACGCTAAGTCAAATCTCTCAAACAAACAAATACTTACACAATGTCCACTCTCGTCACTTTTATAGATATAGACATATATTTTAAGGTGGGCTATATTTATGAGTTGTGCATTTTGGTACTATGGATATCAGAGTGGAATGAAAAACCAGAGAGCCAAGTTTGAATTCCATTTGAATTTGTTTCATTCAGTTATGTGCATAAAACTTTGAGAAATTTATTAATCCATCTCATCTTCCTCTAGCTATGGGTTGAATAGCAGGACAGATTGGGTTCTATGGCTTTGATTGGTAATCAAACCACCGCAGAAAGAAATAGCAACCTACTGCAGGAAAATTTTCTGCCTAGTCAGACAGGGATCAGAAGCGCCATGACATGATTGCCCAAGCATGTATTATGTATGGCACTTAAATGATATTTATAAGTAAAAGTGTTCAACATCAGATATAGAGTGTATGTAAATGTAAAATATAAATGCAGACACTGAAGTCAAAATTGAGTGGTGACAGTGTTTCAATGCTTGAATGCTATCTTCATGCCAATTGTGTGGTGTTTTGGTAATTGGTGCATTATGAGTAGCATGTTCTATCATATACTAATGTTTATTGGGTAGGCAGTAACGGTTATATTTCAATTATTCTAGAGGATATCGAGTGGAAATAATTGTGGATCCGGATGCAGTTATTTGTAAATATTTTGTAATGTTGCTTGTTTACATTTTACTCGTTATATATTATTGAGTACTTAATTATTTATTGTTGATTATTATCGCATTTACTTGTATTTATGTCTGCATTTGTAGTTTGTTAATTAATCGAGATTTTTTTTTATCTATGCTTTATTTCAAAGGCTGGTTATCTTATTTAGTTTAAAGTGTTGGCTTTGTCTAAAGTCTGTTACTTCGGCATTCTATATAGTGCATATATTTTCATTTTTCATGCATGGTATTTTAGAATATATATATATATATATATACTAACAAAATAGCAAGATCGCCAAGACCTACCGCGGTTTCGCACAACGGCTCGTCAGGGCAGTATTTATTTTGTATGAAATACAAAATTATGGCACAAGGCCTAAAAGGGGGAGGGGGAGAGGTTGGTTCTCACTTAACTATCCTATACCTAGCTAAACACTATCACGACCCATTCACTCGTTACAATTTGCACAATCACCAAAAGAACCCATCCATCTACTCCCAATCCTTCTTACACCACAATGCCAGAAACTTACAAGGGACACCTAAAAAGTGGGGAAATTAACCCATGACAATAAAAATGTATTTATATACAATATAATATATACAATATAATGTAAAATATTTAATGAAAAATGAAATGATGGGAGGGGGATGAACCCAAAAATAAACTAAAAATACAACAAATTTTTGAACTAAAATAATAATCAATGTTAGTAAGAACCGTCCATCCCAGAAAAACAGAGTGGCCGCTGTATTCCGCCAAACGACGAAATCAAGAAGCACACTCGCTAAGGGAGTGGGGGGGGGTAAAAAATTAGCGGAATGGGACAATAAAAGGCTGAACCAGTCGAGATAAAAAGGAGACCAAAACAAACTGGGGAGGTTGGGAATCTCGACATGGATCATAACAAAAGAGAAAGCCGGGTACAGACTAGGAACACATTCATTCACTTTAACTAGGTACACAAGAGAGAACTAGCTTAACCAGGGGAGGGTTCCAGAGGAATCCACCCCGATGTAACCAGCAGATCTAGAAGAGAAAATCAAGATTAGCCCCGTTCAAGCGAACCAGGCTCGCCACATTTACCCACCTTTTGCTAAAGTCTGTCGAAGTCAAACGTTTCCAATCAGTTCTAATCTTTATTTTGAGCTGATGCTCAAAATAACAGATCAGATCCTGATGTGAAAGACGCCGACCTCGCAAGACTTCCTCCATTCGCGTCGTCCAAATCACCATTCTAGCCGTGGCTAGCAGCGACAGAAACACCATACGCTTCATCCCAGAGAACGGGGGCGACACATTATCACAGGCGAATGCACGATCAATGAGCACAAGCTCTCGCGGCTCGATACGAGCAGTCAACTCGCCGACCCGGTCCCATAGAGGGCGAACGCGCGAACAATGGTAGAAGGCGTGCGAAGCCGTTTCTTCCAAGCCAAGGTTGCAGCGTTCACAATCTGGCAAATCCGCCAGGCCCCATATGAAGGCCATGTCATTGAGAGGCAAGCGATTCCGAGCTAATCGCCAGGTGAGCGAAAACTCAGAGTTGTTGAGATAATCACTACCTGGCGCCCAAGACCAGAACGAGCGAAACTCGTCCTCCGACAAGCGCAGCACATCACGTAGTGAATCCTTTGCGACGCCCTCCACTAACCCACGATAGAAGACTCTCCTAGGCCGTGAAAGGTCACTGGACCGTGGAATGGCCCGCAGGGCCGCCAGACATTCGAGGAGAAAACTCGATCGCTCTCGAGGCTTACGGCACCGCCTCAAGATGGGGGGAGTGATAGTAAGTCTAGGGAACATGTCCCTCACTATCCCCCTAAGCAATGAGTCTTCGGAAATCGCTCGCCTGAGAAAAACCAACCTTGACGCAACCTTATGGCCCATCAGGTATGGCATTCCCAGGCCCCCATGACACGGACGTTGGTAACAGACACGTTTGTCGACATAGTGTTTGCGTCCTCTCCATAAAATGGAGAATAGCAAACGCTCGATCGCCTTCCTATGCCGTTTACAAAGTGGAAGTACTGACAACTGGTAAAGGATAATGGGAAAGACGTATGTAGCACACGCCTCAGCCATACCCTTTAAGGACAAATTCCTTCGGCGCCAAATCTTGGCCGACGCGCCTACCTTTGCCAGTACTTCAGACCAATTTTTCTCCAACTGTAGGTCGGGCCCGAACCACACTCCAAGAATGCAGACCGGGCCGTCCGTCCAGTCGAAGGGCCCCGGGAGGGTCAGACCCTTCCAGGCGCCTAACCGCAAGCCGGACGACTTGTTGCGGTTAATCTTGGCCCCTGTCACCTGTTCGTACCGTTCAAGCGCCTTCTGTACCACCTCGATGTCCCTGCGGGAGGACACGAAAGTAGTGACGTCATCGGCGTACGCGGAAACCCTGGCTCGAGCACCACCAGGGACAGCGATTCCACGTAGGGCCGGACTGCACGCCCTGTCCCTTAGCCGGCGAAGGAGGGGCTCCAACGCCAAAGCATAAAGTAGGGGCGACAGTGGACAACCCTGTCGGACCGACCTAGACAGCGCCAGAACGCCCGACAACTTTCCGTTCACCTGTACCACAGCCGTCGGGGATTGATACAGGAGGCTAATCCAGCGGCGGAAGTTGGTTTCGAATCCAGCTGCCTGCAGGACAGCCGCCAGGTACCGATGGTCAACCCTATCAAATGCCTTGGACTGATCTAAATGGATCAGCGCGGCTTCGTCGTCGTCTTTTATCCCCTCTATGATCGTGCGTATCAGATGCAGGTTGCTCTGAATTGTTCGGCCCTTCACAGCACAAGTCTGCTCAGGTCCCAACAGAGACTCGGCAACTAATTGCAAACGATTTTGCAAGATCTTGGCCAAAATCTTTAACTCTGTGTTTAGCAGAGTTATGGGCCGGTAACCCTCTAGCTCCCTCCCCACAGCCTTGCCTTTTCTCAACAGCGTGATCACACCCCTGGTGAACCGTTTGGGGATGGACCCCTGACGGAACCAGTTGTTGAACACGACAGTCAAAATCGGGACAAAGATGTGCGACAGCCTCAAGTACAATTCATAGGGCAAACCATCGAGACCCGGCGATTTGCCTCTGCCGACCTTCTTCAGCGCCGCGTAGACTTCGCCCTCCGTAATCTCTCCCTCGTAGCTAGCTGCATCAGCCGGCAAAAGCCGGGGGAAGTCAGCCAAATAGCTGCGAAACTCCTCATCACGGAGACCAGGCTCCTTGGTAAACAGGATCTCGAAATGCCGCCGAAACGCCTCGCACATGTCGTCAGTCGACCGAAGAGTGTGTCCCTCCGGGTTGCGAACCTCTCGAATGTACCGGTCGCCTCCGCGGCGAATTTCTTCCTTGCGCAGTTCTGCGCCCATGTTCACAGCTTCGGAAGACATCTTGCTTAACTTATGTCTAACTACCTGGCCCATGTAACGATCGCTATTCGACCGGTCCACGGCCTCCTTAGCTATGGCTATCTCTAGGGGATCCCCACCAGCCACCGCCCGGGAGTAATTAGATCTAAGTGTCTTCACCTTGTCAGCCTTATCTAGTTTGAGCCGAATGCTGAACTGAGTGGTGAAAGACCTAATACTATCCTTAAGGTTATCCCACCACTTATTCCCGATGACTCCCCCAGTTAACGCCCGCTGCACTAAGTTAATTAGCTGGCGCCGGAAGTCCCGCCTGTCCAGTAAGGACACGTTGAACTTCCAGTAACCAGCCATTCTAACCCTATTTTCTAAATTTACCCGGGCACAAACGAGTTTGTGGTCCGAGTAACCTAGCCAGTGGAACGTGGGACAATCTAAGAAATCTAGCTCGGCTTCACGAACTAACATTCTATCAAGGTAGCTAGCCACCTTGGTAGAAGGCCAACTATTAGCCCACGTCCACATTCTCCCGCCCTTGTGATCGGCCCGGTATCTATCGACAAGACCGAAGTCCTCGATAAGATCGACCAAGCTACGATCACGTTCCTTCCCTCTAGCTCCCCGCCCTCTATCCAACTTGGGGTTCAGGATGGCATTCCAGTCCCCCACTAAGACGAGTCGCTTGGAATCCACCAGGAAGGGCCCCAACCGCCGAAAAAACGAGACGCGCTCCTCCTGGTCGTTGGGCGCATAAACCGCAACCAGCCGAAACGCATTGCTTTTCACTGCAATATCGGCCACGATCAGCCGGCCCTCGGCACCGACATGGACAAGATCCACCTTCGCGTCCAGGGTACGCTTGACCAGCAAAGACACTCCTCTGGCCAGCCGGTTCCCATATGCTGAATAGACGACAAAGTCGTTAGACAGCACACAAGCATCGACCTTGCAAACAAAGTGAGTCTCTTGGATCGCGGCGACATCCACGCCGAAGGACAAGAGGTCCCGAAGCAGGCGGGCAGCCTTACTCCGATCCCTAAGGCCCTTCACGTTCATACTGGCTAACTTAATTGACATCATTTAGACCTGTAAAGAGAAAGCAGAAAATTACTTCTGGTCACATACAGGGCGAAAATCTGTGGCAACAGGGACCCCGACGGATTGTCCTAGAGATCCGGTGCCAATATCGGACGTAATTCGTCCGTCCAGGACAATGCCGCCGACGTCCGTAGGGAACGTTAGTTTTATTGCCCTATACAAAGAAGGATGGAGGATGACAGGGACCCTCCCCGCACAAAAATTGGAAAGTTTCTGAAGGTATTTGGTGCCAATCTGGGCCATTGTTATATTAGGAAAAGCTTCCACGGCCCCCTGTAGAAAATCCCACACTTTGCGATTTCCCCCGTTATTTCTTATGAGGGTCATAACTCCGGGGGCATTAGGAAAATTTTTGGGGTCTTCGATGGCCTTTCCATCTATTGAGGACAATTTAAATAGTGGCCTTAGGAGGGCCTTCTTCTGAGTGGAAAGGTCCCTCTCTACTGCCGACCTGTCAATTTGACAAATGTCTTCCCTTTTAAAAGGATTTGTCCTCTTCTTTTTCTTCTCATTGGGGGTGGATTGGCTATTGCTAGGGGAGTGTTGGGAGGATGTTTCCAATGGGGTGGAGGGATATTCAGACTGCTCAGGGGGCGTTTTAGATAGGGAAGATGTTTGTGGGGAAGGAGTTACTAGTTGGGAAGATGGTGTGGGAGAAGGTAACGATTTACACCTTACTGGGGAGGTAGAATGACACCTCCCTTTTAGGGGAGTCTTTTTAGTTGGTGATGAAGGGGCGGATTGGGCCCTGGCGGCAACCATGACCCGTTCTGCCCTGCCACGTTCTTCTTTTTTACCCTTTTTAGGGACACACACCTCCTCCTCTTCTCTGGCTCTCTTCAAAGATGATGAACGAGGGGGAAGCATTTCTCCACACTCCATCTTGGTTTCATCTGGTTCTTGTTCATGTTGCTGGTGTATTTCTTGTGGCTGCTTTTGTTGCTTTGGTTGTTGCTGCTTCTGTTGTTTGGTCTTTTCTTTGACTGGCGACGGAGGCTTCTCAGTTTGTGGAGGAGGGGAAGAAACCTTCTTTCCCTTCCTCACCACTTCCGTCCACTCAGTAGTTCCGGCCTTTTTTCCACCAGGAACTTGTGTTTTTGACACTGGCGGTGTTGCCGGTGTCACCGGTGTTTCTTCCGGTTTCCTTGCCGGACACATTTTAAATGTGTGTCCGGCCAGACCACACGCCCAGCAGTGCGGCTTCCTTCCTTCCACTACCACAAACAACTTTCTTCCTCTACAGAGCAAAATGTCTGGGACCTTCAAAAAATTTTCGCGGTCAACCACCACACTAACACATATATCTTCCGTGGCCACACCGGCCTTGCTGGTTATGCGTGCCACCTCTTCTACTGCGCCGAAAGTAGCAAAAAATGCTCCGACATGGTCACAGGAAATGTCCACCGGCACGCCATGTATAGTGATTTTTGTTTTTCTCGTACCAAGGTACTCGGTCTGAAACCGAATACCTTTTGCTGTTAGTACATTTCCTGCCAGATCCATCGCCTCACCCTCCGAGCCCAGCAAGATGTCCCACATTGCACGGGACCTTCTTGCCAGTACGCAAGGTACAATGTCCAGGGCTTTCAAGGCTTCTTCCATGTTCTCCCTACTGACAGCAATAAATTTTCGTGTTTTTTCATCGGCTGTCAGTAGAGAGATTGTTTTCTTTGCCACTACATTCACCACTTCTGGTATTGCTACCAATTCGTTGTCTTTTATGTAGTCTTGGTATTTTTCCCGCATTTGCGAGTAGTATTTGGCATCCTTGTTAACGGGTGCCTTTACCCATACCGTCGGTGAGGGAGTCACCGCAGGCACGGCATCAGAAGTTGAGGGCTGGGGAGACAAAGCCATAGCTTGACTTGCCCCCCCTCACAAAACATAAAAATCCACAAAAAAGTTCAAAAAGCGCCAAGCGCTACGAAGACAGAACAAAGACAGCAAAAAACAGGTACTCACAGGTAAACTTCGGGCAACAAAAACACGTAAATCCAACTTGCAATAAGTCAAAAAATGCTGTTTCGCACAACGGCTCGTCAGGGCATTATTTATTATACGGAAAAGTATAAATTTGGCACAAGGCCTAAAAGGGGGTTGGGGAAGGGCTGGTCTTCATCTGTCCTATCGTTAACTTAACTAGCCTCTATCACTGACCCAAGCATTCTTATAATATTTCTTTCACCAAAACGATCAGTCACACAACACTAACTTACACAAGCACCACAAAGCCACACTTTCTCTAAGAGACCCTACCTAAACTAATTATGTACAATCTTGTGGGGCTGGGATGATAAAAACAAATCCCCAATGTCTTTGATGTTTCAAATAATATTTACACAACTAAATAAAACTGATGTTAGTATGGGGCAGCCCTCACAGTCTAAATGTGGCAGTGGAAGCGGTTAACTGGACGAAAATACCGCGGGATTATAAAGTAAACATGAATCATTTGTACAATCTACAATTACTCACACATCCACTCACACATTTAGACACGATAACAATTACGAAATCACACACTCGAAACGAAAAGGCATCCCGCAGATACCAGAGAACCGCCATCACTGTCACCTAAATGGGGAGGAGGCGGGGAATATTAACCAAAGATAAAGGGGACAAAAATAAAAGTGGGGAAGGGCTATGACCATTCATACCCTAGCTAAGTTAAAATTAATTGTTCCAGAAACTAAAAGAAAACGGCCCTAAACTAAACTAACACTGGACTGGGCTGATCAAGTTTAAAACAGGTGACCAATCTCCTCTAGCCTAGGTCACCTCCAAGTGAAAATCTAAACTAGCCCCTTTCACACTCACCAAACGCGAAGCAGTCACCCACCTTTCGCCAAATTTTAATGAAGAGAGCCGCCTCCTTTCCGCCCTGATTTTGATTTTAAGCTGATGCTTAAAAAACAAAACCAGTTGAGAAGAGGAAAACTTCTCACCTTCATAAAATTCCTTCTGTCGCGTCGTCCAAATCACGACTCTCATAATGCCGAGTAAACACAAGAACACATAGTGTTCATTCTTTTTCAACTGGGGCACAACATTGCTACAAACGGCACTGACTTCAAGGACAAAAACCTTTCCACCCAAGACGCGAACCATGTAGCCTTCAATTAACTCACACAACGGCCGTACGACACTGCAGTGAAAGAAGATGTGGTCCAAAGACTCCACCCCAAAACCACAGCGCACGCACTTTGGCGTAACTGCCAACGCCGCTGCGTGGAGCCTCTTGCCGACCCAGAGAGCCTTCCGCAACACCAGCCAGGTAAGCGATGCCTCGTCGTTATTGAGACACCTCCACCCGGGCGCCCAAGGCCAGAGAGAGCGAAACTCCTCATTCGTCAAACCTAACCTTTCCTTCAAATCATCTTTGGCGGCCCCCCGTACTAACACACGATATAACGCCTTAGGAGACAACAGTCGGGTGTCGGAGAGGCCTTCCTTGACCCGTGTGAAAAAACCCAGAGCACGTCGACACTCGCGATAGAAGGAGCACTCGGCACGAGGATTGCGCAGGGCCTCCTCCTCTCCCTCATGCACACTTCTCAAAGCTGGAAAAGCTTTCTTAGCGTCTTCCTTCCAGAAGAGGCCGTTACCCTCGTCTTGCGCACACATTCGGTCTAGGAATTTCAGCCGCAGCGTATGTTGACGAATCTCAACGTTGGGCATCCCTAGACCGCCCTCAGCAGGATGGAGGCAACAGACCTCGCGACGCACCATAGGAGCTTTCTTGCGCCATAAGAAATGGAACAAGATTCTCACTAGTAAAACTAGTTCGGTGGACAGGAGGGGAAGAACCGAGAGCCGGTAAAGTAGGAGGGGGTAGATATGCGAAGCACAAACTTCCGCCCTCCCCTTCAAGGAAAGATTCCTCCGAGACCACAGACGAACTGCAGCCTCAGCCTTTTCTCGGACCTCCAACCAATTCATCTCCAACTGGAGGTCGGGGCCAAAAAAGACGCCGAGTATCTTAACAGGCCCGTCTGTCCAGCTGAAGGGCCCGGGAAGGGAAACTCCCTTCCACGAACCCAACCGCAAGCCCACAGACTTATCACGGTTGATCTTGGCTCCCGTTACCGTTTCATACCTGCTGATTTCCTTTCCGACTTCGTGTATCTCGGCACTGCTTTGTACAAAAGCAGTCACGTCGTCGGCATAGGCAGAATACCTGGCCGAGGTGTTCGAACCAGGGAGGGTAATTCCTTGTAGGACCGGATTCGCCTTTAACTTGCGGAGGAATGGCTCCAACGCAAGAACGTACAGCATCGGCGACAAGGGGCAACCTTGACGAATAGATCTGGACAACATGAGAGGCCTCGACCTTACTCCATTCACTTCCACCACAGCTCCGGGGGACCGATACAAGAGACGTATCCAGGCGCGAAAGTGCGGCCCGAAACCTGCCGCCTCGAGAACAGATCCGAGAAATTGATGGTCAACCCTATCGAAAGCCTTGGACTGATCCAAATTGATCAGCGCGGCTTCTCCGTCGACTTTTTCTAAGATCAAGCGTACCGTATGAAGGTTGTCCTGGATAGTCCTACCCTTCACAGCACAAGTCTGCTCGGGGCCAATCAGACTAGGCAGGACAGCCTGCAAACGGTTGCCTAAGACCTTGGCCAAAATCTTTAACTCTGTATTTAACATAGTTAAGGGCCGAAAGTTACTAATCCCATCCCCTCCGCGCTTATCCTTACGAAGCAGCTTGATCGCACCTCTGGTGAAGCGATCGGGAATACTCCCGTTCTTCATCCAGTGGTTGAACATCACTGCCAGCAGAGGGACAAGCACGTGCGACTGCCTCAAGTACAGTTCGTAGGGAAGACCATCAATACCCGGAGTCTTGTCACGACCGACCTGCTTCAGCGCGTCCCAGATTTCCGCCTCTGTTATCGGACCCTCGCACCCAGCCGCTTCAGCCGCCTCAAGGCGAGGAAAGTCAGCTAAATAGGTGGCGAACTGAGCTTCGCTCAGACCGGGCTCCTTGGTGAAAAGATCCTGAAAATAAGACCGAAAAGCCTCACATATGCCATCGTTTGTAGTCACGGTCCGCCCATCCGGCAATGTGACGCTGTCGATGTATCGATTTGCGATATTTCGGATTTGTTCAGTCCGCAGTTCAGCGGCCATATTTGTCGCCTCGGAAGACATTCTTTTTAACCTAGCCCTAACTACCAGAGCTTGATCCTTCTTGATAAGCAAGGAGGCCAGCTCTGCCCTAGCTACGGCTATTTCCCCACTATCTCCCGATTTGATGGCCCTTTCTAATCTAGTTTCTTGTGCCGTCTGCGCTGCTATTCTATCTCGGTTGAGTCGCTTACTATATTCAGCGGCAAACGACCTAATGGTTGACTTAAGGTGTCCCCACCACTTATTCCCAACCACGGCCCCCGTCAATTCCCGCTTTATGGTTAGTAGTAGCTGGTCCTGAAAATCCTTCTCATCGAACAACGATGTGTTAAATTTCCAGTAACCAGCCATTCTAATCCTAGCCTTATCTAAGGCTAGACGAACCCGGACGAGC
Source organism: Ascarosepion bandense (assembly GCA_037127315.1). Classification (NCBI taxonomy): domain Eukaryota; kingdom Metazoa; phylum Mollusca; class Cephalopoda; order Sepiida; family Sepiidae; genus Ascarosepion; species Ascarosepion bandense. The sequence goes on along the minus strand of JBBBDQ010001904.1, from coordinate 47,488 downwards.
CTATGGTCCGAATAAACTATACTATGAAAACTTGGACAGCCTAAGAGCCCTAAGTCGACTCTCCTAACTAGTACCCGGTCGATGTAGCTTGTACGCAACACCGAAGCCGAGCTGCCCCTATTAGTCCAAGTCCATGCTAATTCCCGGGGAAGCTCATTCCGGTACTTATCGACAAGATCAAGCCTGCCGATAAAGTCCCGAAATGGTTTTACATCCGGGTTGTTAGTACCCAATCTAGTACCCGTACGATCTATATCGGGATCGAGGACGGCATTCCAGTCACCCGCTAAAACTACCCGTCGAGATGTTGTTAAAAAGGGATCGATCCGCCGAAGAAAGTCGGTCCGCTCCCTACTGGCATTGGGCGCATAAACCCCAATGAAACGGAAAGCCTGCTCGTTTATGGTAACATCCAAGACACAAAGCCTGCCTTCAGTATCCGCGAAGACAAGTGTACAGTCAGCATTTAAAGAACGTTTAACCAGCCAAGAAACTCCCCTAGAGCGGCCATCATAACATGCTGAGAAGAGGTGAAACCCCCTCGACAGAATATCATCATGGTCGCCAGAATGGAAACGAGTCTCTTGCAAAACACATATATCCACCCCCAGGCGCTGGAGGTCGCGAACGAGTCTCGCCCTGCGAGACTCCGACCTCAGCCCCAGGGCATTCAGACTAGCTAGAAAGAGATCCATTGTTAATAACTCTAGGGTTGGGCACCTCCTTTAAACATGACCGGGGAAAGGATACCGACGGCTCCGCCCATGGATCCTCCACCCATTTCGGTGTCAATGCGGCCCTTTTGGGCGAGGCCGCCGATATCCCAGGGGAAAGTTAACTTCAGTGCTCTATAAAGGGAGGGGTGAACGAAAACTGGGAGCCTCCCCGAGCAAAATTGCCGCAAATGTTTTGTCTGTTCATTATCTGTGATGATAATTGGAGGATCCATGTCCTTGTAGGCTTTTAGTGCCTCATCCGCCATTGCCCAGGCCTGTCGGGAACCCGGACCAGTCCGAATTACCGACAGGATCCTTTGGGCAGAGGGGAAGTTTCTTGGGTTGTCTATGGCTTTGTCGCCAAGCTTCTGAAAGGATAGCAGGTATTTTAGCGCCTGTATCCGATTTCCATATTGCTTGGCTTTTTCGGATTGGTTGGGATTGATTTGGCAAACTTTTTCGCCTGTGTTATATGGTAGCTGTTGTCTCTTCTTCTTCTCTTTCCTCTCCAAACTAGGGCTCCTCTGCCTTTTTTGATGAGTACTCCTAGCGGGAGATGGAGCCGGGGATGGATCAGGGGATATATCAGAGTATGAGGCAGGAGAGGGTTGTGATAATGAGGGAATGGGCACTTCATTTACATTTTGGGGTGTAGGTGTGAGTGAACGTGTTCTTGTCCGGGGTTTAACTTTTTCCCGTGATGGAGATACAGGGGCTGAAGGTGAGGGACGAGGGAAGGTTTCAATGTTCTTTTTTATTGGAGAGCATTTTTTAAGGGGAGTCAGTTTAGTTGGGGTTATTGGCAATGATTTCGTTATTGGGGGAGGGGCTCTAATTTTTGGTGATGCAGTGTTTGGATTTGACTGTTTCTTTGTTGACTTTTTCAATTTCTCATTTAGTTCTGTGATTTTTAATGATTTAGCATATCCTGGATCATATTTGAGGGACATCTCGTGTAGTTTTTTGGCATAGCTAGCCGGGGCCTCACCCTTGGGACTGTTAGTGCCCTTGTCCTTGGGGGCCATCTGGGACTGAGACTCCGCTGCTTGGGGCTTCCCTTTCACTCTACCCACGACTTGCCATTCCTGTGCATCTTCCGCCTTCTTTTGCACAGGCAATGTGGGCTCTTGGAGAGACCCAACCGGGGTTTTTACACCACCGGTGCCAGCCGCAGGTAGGCCCATTACAGGCGTTACGGAAGGAGAGGTTTCAGCTTGAGGGGGATTGGCTTTTGGCGGGACTCCAGAGGCCTTCTTCTCTGGGCAGGAAGAGGCGAGGTGACCAATCACGCCACACTTCCAACACGTCGGTTTTCTCCCCATCACAATGACGGGGAAGGTTTTCCCGCCAATCTCCAAGCAGTTGGGAATGGAGGTGAAGGCCTTACCATCGAGCATCAATTCGAACCTCCACTCACCCACCTCATATTCCGGAGTCACACTTACTATAGGGCCATACTGCATCAAATATGCCCCTAAGTGCTCACCGAGAATATAGTGAGGAATCTCATGAACGGTTACCTGGGTCCTTCGCCGTCCTAGGTATTCTGTGCGGAGAATGAAGTCCTTAGTGATGAGATCACGGGAAGTCATCTCCACACAGTCCTCGGGCGTGGGCAACAGAACGTCCCACATGAAAAAGCCACTACTTTTGACGATTTGTTGGGGCATAACCCCCAAGGAAATCAGTGATTTCATCACTGTGCCTTTTGTGCTACGACAAATTTTGCGCGTGAGCTTGTCAAGCACAAAGACTGACACTGTTCTTTTGGCAATGCGCTCTTTCGCTTCAAGGTCTACTAAGAGCCCGCCATCAGTGATCAGATGTACGTACTGCTTAGCCCTCTCAACGAATTCCGCCACATTGACGATGCATTTGGGAGGGGAACTCCATACATAGGGTGATTCCCCAGCCGCTACACCGGTTGTCTTGGATTCTACTTTTTCGTCTTGCTTTTTGTTTTGTTCGTTTTTCTTTTCTTGCTGATTCTTAACTACTGCTTCTTTAGCATTTTCGTCTTTATTTTGTTTTTTATTATTTTTGTAAGGACCCCCTTTAGATATATTATCCTTATCCGGGGATAGAGGTGCAACAATAACATCTTTATCATCTTTTTTATCTGGGGGGTCCTTCTTAGGGGAAAACAGTTTCTTTACGATGGTCCGACTCTGGTCGGCCATCTCGGTATTTGTATCCAAAATCACAAAAAAAAAACGATATATAAGACAGCTTACAAAAGGAAAATAAACTACAAATGTAACAATAAAAACTGAAAAGGAAAATAAAATTAAAGCAAGAAACTAAAATAAAATTAACAACTGTACGAAAAAGAAAATAATATGGCGACCGAAGCCGACCAAATAAACAGTAAAAAGACAAAAGAAATAAAAGAAAGACTGAAACGAAAAACAAAATTAAAACAACCAAATAATATAAACAAAGGAAAAATGTCAACTTAAGTCAGAAACAAGTCCTCTTTCACTCCGGCAAGTCGGAAAAATTAACCAAAACGGAATCAAAAGCGTCAATCAGCTGCCAAGCTTCGTCTTCGAAATCTGGCGAAGAGACTGAAAACGGCTCGTCAGGGCACTATTTATTTTGTAAAATTTACAAAATTATGGCACAAGGCCTAAAAGGGGAGGGGGAGAGGTTGGTTCTCACTAAACTATCCTATACCTAGCTAAACACTATCACGACCCATTCACTCGTTACAATTTGCACAGTCACCAAAAGAACCCATCCATCTACTCCCAATCCTTCGTACACCACAATGCCAGAAACTTACAAGGGACACCTAAAAAGTGGGGAAATTAACCCGTGACAATAAAAATGTATTTATATACAATATAATATATACAATATAATGTAAAATATTTAATGAAAAATGAAATGATGGGAGGGGGATGAACCCAAAAATAAACTAAAAATACAACAAATTTTGAACTAAAATAATAATCAATGTTAGTAAGAACCGACCATCCCAGAAAAAAGAGTGGCCGCTGTATTCCGCCCAATGGCGAAATCAAGAAGCACACTCGCTAAGGGAGTGGGGAGGGGGGTAAAAAATTAGCGGAAAGGGACAATAAAAGGCTGAACCAGCCGAGATAAAAAGAGACCAAAACAAACTGGGGAGGTTGGGAATCTCGGCATGGATTATAACAAAAGAAAAAGCCGGGTACAGGCTAGGAACACATTCATTCACTTTAACTAGGTACACAAGAGAGAACTAGCTTAACCAGGGGAGGGTTCCAGAGGAATCCACCCCGATGTAACCAGCAGATCTAAAAGAGAAAATCAAGATTAGCCCCGTTCAAACGAACCAGGCTCGCCACATTTACCCACCTTTTGCTAAAGTCTGTCGAAGTCAAACGTTTCCAATCAGTTCTAATCTTTATTTTGAGCTGATGCTCAAAATAACAGATCAGATCCTGATGTGAAAGACGCTGACCTCGCAAGACTTCCTCCAATCGCGTCGTCCAAATCACCATTCGAGCCGTGGCTAGCAGCGACAGAAACACCATACGCTTCATCCCAGAGAACGGGGGCGACACATTATCACAGGCGAATGCACGATCAATGAGCACAAGCTCTCGCGGCTCGATACGAGCAGTCAACTCGCCGACCCGGTCCCATAGAGGGCGAACCCGCGAACAATGGTAGAAGGCGTGCGAAGCCGTTTCTTCCAAGCCAAGGTTGCAGCGTTCACAATCTGGCAAATCCGCCAGGCCCCATATGAAGGCCATGTCATTGAGAGGCAAGCGATTCCGAGCTAATCGCCAGGTGAGCGAAAACTCAGAGTTGTTGAGATAATCACTCCCTGGCGCCCAAGACCAGAACGAGCGAAACTCGTCCTCCGACAAGCGCAGCACATCACGTAGTGAATCCTTTGCGACGCCCTCCACTAACCCACGATAGAAGACTCTCCTAGGCCGTGAAAGGTCACTGGACCGTGGAATGGCCCGCAGGGCCGCCAGACATTCGAGGAGAAAACTCGATCGCTCTCGAGGCTTACGGCACCGCCTCAAGATGGGGGGAGTGATAGTAAGTCTAGGGAACATGTCCCTCACTATCCCCCTAAGCAATGAGTCTTCGGAAATCGCTCGCCTGAGAAAAACCAACCTCGACGCAACCTTATGGCCCATCAGGTATGGCATTCCCAGGCCCCCATGACACGGACGTTGGTAACAGACACGTTTGTCGACATAGTGTTTGCGTCCTCTCCATAAAATGGAGAATAGCAAACGCTCGATCGCCTTCTTATGCCGTTTACAAAGTGGAAGTACTGACAACTGGTAAAGGATGATGGGAAAGACGTATGTAGCACACGCCTCAGCCATACCCTTTAAGGACAACCTCCTTCGGCGCCAAATCTTGGCCGACGCGCCTACCTTTGCCAGTACTTCAGACCAATTTTTCTCCAACTGTAGGTCGGGCCCGAACCACACTCCAAGAATGCAGACCGGGCCGTCCGTCCAGTCGAAGGGCCCCGGGAGGGTCAGACCCTTCCAGGCGCCTAACCGCAAGCCGGACGACTTGTTGCGGTTAATCTTGGCCCCTGTCACCTGTTCGTACCGTTCAAGCGCCTTCTGTACCACCTCGATGTCCCTGCGGGAGGACACGAAAGTAGTGACGTCATCGGCGTACGCGGAAACCCTGGCTCGAGCACCACCAGGGACAGCGATTCCACGTAGGGCCGGACTGCACGCCCTGTCCCTTAGCCGGCGAAGGAGGGGCTCCAACGCCAAAGCATAAAGTAGGGGCGACAGTGGACAACCCTGTCGGACCGACCTAGACAGCGCCAGAACGCCCGACAACTTTCCGTTCACCTGTACCACAGCCGTCGGGGATTGATACAGGAGGCTAATCCAGCGGCGGAAGTTGGTTTCGAATCCAGCTGCCTGCAGGACAGCCGCCAGATACCGATGGTCAACCCTATCAAATGCCTTGGACTGATCTAAATGGATCAGCGCGGCTTCGTCGTCGTCTTTTATCCCCTCTATGATCGTGCGTATCAGATGCAGGTTGCTCTGAATTGTTCGGCCCTTCACAGCACAAGTCTGCTCAGGTCCCAACAGAGACTCGGCAACTAATTGCAAACGATTTTGCAAGATCTTGGCCAAAATCTTTAACTCTGTGTTTAGCAGAGTTATGGGCCGGTAACCCTCTAGCTCCCTCCCCACATCCTTGCCTTTTCTCAACAGCGTGATCACACCCCTGGTGAACCGTTTGGGGATGGACCCCTGCCGGAACCAGTTGTTGAACACGACAGTCAAAATCGGGACAAAGATGTGCGACAGCCTCAAGTACAATTCATAGGGCAAACCATCGAGACCCGGCGATTTGCCTCTGCCGACCTTCTTCAGCGCCGCGTAGACTTCGCCCTCCGTAATCTCTCCCTCGCAGCTAGCTGCATCAGCCGGCAAAAGCCGGGGGAAGTCAGCCAAATAGCTGCGAAACTCCTCATCACGGAGACCAGGCTCCTTGGTAAACAGGATCTCGAAATGCCGCCGAAACGCCTCGCACATGTCGTCAGTCGACCGCAGAGTGTGTCCCTCCGGGTTGCGAACCTCTCGAATGTACCGGTCGCCTCCGCGGCGAATTTCTTCCTTGCGCAGTTCTGCGCCCATGTTCACAGCTTCGGAAGACATCTTGCTTAACTTATGTCTAACTACCTGGCCCATGTAACGATCGCTATTCGACCGGTCCACGGCCTCCTTAGCTATGGCTATCTCTAGGGGATCCCCACCAGCCACCGCCCGGGAGTAATTAGATCTAAGTGTCTTCACCTTGTCAGCCTTATCTAGTTTGAGCCGAATGCTGAACTGAGTGGTGAAAGACCTAATACTATCCTTAAGGTTATCCCACCACTTATTCCCGATGACTCCCCCAGTTAACGCCCGCTGCACTAAGTTAATTAGCTGGCGCCGGAAGTCCCGCCTGTCCAGTAAGGACACGTTGAACTTCCAGTAACCAGCCATTCTAACCCTATTTTCTAAATTTACCCGGGCACAAACGAGTTTGTGGTCCGAGTAACCTAGCCAGTGGAACGTGGGACAATCTAAGAAATCTAGTTCGGCTTCACGAACTAACATTCTATCAAGGTAGCTAGCCACCTTGGTAGAAGGCCAACTATTAGCCCACGTCCACATTCTCCCGCCCTTGTGATCGGCCCGGTATCTATCGACAAGACCGAAGTCCTCGATAAGATCGACCAAGCTACGATCACGTTCCTTCCCTCTAGCTCCCCGCCCTCTATCCAACTTGGGGTTCAGGATGGCATTCCAGTCCCCCACTAAGACGAGTCGCTTGGAATCCACCAGGAAGGGCCCCAACCGCCGAAAAAACGAGACGCGCTCCTCCTGGTCGTTGGGCGCATAAACCGCAACCAGACGAAACGCATTGCTTTTCACTGCAATATCGGCCACGATCAGCCGGCCCTCGGCACCGACATGGACAAGATCCACCTTCGCGTCCAGGGTACGCTTGACCAGCAAAGACACTCCTCTGGCCAGCCGGTTCCCATATGCTGAATAGACGACAAAGTCGTTAGACAGCACACAAGCATCGACCTTGCAAACAAAGTGAGTCTCTTGGATCGCGGCGACATCCACGCCGAAGGACAAGAGGTCCCGAAGCAGGCGGGCAGCCTTACTCCGATCCCTAAGGCCCTTCACGTTCATACTGGCTAACTTAATTGACATCGTTTAGACCTGAAAAAGAAAGCAGAAAATTACTTCTGGTCACATACGGAGCGAAAATCAATGGGAGTAGGGACCCCGACGGATTGTCCAAGGTTGCCTGTGCCAATATCGGACGTAATTCGTCCGTCCTGGACAATGCCGCCGACGTCCGTAGGGAAGGTTAGCTTTAAAGCCCTATATAAAGATGGGTGGAGGATGACGGGGACCCTCCCAGCACAAAAGTGCGAAAGCCTTTGAAGATATTTAGTGCCCGTTTGGGCCATTTTTATATCCGGGAAAGCCTCAACGGCCCCCTGCACAAATTCCCAGGCCTTTGTTCTACTACCCCCGGAATTTCTGATTAGAGTCAGTACCCCGGGGGCGCCTGGGAAATTGGCAGGGTCCTCGACGGACTTTCCCTCTATTGTCTTTAATTTGAATAAAGGCCTTAGGAGGGTCTTCTTCTGAGTAGAAAGGTCCCTCTCCAAGGCCTGTTTGTCAATTTGGCAGACATCTTTTGTTGCGTAAATGTTCCTTTTCTTTTTCCCCTTTTTCGGGGAGGATTTGTCTGGATCCGGGGGGGGCTGGCTAAGTATAGGGGATGAAGTTTCTGATTGGGGAGAGGGTGTGGGAGGTGTGGGGGAAGGAGAAGTTATTTTTCTTATCGGGGAGGTGGACTTACTCCTCCCCTCAAGAGACACAGTTCTGGTGGGTGATGTAGGGGCGGATTGGGTTCTGGTAATTTCCTTTACCCTCTCCGCCCTGCCTCGTTCATTCAGTTCCTTCTTTCCCTTTTTTTGGGACACCTCCTCATCCTCCTCCCGTCCTCTCTTCAACGACGAGGAACGGGGGGGAGGCATTTCCTGCTCCATTTCTTGTGGTTGTTGTTGTTCTTGTTGTTGTTGTTCTTTGCGTTGTTGCTGTTGTTCTTTCTGTTGTTCTTTGCGTTGTTGTTGTTGTTCTTTCTGTTCCTGCTGTCGAGACTCCTGCTGCTGCTGTTGTTGCTTTGCCTCCTTGCGGGGCTTCTTCTTTTCTGGGGACGGAGATTTTTCATGTTGTGGAGGAGGGGAAGCAACTTTCTTGCCCCTCCTAACCACCTCCGTCCATTCGCCACTTTTTGGCTGGGATTTCTTTTCAGGGACAACAGCTGCCTTTGACACCGGCGGTGTTTCCTGTGTCACCTCCTTCTCTTGCGGTTTCCTTGCCGGACACATTTTGAATGTGTGTCCGGCCAGACCACACGCCCAGCAGTGCGGCCTCCTCCCTTCTACCACAACAAAAAGTTTCCGGCCACGGCACAATAAAATATCCGGGACTTTCACAAAGTTCGGCCTGTCCACGACCAAGCTGACGTTGACGTCCTCTGTGGCCACACCGGCCTTACTATTTATCCTTGCGACCTCCTCCACCGCTCCAAATTGAGCAAAAAATGCTCCCATATGGTCACAAGAAATTTCGACTGGCACACCATGAACCGTTATCTTTGTTTTTCGAGTACCCAGATACTCTGTCTGCATCTGGATACCCTTGGCCTCCAAGGTATTCCCGGCCAAATTCTTTGCTTCTGTCTCCGAGCTCAATAAAACATCCCACATAGCACGGGACCTTCTCGCCAGGACACAGGGCACAATATTTAAGGCTTTTAAAGCCTCTTCCATGTTCTCCCTGCTTACACTAATAAATTTTCGTGTTTTGACCTCAGATGTCAGCAGGGAGATTGTCCTTGGTGCGATAACATTCACCACCTCCGGGACCACTATTAATTCATTGTCGGAAATGAAGTCTTTATATTTCTCCTGCATTTGCAGGTAATAGTTACAGTCTTTATTCACTGGTGCCTTTACCCATACTGTTGGTGAGGGAGCCACCGTGGGCACAGCGTCAGAAGTTGAGGGCTGGGGAGACAAAGCCATAGCTTGACTTGCCCCCCCTCACAAAACACAAAAATCCAACAAAAGTTCAAAACGCGCGACGAAGACAGAACAAAAACAAGTAACAGAACACGTACTCACAGTTTCACAAAACTTCGGGTAACAAAATACGTAGATAATCCAATTTGCAATAAATCAAAAAGCCGACGGCGACTCTGTTTCGAGCAACGGCTCGTCAGGGCACTATTTATTTTGTAAAATTTACAAAATTATGGCACAAGGCCTAAAAGGGGAGGGGGAGAGGTTGGTTCTCACTTAACTATCCTATACCTAGCTAAACACTATCACGACCCATTCACTCGTTACAATTTGCACAGTCACCAAAAGAACCCATCCATCTACTCCCAATCCTTCGTACACCACAATGCCAGAAACTTACAAGGGACACCTAAAAAGTGGGGAAATTAACCCGTGACAATAAAAATGTATTTATATACAATATAATATATACAATATAATGTAAAATATTTAATGAAAAATGAAATGATGGGAGGGGGATGAACCCAAAAATAAACTAAAAATACAACAAATTTTGAACTAAAATAATAATCAATGTTAGTAAGAACCGACCATCCCAGAAAAAAGAGTGGCCGCTGTATTCCGCCCAATGGCGAAATCAAGAAGCACACTCGCTAAGGGAGTGGGGAGGGGGGTAAAAAATTAGCGGAAAGGGACAATAAAAGGCTGAACCAGCCGAGATAAAAAGAGACCAAAACAAACTGGGGAGGTTGGGAATCTCGGCATGGATTATAACAAAAGAAAAAGCCGGGTACAGGCTAGGAACACATTCATTCACTTTAACTAGGTACACAAGAGAGAACTAGCTTAACCAGGGGAGGGTTCCAGAGGAATCCACCCCGATGTAACCAGCAGATCTAAAAGAGAAAATCAAGATTAGCCCCGTTCAAACGAACCAGGCTCGCCACATTTACCCACCTTTTGCTAAAGTCTGTCGAAGTCAAACGTTTCCAATCAGTTCTAATCTTTATTTTGAGCTGATGCTCAAAATAACAGATCAGATCCTGATGTGAAAGACGCTGACCTCGCAAGACTTCCTCCAATCGCGTCGTCCAAATCACCATTCGAGCCGTGGCTAGCAGCGACAGAAACACCATACGCTTCATCCCAGAGAACGGGGGCGACACATTATCACAGGCGAATGCACGATCAATGAGCACAAGCTCTCGCGGCTCGATACGAGCAGTCAACTCGCCGACCCGGTCCCATAGAGGGCGAACCCGCGAACAATGGTAGAAGGCGTGCGAAGCCGTTTCTTCCAAGCCAAGGTTGCAGCGTTCACAATCTGGCAAATCCGCCAGGCCCCATATGAAGGCCATGTCATTGAGAGGCAAGCGATTCCGAGCTAATCGCCAGGTGAGCGAAAACTCAGAGTTGTTGAGATAATCACTCCCTGGCGCCCAAGACCAGAACGAGCGAAACTCGTCCTCCGACAAGCGCAGCACATCACGTAGTGAATCCTTTGCGACGCCCTCCACTAACCCACGATAGAAGACTCTCCTAGGCCGTGAAAGGTCACTGGACCGTGGAATGGCCCGCAGGGCCGCCAGACATTCGAGGAGAAAACTCGATCGCTCTCGAGGCTTACGGCACCGCCTCAAGATGGGGGGAGTGATAGTAAGTCTAGGGAACATGTCCCTCACTATCCCCCTAAGCAATGAGTCTTCGGAAATCGCTCGCCTGAGAAAAACCAACCTCGACGCAACCTTATGGCCCATCAGGTATGGCATTCCCAGGCCCCCATGACACGGACGTTGGTAACAGACACGTTTGTCGACATAGTGTTTGCGTCCTCTCCATAAAATGGAGAATAGCAAACGCTCGATCGCCTTCTTATGCCGTTTACAAAGTGGAAGTACTGACAACTGGTAAAGGATGATGGGAAAGACGTATGTAGCACACGCCTCAGCCATACCCTTTAAGGACAACCTCCTTCGGCGCCAAATCTTGGCCGACGCGCCTACCTTTGCCAGTACTCCAGACCAATTTTTCTCCAACTGTAGGTCGGGCCCGAACCACACTCCAAGAATGCAGACCGGGCCGTCCGTCCAGTCGAAGGGCCCCGGGAGGGTCAGACCCTTCCAGGCGCCTAACCGCAAGCCGGACGACTTGTTGCGGTTAATCTTGGCCCCTGTCACCTGTTCGTACCGTTCAAGCGCCTTCTGTACCACCTCGATGTCCCTGCGGGAGGACACGAAAGTAGTGACGTCATCGGCGTACGCGGAAACCCTGGCTCGAGCACCACCAGGGACAGCGATTCCACGTAGGGCCGGACTGCACGCCCTGTCCCTTAGCCGGCGAAGGAGGGGCTCCAACGCCAAAGCATAAAGTAGGGGCGACAGTGGACAACCCTGTCGGACCGACCTAGACAGCGCCAGAACGCCCGACAACTTTCCGTTCACCTGTACCACAGCCGTCGGGGATTGATACAGGAGGCTAATCCAGCGGCGGAAGTTGGTTTCGAATCCAGCTGCCTGCAGGACAGCCGCCAGGTACCGATGGTCAACCCTATCAAATGCCTTGGACTGATCTAAATGGATCAGCGCGGCTTCGTCGTCGTCTTTTATCCCCTCTATGATCGTGCGTATCAGATGCAGGTTGCTCTGAATTGTTCGGCCCTTCACAGCACAAGTCTGCTCAGGTCCCAACAGAGACTCGGCAACTAATTGCAAACGATTTTGCAAGATCTTGGCCAAAATCTTTAACTCTGTGTTTAGCAGAGTTATGGACCGGTAACCCTCTAGCTCCCTCCCCACATCCTTGCCTTTTCTCAACAGCGTGATCACACCCCTGGTGAACCGTTTGGGGATGGACCCCTGCCGGAACCAGTTGTTGAACACGACAGTCAAAATCGGGACAAAGATGTGCGACAGCCTCAAGTACAATTCATAGGGCAAACCATCGAGACCCGGCGATTTGCCACTGCCGACCTTCTTCAGCGCCGCGTAGACTTCGCCCTCCGTAATCTCCCTCTCGCAGCTAGCTGCATCAGCCGGCAAAAGCCGGGGGAAGTCAGCCAAATAGCTGCGAAACTCCTTATCACGGAGACCAGGCTCCTTGGTAAACAGGATCTCGAAATGCCGCCGAAACGCCTCGCACATGTCGTCAGTCGACCGCAGAGTGTGTCCCTCCGGGTTGCGAACCTCTCGAATGTACCGGTCGCCTCCGCGGCGAATTTCTTCCTTGCGCAGTTCTGCGCCCATGTTCACAGCTTCGGAAGACATCTTGCTTAACTTATGTCTAACTACCTGGCCCATGTAACGATCGCTATTCGACCGGTCCACGGCCTCCTTAGCTATGGCTATCTCTAGGGGATCCCCACCAGCCACCGCCCGGGAGTAATTAGATCTAAGTGTCTTCACCTTGTCAGCCTTATCTAGTTTGAGCCGAATGCTGAACTGAGTGGTGAAAGACCTAATACTATCCTTAAGGTTATCCCACCACTTATTCCCGATGACTCCCCCAGTTAACGCCCGCTGCACTAAGTTAATTAGCTGGCGCCGGAAGTCCCGCCTGTCCAGTAAGGACACGTTGAACTTCCAGTAACCAGCCATTCTAACCCTATTTTCTAAATTTACCCGGGCACAAACGAGTTTGTGGTCCGAGTAACCTAGCCAGTGGAACGTGGGACAATCTAAGAAATCTAGTTCGGCTTCACGAACTAACATTCTATCAAGGTAGCTAGCCACCTTGGTAGAAGGCCAACTATTAGCCCACGTCCACATTCTCCCGCCCTTGTGATCGGCCCGGTATCTATCGACAAGACCGAAGTCCTCGATAAGATCGACCAAGCTACGATCACGTTCCTTCCCTCTAGCTCCCCGCCCTCTATCCAACTTGGGGTTCAGGATGGCATTCCAGTCCCCCACTAAGACGAGTCGCTTGGAATCCACCAGGAAGGGCCCCAACCGCCGAAAAAACGAGACGCGCTCCTCCTGGTCGTTGGGCGCATAAACCGCAACCAGACGAAACGCATTGCTTTTCACTGCAATATCGGCCACGATCAGCCGGCCCTCGGCACCGACATGGACAAGATCCACCTTCGCGTCCAGGGTACGCTTGACCAGCAAAGACACTCCTCTGGCCAGCCGGTTCCCATATGCTGAATAGACGACAAAGTCGTTAGACAGCACACAAGCATCGACCTTGCAAACAAAGTGAGTCTCTTGGATCGCGGCGACATCCACGCCGAAGGACAAGAGGTCCCGGAGCAGGCGGGCAGCCTTACTCCGATCCCTAAGGCCCTTCACGTTCATACTGGCTAACTTAATTGACATCGTTTAGACCTGAGAAAGCAGAAAATTACTTCTGGTCACATACGGAGCGAAAATCATGGGAGTAGGGACCCCGACGGATTGTCCAAGGTTGCCTGTGCCAATATCGGACGTAATTCGTCCGTCTTGGACAATGCCGCCGACGTCCGTAGGGAAGGTTAGCTTTAAAGCCCTATATAAAGATGGGTGGAGGATGACGGGGACCCTCCCAGCACAAAAGTGCGAAAGCTGAAGATATTTTAGTGCCCGTTTGGGCCATTTTTATATCCGGGAAAGCCTCAACGGCCCCCTGCACAAATTCCCAGGCCTTTGTTCTACTTCCCCCGGTATTTCTGATCAAAGTCAGTACTCCGGGGGCGCCCGGGAAATTGGCAGGGTCCTCGATGGACTTTCCATCAATATTTTTTACCTTGAATAAAGGCCTTAGGAGGGCCTTCTTCTGAGAAGAAAGGTCCCTCTCTAAGGCCTGTCTGTCTATTTTGCAAACATCTACGTTTGCGAAAATGTTCTTTTTCTTTTTCCCTTTTTCGGGGAGGATTTGTCTGGGTTCGGGGAGGGATGGTTAATTTTAAGGGGTGAGGTTGGAGTTTCTGATTGGGGAGAGGGTGTAGGAGGTGTGGGGGAAGGAGAAGTTATTTTTCTTATCGGGGAGGTGGACTTACTCCTCCCCTCAAGAGACACAGTTCTGGTGGGTGATGTAGGGGCGGATTGGGTTCTGGTAATTTCCTTTACCCTCTCCTCTCTGCCTCGTTCATATACTTCCTTTTTCCCCTTTTTTTGGGACACCTCCTTCCTCCTCTCGTCCTCTCTTCAACGATGAGGAACGGGGGGGGAGGCATTTCCTCCTCCATTTCTTGTGGTTGTTCTTTGCGTTGCTGTTGTTGTTCTTTGTGTTGTTCTTGTTGTTCCTTGCGTTGTTGTTGTTGCTGCTGCTGCTTTACCTCTTTGCGAGGCTTCTTCTTTTCTGGGGACGGAGATTTTTCATGTTGTGGAGGAGGGGAAGCAACTTTCTTCCCCCTCCTAACCACCTCCGTCCATTCACTGCTTTTGGGTTCTGTTTTTTCCGGAGACACTGTTGTTTTCGACACCGGCGGTGTTTCCGGTGTCACCGGTGTTTTTTCCGGTTGCCTTGCCGGACACATTTTGAATGTGTGTCCGGCCAGACCACACGCCCAGCAGTGCGGCTTCCTTCCCTCCACCACCACGAACAGCCTTCTTCCACGACATAACAAGATGTCTGGGACCTTCAGGAAGTTTTCGCGGTCTACAACCACGCTGACATATATATCCTCCGTGGCCACACCGGCCTTACTCTTTATACGTGCCACCTCCTCCACCGCACCGAAAGTCGCAAAAAACGCTCCGACATGGTCACAGGAAATGTCCACCGGCACGCCATGTATCGTGATTTTTGTCTTTCTTGTACCAAGGTATTCGGTTTGAAACCGGATACCTTTCGCAGTCAATATATTTCCGGCTAGATCTTTTGCTTCGCCTTCCGAGCCCAGCAAGATGTCCCACATTGCACGGGACCTTCTTGCCAGTACGCAAGGTACAATGTCCAGGACTTTCAGGGCTTCTTCCATGTTCTCCCTACTGACAGCAATAAATTTTTTTGTTTTTTCATCGGCTGTCAGTAGAGAGATTGTCCTTCTTTGCCACTACATTCACCACTTCTGGTATTGCTACCAATTCGTTGTCTTTTATGTAGTCTTGGTATTTTTCCCGCATTTGCCGGTAGTACCCGGCATCCTTCTTCATTGGTGCTTTTACCCATGCTGTCGGTGAGGGAGTCACCGTGGGTACAGCGTCAGAAGTTGAGGGCTGGGGAGACAAAGCCATAGCTTGACTTGCCCCCCCTCACAAACAAAAAAAACGTTCAAAAAAGTACACGAGCGACGAAGACAAACAAAACAATATAACAAAAACAGACGTACTCACTGGTAACACAGAGTTCAAAATAATCCAACAGTAACTCTTGCAAAAATCACAGAGTCAATGCCAACGGCTCGTCAGGGCACTATTTATTTTGTAAAATTTACAAAATTATGGCACAAGGCCTAAAAGGGGAGGGGGAGAGGTTGGTTCTCACTTAACTATCCTATACCTAGCTAAACACTATCACGACCCATTCACTCGTTACAATTTGCACAGTCACCAAAAGAACCCATCCATCTACTCCCAATCCTTCGTACACCACAATGCCAGAAACTTACAAGGGACACCTAAAAAGTGGGGAAATTAACCCGTGACAATAAAAATGTATTTATATACAATATAATATATACAATATAATGTAAAATATTTAATGAAAAATGAAATGATGGGAGGGGGATGAACCCAAAAATAAACTAAAAATACAACAAATTTTGAACTAAAATAATAATCAATGTTAGTAAGAACCGACCATCCCAGAAAAAAGAGTGGCCGCTGTATTCCGCCCAATGGCGAAATCAAGAAGCACACTCGCTAAGGGAGTGGGGAGGGGGGTAAAAAATTAGCGGAAAGGGACAATAAAAGGCTGAACCAGCCGAGATAAAAAGAGACCAAAACAAACTGGGGAGGTTGGGAATCTCGGCATGGATTATAACAAAAGAGAAAGCCGGGTACAGGCTAGGAACACATTCATTCACTTTAACTAGGTACACAAGAGAGAACTAGCTTAACCAGGGGAGGGTTCCAGAGGAATCCACCCCGATGTAACCAGCAGATCTAAAAGAGAAAATCAAGATTAGCCCCGTTCAAACGAACCAGGCTCGCCACATTTACCCACCTTTTGCTAAAGTCTGTCGAAGTCAAACGTTTCCAATCAGTTCTAATCTTTATTTTGAGCTGATGCTCAAAATAACAGATCAGATCCTGATGTGAAAGACGCTGACCTCGCAAGACTTCCTCCAATCGCGTCGTCCAAATCACCATTCGAGCCGTGGCTAGCAGCGACAGAAACACCATACGCTTCATCCCAGAGAACGGGGGCGACACATTATCACAGGCGAATGCACGATCAATGAGCACAAGCTCTCGCGGCTCGATACGAGCAGTCAACTCGCCGACCCGGTCCCATAGAGGGCGAACCCGCGAACAATGGTAGAAGGCGTGCGAAGCCGTTTCTTCCAAGCCAAGGTTGCAGCGTTCACAATCTGGCAAATCCGCCAGGCCCCATATGAAGGCCATGTCATTGAGAGGCAAGCGATTCCGAGCTAATCGCCAGGTGAGCGAAAACTCAGAGTTGTTGAGATAATCACTCCCTGGCGCCCAAGACCAGAACGAGCGAAACTCGTCCTCCGACAAGCGCAGCACATCACGTAGTGAATCCTTTGCGACGCCCTCCACTAACCCACGATAGAAGACTCTCCTAGGCCGTGAAAGGTCACTGGACCGTGGAATGGCCCGCAGGGCCGCCAGACATTCGAGGAGAAAACTCGATCGCTCTCGAGGCTTACGGCACCGCCTCGAGATGGGGGGAGTGATAGTAAGTCTAGGGAACATGTCCCTCACTATCCCCCTAAGCAATGAGTCTTCGGAAATCGCTCGCCTGAGAAAAACCAACCTCGACGCAACCTTATGGCCCATCAGGTATGGCATTCCCAGGCCCCCATGACACGGACGTTGGTAACAGACACGTTTGTCGACATAGTGTTTGCGTCCTCTCCATAAAATGGAGAATAGCAAACGCTCGATCGCCTTCTTATGCCGTTTACAAAGTGGAAGTACTGACAACTGGTAAAGGATGATGGGAAAGACGTATGTAGCACACGCCTCAGCCATACCCTTTAAGGACAACCTCCTTCGGCGCCAAATCTTGGCCGACGCGCCTACCTTTGCCAGTACTTCAGACCAATTTTTCTCCAACTGTAGGTCGGGCCCGAACCACACTCCAAGAATGCAGACCGGGCCGTCCGTCCAGTCGAAGGGCCCCGGGAGGGTCAGACCCTTCCAGGCGCCTAACCGCAAGCCGGACGACTTGTTGCGGTTAATCTTGGCCCCTGTCACCTGTTCGTACCGTTCAAGCGCCTTCTGTACCACCTCGATGTCCCTGCGGGAGGACACGAAAGTAGTGACGTCATCGGCGTACGCGGAAACCCTGGCTCGAGCACCACCAGGGACAGCGATTCCACGTAGGGCCGGACTGCACGCCCTGTCCCTTAGCCGGCGAAGGAGGGGCTCCAACGCCAAAGCATAAAGTAGGGGCGACAGTGGACAACCCTGTCGGACCGACCTAGACAGCGCCAGAACGCCCGACAACTTTCCGTTCACCTGTACCACAGCCGTCGGGGATTGATACAGGAGGCTAATCCAGCGGCGGAAGTTGGTTTCGAATCCAGCTGCCTGCAGGACAGCCGCCAGATACCGATGGTCAACCCTATCAAATGCCTTGGACTGATCTAAATGGATCAGCGCGGCTTCGTCGTCGTCTTTTATCCCCTCTATGATCGTGCGTATCAGATGCAGGTTGCTCTGAATTGTTCGGCCCTTCACAGCACAAGTCTGCTCAGGTCCCAACAGAGACTCGGCAACTAATTGCAAACGATTTTGCAAGATCTTGGCCAAAATCTTTAACTCTGTGTTTAGCAGAGTTATGGGCCGGTAACCCTCTAGCTCCCTCCCCACACCCTTGCCTTTTCTCAACAGCGTGATCACACCCCTGGTGAACCGTTTGGGGATGGACCCCTGCCGGAACCAGTTGTTGAACACGACAGTCAAAATCGGGACAAAGATGTGCGACAGCCTCAAGTACAATTCATAGGGCAAACCATCGAGACCCGGCGATTTGCCACTGCCGACCTTCTTCAGCGCCGCGTAGACTTCGCCCTCCGTAATCTCTCCCTCGCAGCTAGCTGCATCAGCCGGCAAAAGCCGGGGGAAGTCAGCCAAATAGCTGCGAAACTCCTCATCACGGAGACCAGGCTCCTTGGTAAACAGGATCTCGAAATGCCGCCGAAACGCCTCGCACATGTCGTCAGTCGACCGCAGAGTGTGTCCCTCCGGGTTGCGAACCTCTCGAATGTACCGGTCGCCTCCGCGGCGAATTTCTTCCTTGCGCAGTTCTGCGCCCATATTCACAGCTTCGGAAGACATCTTGCTTAACTTATGTCTAACTACCTGGCCCATGTAACGATCGCTATTCGACCGGTCCACGGCCTCCTTAGCTATGGCTATCTCTAGGGGATCCCCACCAGCCACCGCCCGGGAGTAGTTAGCTCTAAGTGTCTTCACCTTGTCAGCCTTATCTAGTTTGAGCCGAATGCTGAACTGAGTGGTGAAAGACCTAATACTATCCTTAAGGTTATCCCACCACTTATTCCCGATGACTCCCCCAGTTAACGCCCGCTGCACTAAGTTAATTAGCTGGCGCCGGAAGTCCCGCCTGTCCAGTAAGGACACGTTGAACTTCCAGTAACCAGCCATTCTAACCCTATTTTCTAAATTTACCCGGGCACAAACGAGTTTGTGGTCCGAGTAACCTAGCCAGTGGAACGTGGGACAATCTAAGAAATCTAGTTCGGCTTCACGAACTAACATTCTATCAAGGTAGCTAGCCACCTTGGTAGAAGGCCAACTATTAGCCCACGTCCACATTCTCCCGCCCTTGTGATCGGCCCGGTATCTATCGACTAGACCGAAGTCCTCGATGAGATCGACCAAGCTACGATCACGTTCCTTCCCTCTAGCTCCCCGCCCTCTATCCAACTTGGGGTTCCAGGATGGCATTCCAGTCCCCCACTAAGACGAGTCGCTTGGAATCCACCAGGAAGGGCTCCAACCGCCGAAAAAACGAGACGCGCTCCTCCTGGTCGTTGGGCGCATAAACCGCAACCAGACGAAACGCATTGCTTTTCACTGCAATATCGGCCACGATCAGCCGGCCCTCGGCACCGACATGGACCAGATCCACCTTCGCGTCCAGGGTACGCTTGACCAGCAAAGACACTCCTCTGGCCAGCCGGTTCCCATATGCTGAATAGACGACAAAGTCGTTAGACAGCACACAAGCATCGACCTTGCAAACAAAGTGAGTCTCTTGGATCGCGGCGACATCCACGCCGAAGGACAAGAGGTCCCGGAAGCAGGCGGGCAGCCTTACTCCGATCCCTAAGGCCCTTCACGTTCATACTGGCTAACTTAATTGACATCATTTAGACCTGAAAAAGAGAAAGCAGAAAATTACTTCTGGTCACATACGGAGCGAAAATCAATGGGAGTAGGGACCCCGACGGATTGTCCAAGGTTGCCTGTGCCAATATCGGACGTAATTCGTCCGTCCTGGACAATACCGCCGACGTCCGTGGGAAAAGTAAGTTTTACCGCCCTATATAAAGATGGGTGGAGGATGACGGGGACCCTCCCAGCACAAAAGTGCGAAAGCCTTTGAAGATATTTTGTGCCCGTTTGGGCCATTTTTATGGTCGGAAAGTTTGATCGGCTCTCGTACAAATTCCTGCATGAGCTATATCCCGGTGTTTCTGATCAAAGTCAGTACTCCGGGGGCGCCCGGGAAATTGGCAGGGTCCTCGATGGACTTTCCATCAATATTTTTTACCTTGAATAAAGGCCTTAGGAGGGCCTTCTTCTGAGAAGAAAGGTCCCTCTCTAAGGCCTGTCTGTCCACTTTGCAGATATCCTTTGAAATAAAGACATTTTTTCTTTGTTTCTCGCCTTTTGGGGAGGATTTATCGGGATTCGGGGAGGGTTTCGGGGAGGGATGATAAGATTTCGGGGAGGAAGGTTCTGATTGGGAGGAGGGTGTGGGTGGTTTGGGGGAAGGAGAAGGTATATGCCTTATCGGGGATGCGGACTGACTCCTCCCCTCAACAAAAACAGTTCTATTTGGAGATGTAGGGGCGGATTGGGTCCTGGGAGCAACCGTGACTTGTTCTGCTCTTCCACGTGCGAAAAGTTCTTTTTTCCCCTTCTTTAGGGACACTTCCTCCTCCTCCTCCCGTCCTCTCTTCAAAGAAGAGGAGCGTGGAGGAGGCATTTCCGCCTCCATTTCTTGTTGTTTCGTCGGCTGCTCCCGCTGCTGCTGCTTTTGCTCTTGTAGCTGTTGTTGTTGTAGTCTCTGCGTTTCTCTTTGTTGCTGTTTTTGCCCCTGCTTCTCTTGTTGTTGCTGCTGTTGGTTAGCCTCTTTTCGTGGCTTCTTTTTTTCCGGGGATGGTGATTTCTCCTGTTGAGGAGGAGGGGAAGCAACTTTCTTCCCCCTCCTAACCACCTCCGTCCATTCACTGCTTTTGGGTTCTGTTTTTTCCGGAGACACTGTTGTTTTCGACACCGGCGGTGTTTCCGGTGTCACGGTGTTTCCGGTGCCTTGCCGGACACATTTTGAATGTGTGTCCGGCCAGACCACACGCCCAGCAGTGCGGCTTCCTTCCCTCCACCACCACGAACAGCCTTCTTCCACGACATAACAAGATGTCTGGGACCTTCAGGAAGTTTTCGCGGTCTACAACCACGCTGACATATTAATATCCTCCGTGGCCACACCGGCCTTACTCTTTATACGTGCCACCTCCTCCACCGCACCGAAAGTCGCAAAAAACGCTCCGACATGGTCACAGGAAATGTCCACCGGCACGCCATGTATCGTGATTTTTGTCTTTCTTGTACCAAGGTATTCGGTTTGAAACCGGATACCTTTCGCAGTCAATATATTTCCGGCTAGATCTTTTGCTTCGCCTTCCGAGCCCAGCAAGATGTCCCACATTGCACGGGACCTTCTTGCCAGTACGCAAGGTACAATGTCCAGGACTTTCAGGGCTTCTTCCATGTTCTCCCTACTGACAGCAATAAATTTTTTTGTTTTTTCATCGGCTGTCAGTAGAGGGAGATTGTCTTTTTTCTTTGCCACTACATTCACCACTTCTGGTATTGCTACCAATTCGTTGTCTTTTATGTAGTCTTGGTATTTTTCCCGCATTTGCCGGTAGTACCCGGCATCCTTCTTCATTGGTGCTTTTACCCATGCTGTCGGTGAGGGAGTCACCGTGGGTACAGCGTCAGAAGTTGAGGGCTGGGGAGACAAAGCCATAGCTTGACTTGCCCCCCCTCACACAAAAAAAACGTTCAAAAAAGTACACGAGCGACGAAGACAAAACAAAACAATATAACAAAAACAGACGTACTCACTGGTAACACAGAGTTCAAAATAATCCAACAGTAACTCTTGCAAAAATCACAGAGTCAATGCCAACGGCTCGTCAGGGCACTATTTATTTTGTAAAATTTACAAAATTATGGCACAAGGCCTAAAAGGGGAGGGGGAGAGGTTGGTTCTCACTTAACTATCCTATACCTAGCTAAACACTATCACGACCCATTCACTCGTTACAATTTGCACAGTCACCAAAAGAACCCATCCATCTACTCCCAATCCTTCGTACACCACAATGCCAGAAACTTACAAGGGACACCTAAAAAGTGGGGAAATTAACCCGTGACAATAAAAATGTATTTATATACAATATAATATATACAATATAATGTAAAATATTTAATGAAAAATGAAATGATGGGAGGGGGATGAACCCAAAAATAAACTAAAAATACAACAAATTTTGAACTAAAATAATAATCAATGTTAGTAAGAACCGACCATCCCAGAAAAAAGAGTGGCCGCTGTATTCCGCCCAATGGCGAAATCAAGAAGCACACTCGCTAAGGGAGTGGGGAGGGGGGTAAAAAATTAGCGGAAAGGGACAATAAAAGGCTGAACCAGCCGAGATAAAAAGAGACCAAAACAAACTGGGGAGGTTGGGAATCTCGGCATGGATTATAACAAAAGAGAAAGCCGGGTACAGGCTAGGAACACATTCATTCACTTTAACTAGGTACACAAGAGAGAACTAGCTTAACCAGGGGAGGGTTCCAGAGGAATCCACCCCGATGTAACCAGCAGATCTAAAAGAGAAAATCAAGATTAGCCCCGTTCAAACGAACCAGGCTCGCCACATTTACCCACCTTTTGCTAAAGTCTGTCGAAGTCAAACGTTTCCAATCAGTTCTAATCTTTATTTTGAGCTGATGCTCAAAATAACAGATCAGATCCTGATGTGAAAGACGCTGACCTCGCAAGACTTCCTCCAATCGCGTCGTCCAAATCACCATTCGAGCCGTGGCTAGCAGCGACAGAAACACCATACGCTTCATCCCAGAGAACGGGGGCGACACATTATCACAGGCGAATGCACGATCAATGAGCACAAGCTCTCGCGGCTCGATACGAGCAGTCAACTCGCCGACCCGGTCCCATAGAGGGCGAACCCGCGAACAATGGTAGAAGGCGTGCGAAGCCGTTTCTTCCAAGCCAAGGTTGCAGCGTTCACAATCTGGCAAATCCGCCAGGCCCCATATGAAGGCCATGTCATTGAGAGGCAAGCGATTCCGAGCTAATCGCCAGGTGAGCGAAAACTCAGAGTTGTTGAGATAATCACTCCCTGGCGCCCAAGACCAGAACGAGCGAAACTCGTCCTCCGACAAGCGCAGCACATCACGTAGTGAATCCTTTGCGACGCCCTCCACTAACCCACGATAGAAGACTCTCCTAGGCCGTGAAAGGTCACTGGACCGTGGAATGGCCCGCAGGGCCGCCAGACATTCGAGGAGAAAACTCGATCGCTCTCGAGGCTTACGGCACCGCCTCAAGATGGGGGGAGTGATAGTAAGTCTAGGGAACATGTCCCTCACTATCCCCCTAAGCAATGAGTCTTCGGAAATCGCTCGCCTGAGAAAAACCAACCTCGACGCAACCTTATGGCCCATCAGGTATGGCATTCCCAGGCCCCCATGACACGGACGTTGGTAACAGACACGTTTGTCGACATAGTGTTTGCGTCCTCTCCATAAAATGGAGAATAGCAAACGCTCGATCGCCTTCTTATGCCGTTTACAAAGTGGAAGTACTGACAACTGGTAAAGGATGATGGGAAAGACGTATGTAGCACACGCCTCAGCCATACCCTTTAAGGACAACCTCCTTCGGCGCCAAATCTTGGCCGACGCGCCTACCTTTGCCAGTACTTCAGACCAATTTTTCTCCAACTGTAGGTCGGGCCCGAACCACACTCCAAGAATGCAGACCGGGCCGTCCGTCCAGTCGAAGGGCCCCGGGAGGGTCAGACCCTTCCAGGCGCCTAACCGCAAGCCGGACGACTTGTTGCGGTTAATCTTGGCCCCTGTCACCTGTTCGTACCGTTCAAGCGCCTTCTGTACCACCTCGATGTCCCTGCGGGAGGACACGAAAGTAGTGACGTCATCGGCGTACGCGGAAACCCTGGCTCGAGCACCACCAGGGACAGCGATTCCACGTAGGGCCGGACTGCACGCCCTGTCCCTTAGCCGGCGAAGGAGGGGCTCCAACGCCAAAGCATAAAGTAGGGGCGACAGTGGACAACCCTGTCGGACCGACCTAGACAGCGCCAGAACGCCCGACAACTTTCCGTTCACCTGTACCACAGCCGTCGGGGATTGATACAGGAGGCTAATCCAGCGGCGGAAGTTGGTTTCGAATCCAGCTGCCTGCAGGACAGCCGCCAGATACCGATGGTCAACCCTATCAAATGCCTTGGACTGATCTAAATGGATCAGCGCGGCTTCGTCGTCGTCTTTTATCCCCTCTATGATCGTGCGTATCAGATGCAGGTTGCTCTGAATTGTTCGGCCCTTCACAGCACAAGTCTGCTCAGGTCCCAACAGAGACTCGGCAACTAATTGCAAACGATTTTGCAAGATCTTGGCCAAAATCTTTAACTCTGTGTTTAGCAGAGTTATGGGCCGGTAACCCTCTAGCTCCCTCCCCACACCCTTGCCTTTTCTCAACAGCGTGATCACACCCCTGGTGAACCGTTTGGGGATGGACCCCTGCCGGAACCAGTTGTTGAACACGACAGTCAAAATCGGGACAAAGATGTGCGACAGCCTCAAGTACAATTCATAGGGCAAACCATCGAGACCCGGCGATTTGCCACTGCCGACCTTCTTCAGCGCCGCGTAGACTTCGCCCTCCGTAATCTCTCCCTCGCAGCTAGCTGCATCAGCCGGCAAAAGCCGGGGGAAGTCAGCCAAATAGCTGCGAAACTCCTCATCACGGAGACCGGGCTCCTTGGTAAACAGGATCTCGAAATGCCGCCGAAACGCCTCGCACATGTCGTCAGTCGACCGCAGAGTGTGTCCCTCCGGGTTGCGAACCTCTCGAATGTACCGGTCGCCTCCGCGGCGAATTTCTTCCTTGCGCAGTTCTGCGCCCATATTCACAGCTTCGGAAGACATCTTGCTTAACTTATGTCTAACTACCTGGCCCATGTAACGATCGCTATTCGACCGGTCCACGGCCTCCTTAGCTATGGCTATCTCTAGGGGATCCCCACCAGCCACCGCCCGGGAGTAGTTAGCTCTAAGTGTCTTCACCTTGTCAGCCTTATCTAGTTTGAGCCGAATGCTGAACTGAGTGGTGAAAGACCTAATACTATCCTTAAGGTTATCCCACCACTTATTCCCGATGACTCCCCCAGTTAACGCCCGCTGCACTAAGTTAATTAGCTGGCGCCGGAAGTCCCGCCTGTCCAGTAAGGACACGTTGAACTTCCAGTAACCAGCCATTCTAACCCTATTTTCTAAATTTACCCGGGCACAAACGAGTTTGTGGTCCGAGTAACCTAGCCAGTGGAACGTGGGACAATCTAAGAAATCTAGTTCGGCTTCACGAACTAACATTCTATCAAGGTAGCTAGCCACCTTGGTAGAAGGCCAACTATTAGCCCACGTCCACATTCTCCCGCCCTTGTGATCGGCCCGGTATCTATCGACTAGACCGAAGTCCTCGATGAGATCGACCAAGCTACGATCACGTTCCTTCCCTCTAGCTCCCCGCCCTCTATCCAACTTGGGGTTCAGGATGGCATTCCAGTCCCCCACTAAGACGAGTCGCTTGGAATCCACCAGGAAGGGCTCCAACCGCCGAAAAAACGAGACGCGCTCCTCCTGGTCGTTGGGCGCATAAACCGCAACCAGACGAAACGCATTGCTTTTCACTGCAATATCGGCCACGATCAGCCGGCCCTCGGCACCGACATGGACAAGATCCACCTTCGCGTCCAGGGTACGCTTGACCAGCAAAGACACTCCTCTGGCCAGCCGGTTCCCATATGCTGAATAGACGACGAAGTCGTTAGACAGCACACAAGCATCGACCTTGCAAACAAAGTGAGTCTCTTGGATCGCGGCGACATCCACGCCGAAGGACAAGAGGTCCCGGAGCAGGCGGGCAGCCTTACTCCGATCCCTAAGGCCCTTCACGTTCATACTGGCTAACTTAATTGACATCATTTAGACCTGAAAAAGAGAGCAGAAAATTACTTCTGGTCACATACGGAGCGAAAATCAATGGGAGTAGGGACCCCGACGGATTGTCCAAGGTTGCCTGTGCCAATATCGGACGTAATTCGTCCGTCCTGGACAATACCGCCGACGTCCGTGGGAAAGGTAAGTTTTACCGCCCTATATAAAGATGGGTGGAGGATGACGGGGACCCTCCCAGCACAAAAGTGCGAAAGCTGAAGATATTTTAGTGCCCGTTTGGGCCATTTTTATATCCGGGAAAGCCTCAACGGCCCCCTCTGCACAAATTCCCAGGCTTTTGTTTTACATCCCCCGGTATTTCTGATCAAAGTCAGTACCCCAGGGGCGCCTGGGAAATTGGCAGGGTCCTCGATGGACTTTCCATCAATATTTTTTACCTTGAATAAAGGCCTTAGGAGGGCCTTCTTCTGAGAAGAAAGGTCCCTCTCTAAGGCCTGTCTGTCTATTTTGCAAACATCTACGTTTGCGAAAATGTTCTTTTTCTTTTTTCCCTTTTTCGGGGAGGATTTGTCTGGGTTCGGGGAGGGATGGTTAATTTTAAGGGGTGAGGTTGGAGTTTCTGATTGGGGAGAGGGTGTAGGAGGTGTGGGGGAAGGAGAAGTTATTTTTCTTATCGGGGAGGTGGACTTACTCCTCCCCCTCAAGAGACACAGTTCTGGTGGGTGATGTAGGGGCGGATTGGGTTCTGGTAATTTCCTTTACCCTCTCCTCTCTGCCTCGTTCATATACTTCCTTTTTCCCCTTTTTTTGGGACACCTCCTCCTCCTCCTCCCGTCCTCTCTTCAACGATGAGGAACGGGGGGGAGGCATTTCCTCCTCCATTTCTTGTGGTTGTTCTTTGCGTTGCTGTTGTTGTTCTTTGTGTTGTTCTTGTTGTTCCTTGCGTTGTTGTTGTTGCTGCTGCTGCTTTACCTCTTTGCGAGGCTTCTTCTTTTCTGGGGACGGAGATTTTTCATGTTGTGGAGGAGGGGAAGCAACTTTCTTCCCCCTCCTAACCACCTCCGTCCATTCACTGCTTTTGGGTTCTGTTTTTTCCGGAGACACTGTTGTTTTCGACACCGGCGGTGTTTCCGGTGTCACCGGTGTTTTTTCCGGTTGCCTTGCCGGACACATTTTGAATGTGTGTCCGGCCAGACCACACGCCCAGCAGTGCGGCTTCCTTCCCTCCACCACCACGAACAGCCTTCTTCCACGACATAACAAGATGTCTGGGACCTTCAGGAAGTTTTCGCGGTCTACAACCACGCTGACATATATATCCTCCGTGGCCACACCGGCCTTACTCTTTATACGTGCCACCTCCTCCACCGCACCGAAAGTCGCAAAAAACGCTCCGACATGGTCACAGGAAATGTCCACCGGCACGCCATGTATCGTGATTTTTGTCTTTCTTGTACCAAGGTATTCGGTTTGAAACCGGATACCTTTCGCAGTCAATATATTTCCGGCTAGATCTTTTGCTTCGCCTTCCGAGCCCAGCAAGATGTCCCACATTGCACGGGACCTTCTTGCCAGTACGCAAGGTACAATGTCCAGGACTTTCAGGGCTTCTTCCATGTTCTCCCTACTGACAGCAATAAATTTTTTTGTTTTTTCATCGGCTGTCAGTAGAGAGATTGTCTTCTTTGCCACTACATTCACCACTTCTGGTATTGCTACCAATTCGTTGTCTTTTATGTAGTCTTGGTATTTTTCCCGCATTTGCCGGTAGTACCCGGCATCCTTCTTCATTGGTGCTTTTACCCATGCTGTCGGTGAGGGAGTCACCGTGGGTACAGCGTCAGAAGTTGAGGGCTGGGGAGACAAAGCCATAGCTTGACTTGCCCCCCCTCACAAACAAAAAAAAACGTTCAAAAAAGTACACGAGCGACGAAGACAAACAAAACAATATAACAAAAACAGACGTACTCACTGGTAACACAGAGTTCAAAATAATCCAACAGTAACTCTTGCAAAAATCACAGAGTCAATGCCAACGGCTCGTCAGGGCACTATTTATTTTGTAAAATTTACAAAATTATGGCACAAGGCCTAAAAGGGGAGGGGGAGAGGTTGGTTCTCACTTAACTATCCTATACCTAGCTAAACACTATCACGACCCATTCACTCGTTACAATTTGCACAGTCACCAAAAGAACCCATCCATCTACTCCCAATCCTTCGTACACCACAATGCCAGAAACTTACAAGGGACACCTAAAAAGTGGGGAAATTAACCCGTGACAATAAAAATGTATTTATATACAATATAATATATACAATATAATGTAAAATATTTAATGAAAATGAAATGATGGGAGGGGGATGAACCCAAAAATAAACTAAAAATACAACAAATTTTGAACTAAAATAATAATCAATGTTAGTAAGAACCGACCATCCCAGAAAAAAGAGTGGCCGCTGTATTCCGCCCAATGGCGAAATCAAGAAGCACACTCGCTAAGGGAGTGGGGAGGGGGGTAAAAAATTAGCGGAAAGGGACAATAAAAGGCTGAACCAGCCGAGATAAAAAGAGACCAAAACAAACTGGGGAGGTTGGGAATCTCGGCATGGATTATAACAAAAGAGAAAGCCGGGTACAGGCTAGGAACACATTCATTCACTTTAACTAGGTACACAAGAGAGAACTAGCTTAACCAGGGGAGGGTTCCAGAGGAATCCACCCCGATGTAACCAGCAGATCTAAAAGAGAAAATCAAGATTAGCCCCGTTCAAACGAACCAGGCTCGCCACATTTACCCACCTTTTGCTAAAGTCTGTCGAAGTCAAACGTTTCCAATCAGTTCTAATCTTTATTTTGAGCTGATGCTCAAAATAACAGATCAGATCCTGATGTGAAAGACGCTGACCTCGCAAGACTTCCTCCAATCGCGTCGTCCAAATCACCATTCGAGCCGTGGCTAGCAGCGACAGAAACACCATACGCTTCATCCCAGAGAACGGGGGCGACACATTATCACAGGCGAATGCACGATCAATGAGCACAAGCTCTCGCGGCTCGATACGAGCAGTCAACTCGCCGACCCGGTCCCATAGAGGGCGAACCCGCGAACAATGGTAGAAGGCGTGCGAAGCCGTTTCTTCCAAGCCAAGGTTGCAGCGTTCACAATCTGGCAAATCCGCCAGGCCCCATATGAAGGCCATGTCATTGAGAGGCAAGCGATTCCGAGCTAATCGCCAGGTGAGCGAAAACTCAGAGTTGTTGAGATAATCACTCCCTGGCGCCCAAGACCAGAACGAGCGAAACTCGTCCTCCGACAAGCGCAGCACATCACGTAGTGAATCCTTTGCGACGCCCTCCACTAACCCACGATAGAAGACTCTCCTAGGCCGTGAAAGGTCACTGGACCGTGGAATGGCCCGCAGGGCCGCCAGACATTCGAGGAGAAAACTCGATCGCTCTCGAGGCTTACGGCACCGCCTCAAGATGGGGGGAGTGATAGTAAGTCTAGGGAACATGTCCCTCACTATCCCCCTAAGCAATGAGTCTTCGGAAATCGCTCGCCTGAGAAAAACCAACCTCGACGCAACCTTATGGCCCATCAGGTATGGCATTCCCAGGCCCCCATGACACGGACGTTGGTAACAGACACGTTTGTCGACATAGTGTTTGCGTCCTCTCCATAAAATGGAGAATAGCAAACGCTCGATCGCCTTCTTATGCCGTTTACAAAGTGGAAGTACTGACAACTGGTAAAGGATGATGGGAAAGACGTATGTAGCACACGCCTCAGCCATACCCTTTAAGGACAACCTCCTTCGGCGCCAAATCTTGGCCGACGCGCCTACCTTTGCCAGTACTTCAGACCAATTTTTCTCCAACTGTAGGTCGGGCCCGAACCACACTCCAAGAATGCAGACCGGGCCGTCCGTCCAGTCGAAGGGCCCCGGGAGGGTCAGACCCTTCCAGGCGCCTAACCGCAAGCCGGACGACTTGTTGCGGTTAATCTTGGCCCCTGTCACCTGTTCGTACCGTTCAAGCGCCTTCTGTACCACCTCGATGTCCCTGCGGGAGGACACGAAAGTAGTGACGTCATCGGCGTACGCGGAAACCCTGGCTCGAGCACCACCAGGGACAGCGATTCCACGTAGGGCCGGACTGCACGCCCTGTCCCTTAGCCGGCGAAGGAGGGGCTCCAACGCCAAAGCATAAAGTAGGGGCGACAGTGGACAACCCTGTCGGACCGACCTAGACAGCGCCAGAACGCCCGACAACTTTCCGTTCACCTGTACCACAGCCGTCGGGGATTGATACAGGAGGCTAATCCAGCGGCGGAAGTTGGTTTCGAATCCAGCTGCCTGCAGGACAGCCGCCAGGTACCGATGGTCAACCCTATCAAATGCCTTGGACTGATCTAAATGGATCAGCGCGGCTTCGTCGTCGTCTTTTATCCCCTCTATGATCGTGCGTATCAGATGCAGGTTGCTCTGAATTGTTCGGCCCTTCACAGCACAAGTCTGCTCAGGTCCCAACAGAGACTCGGCAACTAATTGCAAACGATTTTGCAAGATCTTGGCCAAAATCTTTAACTCTGTGTTTAGCAGAGTTATGGGCCGGTAACCCTCTAGCTCCCTCCCCACATCCTTGCCTTTTCTCAACAGCGTGATCACACCCCTGGTGAACCGTTTGGGGATGGACCCCTGCCGGAACCAGTTGTTGAACACGACAGTCAAAATCGGGACAAAGATGTGCGACAGCCTCAAGTACAATTCATAGGGCAAACCATCGAGACCCGGCGATTTGCCACTGCCGACCTTCTTCAGCGCCGCGTAGACTTCGCCCTCCGTAATCTCTCCCTCGCAGCTAGCTGCATCAGCCGGCAAAAGCCGGGGGAAGTCAGCCAAATAGCTGCGAAACTCCTTATCACGGAGACCAGGCTCCTTGGTAAACAGGATCTCGAAATGCCGCCGAAACGCCTCGCACATGTCGTCAGTCGACCGCAGAGTGTGTCCCTCCGGGTTGCGAACCTCTCGAATGTACCGGTCGCCTCCGCGGCGAATTTCTTCCTTGCGCAGTTCTGCGCCCATGTTCACAGCTTCGGAAGACATCTTGCTTAACTTATGTCTAACTACCTGGCCCATGTAACGATCGCTATTCGACCGGTCCACGGCCTCCTTAGCTATGGCTATCTCTAGGGGATCCCCACCAGCCACCGCCCGGGAGTAATTAGATCTAAGTGTCTTCACCTTGTCAGCCTTATCTAGTTTGAGCCGAATGCTGAACTGAGTGGTGAAAGACCTAATACTATCCTTAAGGTTATCCCACCACTTATTCCCGATGACTCCCCCAGTTAACGCCCGCTGCACTAAGTTAATTAGCTGGCGCCGGAAGTCCCGCCTGTCCAGTAAGGACACGTTGAACTTCCAGTAACCAGCCATTCTAACCCTATTTTCTAAATTTACCCGGGCACAAACGAGTTTGTGGTCCGAGTAACCTAGCCAGTGGAACGTGGGACAATCTAAGAAATCTAGTTCGGCTTCACGAACTAACATTCTATCAAGGTAGCTAGCCACCTTGGTAGAAGGCCAACTATTAGCCCACGTCCACATTCTCCCGCCCTTGTGATCGGCCCGGTATCTATCGACAAGACCGAAGTCCTCGATAAGATCGACCAAGCTACGATCACGTTCCTTCCCTCTAGCTCCCCGCCCTCTATCCAACTTGGGGTTCAGGATGGCATTCCAGTCCCCCACTAAGACGAGTCGCTTGGAATCCACCAGGAAGGGCCCCAACCGCCGAAAAAACGAGACGCGCTCCTCCTGGTCGTTGGGCGCATAAACCGCAACCAGACGAAACGCATTGCTTTTCACTGCAATATCGGCCACGATCAGCCGGCCCTCGGCACCGACATGGACAAGATCCACCTTCGCGTCCAGGGTACGCTTGACCAGCAAAGACACTCCTCTGGCCAGCCGGTTCCCATATGCTGAATAGACGACAAAGTCGTTAGACAGCACACAGGCATCGACCTTGCAAACAAAGTGAGTCTCTTGGATCGCGGCGACATCCACGCCGAAGGACAAGAGGTCCCGGAGCAGGCGGGCAGCCTTACTCCGATCCCTAAGGCCCTTCACGTTCATACTGGCTAACTTAATTGACATCGTTTAGACCTGAGAAAGCAGAAAATTACTTCTGGTCACATACGGAGCGAAAATCATGGGAGTAGGGACCCCGACGGATTGTCCAAGGTTGCCTGTGCCAATATCGGACGTAATTCGTCCGTCTTGGACAATGCCGCCGACGTCCGTAGGGGAAGGTTAGCTTTAAAGCCCTATATAAAGATGGGTGGAGGATGACGGGGACCCTCCCAGCACAAAAGTGCGAAAGCTGAAGATATTTTAGTGCCCGTTTGGGCCATTTTTATATCCGGGAAAGCCTCAACGGCCCCCTGCACAAATTCCCAGGCTTTTGTTTTACATCCCCCGGTATTTCTGATCAAAGTCAGTACCCCGGGGGCGCCTGGGAAATTGGCAGGGTCCTCGACGGACTTTCCCTCTATTGTCTTTAATTTGAATAAATGCCTTAGGAGTGTCTTCTTCTGAGTAGAAAGGTCCCTCTCCAAGGCCTGTTTGTCAATTTGGCAGACATCTTTTGTTGCGTAAATGTTCCTTTTCTTTTTCCCCTTTTTCGGGGAGGATTTGTCTGGATCCGGGGGGGGGCTGGCTAAGTATAGGGGATGAAGTTTCTGATTGGGGAGAGGGTGTGGGAGGTGTGGGGGGAAGGAGAAGTTATTTTTCTTATCGGGGAGGTGGACTTACTCCTCCCCTCAAGAGACACAGTTCTGGTGGGTGATGTAGGGGCGGATTGGGTTCTGGTAATTTCCTTTACCCTCTCCGCCCTGCCTCGTTCATTCAGTTCCTTCTTTCCCTTTTTTTGGGACACCTCCTCATCCTCCTCCCGTCCTCTCTTCAACGACGAGGAACGGGGGGGAGGCATTTCCTGCTCCATTTCTTGTGGTTGTTGTTGTTCTTGTTGTTGTTGTTCTTTGCGTTGTTGCTGTTGTTCTTTCTGTTGTTCTTTGCGTTGTTGTTGTTGTTCTTTCTGTTCCTGCTGTCGAGACTCCTGCTGCTGCTGTTGTTGCTTTGCCTCCTTGCGGGGCTTCTTCTTTTCTGGGGACGGAGATTTTTCATGTTGTGGAGGAGGGGAAGCAACTTTCTTGCCCCTCCTAACCACCTCCGTCCATTCGCCACTTTTTGGCTGGGATTTCTTTTCAGGGACAACAGCTGCCTTTGACACCGGCGGTGTTTCCTGTGTCACCTCCTTCTCTTGCGGTTTCCTTGCCGGACACATTTTGAATGTGTGTCCGGCCAGACCACACGCCCAGCAGTGCGGCTTCCTCCCTTCTACCACAACAAAAAGTTTCCGGCCACGGCACAATAAAATATCCGGGACTTTCACAAAGTTCGGCCTGTCCACGACCAAGCTGACGTTGACGTCCTCTGTGGCCACACCGGCCTTACTATTTATCCTTGCGACCTCCTCCACCGCTCCAAATTGAGCAAAAAATGCTCCCATATGGTCACAAGAAATTTCGACTGGCACACCATGAACCGTTATCTTTGTTTTTCGAGTACCCAGATACTCTGTCTGCATCTGGATACCCTTGGCCTCCAAGGTATTCCCGGCCAAATTCTTTGCTTCTGTCTCCGAGCTCAATAAAACATCCCACATAGCACGGGACCTTCTCGCCAGGACACAGGGCACAATATTTAAGGCTTTTAAAGCCTCTTCCATGTTCTCCCTGCTTACACTAATAAATTTTCGTGTTTTGACCTCAGATGTCAGCAGAGATTGTCCTGGTGCGATAACATTCACCACCTCCGGGACCACTATTAATTCATTGTCGGAAATGAAGTCTTTATATTTCTCCTGCATTTGCAGGTAATAGTTACAGTCTTTATTCACTGGTGCCTTTACCCATACTGTTGGTGAGGGAGCCACCGTGGGCACAGCGTCAGAAGTTGAGGGCTGGGGAGACAAAGCCATAGCTTGACTTGCCCCCCCTCACAAAACACAAAAATCCAACAAAAGTTCAAAACGCGCGACGAAGACAGAACAAAAACAAGGTAACAGAACACGTACTCACAGTTTCACAAAACTTCGGGTAACAAAATACGTAGATAATCCAATTTGCAATAAATCCAAAAGCCGACGGCGACTCTGTTTCGAGCAACGGCTCGTCAGGGCACTATTTATTTTGTAAAATTTACAAAATTATGGCACAAGGCCTAAAAGGGGAGGGGGAGAGGTTGGTTCTCACTTAACTATCCTATACCTAGCTAAACACTATCACGACCCATTCACTCGTTACAATTTGCACAGTCACCAAAAGAACCCATCCATCTACTCCCAATCCTTCGTACACCACAATGCCAGAAACTTACAAGGGACACCTAAAAAGTGGGGAAATTAACCCGTGACAATAAAAATGTATTTATGTACAATATAATATATACAATATAATGTAAAATATTTAATGAAAATGAAATGATGGGAGGGGGATGAACCCAAAAATAAACTAAAAATACAACAAATTTTGAACTAAAATAATAATCAATGTTAGTAA
Organism: Ascarosepion bandense; assembly: GCA_037127315.1. Lineage (NCBI taxonomy): Eukaryota > Metazoa > Mollusca > Cephalopoda > Sepiida > Sepiidae > Ascarosepion > Ascarosepion bandense. The sequence goes on along the minus strand of JBBBDQ010001904.1, from coordinate 12,951 downwards.
GAACCGACCATCCCAGAAAAAAGAGTGGCCGCTGTATTCCGCCCAATGGCGAAATCAAGAAGCACACTCGCTAAGGGAGTGGGGAGGGGGGTAAAAAATTAGCGGAAAGGGACAATAAAAGGCTGAACCAGCCGAGATAAAAAGAGACCAAAACAAACTGGGGAGGTTGGGAATCTCGGCATGGATTATAACAAAAGAGAAAGCCGGGTACAGGCTAGGAACACATTCATTCACTTTAACTAGGTACACAAGAGAGAACTAGCTTAACCAGGGGAGGGTTCCAGAGGAATCCACCCCGATGTAACCAGCAGATCTAAAAGAGAAAATCAAGATTAGCCCCGTTCAAACGAACCAGGCTCGCCACATTTACCCACCTTTTGCTAAAGTCTGTCGAAGTCAAACGTTTCCAATCAGTTCTAATCTTTATTTTGAGCTGATGCTCAAAATAACAGATCAGATCCTGATGTGAAAGACGCTGACCTCGCAAGACTTCCTCCAATCGCGTCGTCCAAATCACCATTCGAGCCGTGGCTAGCAGCGACAGAAACACCATACGCTTCATCCCAGAGAACGGGGGCGACACATTATCACAGGCGAATGCACGATCAATGAGCACAAGCTCTCGCGGCTCGATACGAGCAGTCAACTCGCCGACCCGGTCCCATAGAGGGCGAACCCGCGAACAATGGTAGAAGGCGTGCGAAGCCGTTTCTTCCAAGCCAAGGTTGCAGCGTTCACAATCTGGCAAATCCGCCAGGCCCCATATGAAGGCCATGTCATTGAGAGGCAAGCGATTCCGAGCTAATCGCCAGGTGAGCGAAAACTCAGAGTTGTTGAGATAATCACTCCCTGGCGCCCAAGACCAGAACGAGCGAAACTCGTCCTCCGACAAGCGCAGCACATCACGTAGTGAATCCTTTGCGACGCCCTCCACTAACCCACGATAGAAGACTCTCCTAGGCCGTGAAAGGTCACTGGACCGTGGAATGGCCCGCAGGGCCGCCAGACATTCGAGGAGAAAACTCGATCGCTCTCGAGGCTTACGGCACCGCCTCAAGATGGGGGGAGTGATAGTAAGTCTAGGGAACATGTCCCTCACTATCCCCCTAAGCAATGAGTCTTCGGAAATCGCTCGCCTGAGAAAAACCAACCTCGACGCAACCTTATGGCCCATCAGGTATGGCATTCCCAGGCCCCCATGACACGGACGTTGGTAACAGACACGTTTGTCGACATAGTGTTTGCGTCCTCTCCATAAAATGGAGAATAGCAAACGCTCGATCGCCTTCTTATGCCGTTTACAAAGTGGAAGTACTGACAACTGGTAAAGGATGATGGGAAAGACGTATGTAGCACACGCCTCAGCCATACCCTTTAAGGACAACCTCCTTCGGCGCCAAATCTTGGCCGACGCGCCTACCTTTGCCAGTACTTCAGACCAATTTTTCTCCAACTGTAGGTCGGGCCCGAACCACACTCCAAGAATGCAGACCGGGCCGTCCGTCCAGTCGAAGGGCCCCGGGAGGGTCAGACCCTTCCAGGCGCCTAACCGCAAGCCGGACGACTTGTTGCGGTTAATCTTGGCCCCTGTCACCTGTTCGTACCGTTCAAGCGCCTTCTGTACCACCTCGATGTCCCTGCGGGAGGACACGAAAGTAGTGACGTCATCGGCGTACGCGGAAACCCTGGCTCGAGCACCACCAGGGACAGCGATTCCACGTAGGGCCGGACTGCACGCCCTGTCCCTTAGCCGGCGAAGGAGGGGCTCCAACGCCAAAGCATAAAGTAGGGGCGACAGTGGACAACCCTGTCGGACCGACCTAGACAGCGCCAGAACGCCCGACAACTTTCCGTTCACCTGTACCACAGCCGTCGGGGATTGATACAGGAGGCTAATCCAGCGGCGGAAGTTGGTTTCGAATCCAGCTGCCTGCAGGACAGCCGCCAGATACCGATGGTCAACCCTATCAAATGCCTTGGACTGATCTAAATGGATCAGCGCGGCTTCGTCGTCGTCTTTTATCCCCTCTATGATCGTGCGTATCAGATGCAGGTTGCTCTGAATTGTTCGGCCCTTCACAGCACAAGTCTGCTCAGGTCCCAACAGAGACTCGGCAACTAATTGCAAACGATTTTGCAAGATCTTGGCCAAAATCTTTAACTCTGTGTTTAGCAGAGTTATGGGCCGGTAACCCTCTAGCTCCCTCCCCACACCCTTGCCTTTTCTCAACAGCGTGATCACACCCCTGGTGAACCGTTTGGGGATGGACCCCTGCCGGAACCAGTTGTTGAACACGACAGTCAAAATCGGGACAAAGATGTGCGACAGCCTCAAGTACAATTCATAGGGCAAACCATCGAGACCCGGCGATTTGCCACTGCCGACCTTCTTCAGCGCCGCGTAGACTTCGCCCTCCGTAATCTCTCCCTCGCAGCTAGCTGCATCAGCCGGCAAAAGCCGGGGGAAGTCAGCCAAATAGCTGCGAAACTCCTCATCACGGAGACCGGGCTCCTTGGTAAACAGGATCTCGAAATGCCGCCGAAACGCCTCGCACATGTCGTCAGTCGACCGCAGAGTGTGTCCCTCCGGGTTGCGAACCTCTCGAATGTACCGGTCGCCTCCGCGGCGAATTTCTTCCTTGCGCAGTTCTGCGCCCATATTCACAGCTTCGGAAGACATCTTGCTTAACTTATGTCTAACTACCTGGCCCATGTAACGATCGCTATTCGACCGGTCCACGGCCTCCTTAGCTATGGCTATCTCTAGGGGATCCCCACCAGCCACCGCCCGGGAGTAGTTAGCTCTAAGTGTCTTCACCTTGTCAGCCTTATCTAGTTTGAGCCGAATGCTGAACTGAGTGGTGAAAGACCTAATACTATCCTTAAGGTTATCCCACCACTTATTCCCGATGACTCCCCCAGTTAACGCCCGCTGCACTAAGTTAATTAGCTGGCGCCGGAAGTCCCGCCTGTCCAGTAAGGACACGTTGAACTTCCAGTAACCAGCCATTCTAACCCTATTTTCTAAATTTACCCGGGCACAAACGAGTTTGTGGTCCGAGTAACCTAGCCAGTGGAACGTGGGACAATCTAAGAAATCTAGTTCGGCTTCACGAACTAACATTCTATCAAGGTAGCTAGCCACCTTGGTAGAAGGCCAACTATTAGCCCACGTCCACATTCTCCCGCCCTTGTGATCGGCCCGGTATCTATCGACTAGACCGAAGTCCTCGATGAGATCGACCAAGCTACGATCACGTTCCTTCCCTCTAGCTCCCCGCCCTCTATCCAACTTGGGGTTCAGGATGGCATTCCAGTCCCCCACTAAGACGAGTCGCTTGGAATCCACCAGGAAGGGCTCCAACCGCCGAAAAAACGAGACGCGCTCCTCCTGGTCGTTGGGCGCATAAACCGCAACCAGACGAAACGCATTGCTTTTCACTGCAATATCGGCCACGATCAGCCGGCCCTCGGCACCGACATGGACAAGATCCACCTTCGCGTCCAGGGTACGCTTGACCAGCAAAGACACTCCTCTGGCCAGCCGGTTCCCATATGCTGAATAGACGACAAAGTCGTTAGACAGCACACAGGCATCGACCTTGCAAACAAAGTGAGTCTCTTGGATCGCGGCGACATCCACGCCGAAGGACAAGAGGTCCCGGAGCAGGCGGGCAGCCTTACTCCGATCCCTAAGGCCCTTCACGTTCATACTGGCTAACTTAATTGACATCATTTAGACCTGTAAAGAGAAAGCAGAAAATTACTTCTGGTCACATACGGAGCGAAAATCATGGGAGTAGGGACCCCGACGGATTGTCCAAGGTTGCCTGTGCCAATATCGGACGTAATTCGTCCGTCTTGGACAATGCCGCCGACGTCCGTGGGAAAAGTAAGTTTTACAGCCCTGTATAAAGATGGGTGGAGGATGACGGGGACCCTCCCGGCACAAAAATGCGAAAGCTGAAGATATTTTGTGCCCGTTTGGCACATTTGTATTTTAGGGAAGGCCTCGACGGCCCCCTGCACAAATTCCCAGGCTTTTGTTTTACATCCCCCGGTATTTCTGATCAAAGTCAGTACCCCGGGGGCGCCTGGGAAATTGGCAGGGTCCTCGATGGACTTTCCGTCAATATTTTTAAGTTTGAAAAGAGGCCTTAGGAGGGCCTTCTTCTGAGAAGAAAGGTCCCTCTCTAAGGCCTGTCTGTCCACTTTGCAGATATCCTTTGAAATAAAGACATTTTTTCTTTGTTTCTCGCCTTTTGGGGAGGATTTATCGGGATTCGGGGAGGGTTTCGGGGAGGGATGATAAGATTTCGGGGAGGAAGGTTCTGATTGGGAGGAGGGTGTGGGTGGTTTGGGGGAAGGAGAAGGTATATGCCTTATCGGGGATGCGGACTGACTCCTCCCCTCAACAAAAACAGTTCTATTTGGAGATGTAGGGGCGGATTGGGTCCTGGGAGCAACCGTGACTTGTTCTGCTCTTCCACGTGCGAAAAGTTCTTTTTTCCCCTTCTTTAGGGACACTTCTTCCTCCTCTCGTCCTCTCTTCAAAGAAGAGGAGCGTGGAGGAGGCATTTCCGCCTCCATTTCTTGTTGTTTCGTCGGCTGCTCCCGCTGCTGCTGCTTTTGCTCTTGTAGCTGTTGTTGTTGTAGTCTCTGCGTTTCTCTTTGTTGCTGTTTTTGCCCCTGCTTCTCTGTTGTTGCTTTGCCTGTTGGTTAGCCTCTTTTCGTGGCTTCTTTTTTTCCGGGGATGGTGATTTCTCCTGTTGAGGAGGAGGGGAAGCAACTTTCTTCCCCCTTTTCTGGGGACCACCTCCGTCCATTCACCGCTTTTTGGGTCCGTCTTTTTCTCCTGTGTGACTGGTGGTTTTGACACCGGCGGTGTTTCCGGTGTCACCTGGTTTTCCTCCGGTTTCCTTGCCGGACACGTTTTGAAGGTGTGTCCGGCCAGACCACACGCCCAGCAGTGCGGCTTCCTTCCCTCCACCACTACAAAGAGCTTCCTTCCTCGACACAACAGGATGTCTGGGACCTTCAAAAAATTCACGCGGTCCATAACCACGATGACACATATATCTTCCGTGGCTATCTCCGCCTTGCTCCTCACACGTGCTACCTCCTCCACCGCTCCAAAAGTCGCAAAAAAGGCACCCACGTGATCACCGGACACCTCCACGGGCACACCATGTATGGTGACCTTGGTTCTTCTTGTACCCATGTATTCGGTCTGGAACCGAATACCCTTGGCTGTCATTACACTTCCAGCCAGATCCTTCGCCTCTCCTTCCGAGCTCAGAAGTATGTCCCACATCGCTCGGGACCTCCTTGCTAACACACAAGGGATAATATTAAGCACCTTTAATGCTTCTTCCATGTTCTCCCTACTGACAGCAATAAATTTTTTTGTTTTTTCATCTGCTGTCAGCAGAGATTGTCCTGCCATAACGTTGGCGACTTCCGGTATCGCTAACAGTTCATTGTCTTTGATATATTCTTTATATTTCTCCTGCATTTGCAGGTAATAATTTGGGTCTTTTTTCACTGGTGCCTTTACCCATACCGTCGGTGAGGGAGTCACCGCGGGCACGGCATCAGAAGTTGAGGGCTGGGGAGACAAAGCCATAGCTTGACTTGCCCCCCCTCACAAACAACAAAATTTTAACAAAAGTTCCAAAGCGCCACGCGCGACGAAGACAAAACAAAGACAGCAAAAAAACAGGTACTCACAATTAACTTCGGGCAACAAAAACACGTAAATCCAAAATTGCAATAAGTCAAGAAAAGACAAAAATGCGAGGCGCACTCTGTTTCGAGCAACGGCTCGTCAGGGCACTATTTATTTTGTAAAATTTACAAAATTATGGCACAAGGCCTAAAAGGGGAGGGGGAGAGGTTGGTTCTCACTTAACTATCCTATACCTAGCTAAACACTATCACGACCCATTCACTCGTTACAATTTGCACAGTCACCAAAAGAACCCATCCATCTACTCCCAATCCTTCGTACACCACAATGCCAGAAACTTACAAGGGACACCTAAAAAGTGGGGAAATTAACCCGTGACAATAAAAATGTATTTATGTACAATATAATATATACAATATAATGTAAAATATTTAATGAAAATGAAATGATGGGAGGGGGATGAACCCAAAAATAAACTAAAAATACAACAAATTTTGAACTAAAATAATAATCAATGTTAGTAAGAACCGACCATCCCAGAAAAAAGAGTGGCCGCTGTATTCCGCCCAATGGCGAAATCAAGAAGCACACTCGCTAAGGGAGTGGGGAGGGGGGTAAAAAATTAGCGGAAAGGGACAATAAAACGCTGAACCAGCCGAGATAAAAAGAGACCAAAACAAACTGGGGAGGTTGGGAATCTCGGCATGGATTATAACAAAAGAGAAAGCCGGGTACAGGCTAGGAACACATTCATTCACTTTAACTAGGTACACAAGAGAGAACTAGCTTAACCAGGGGAGGGTTCCAGAGGAATCCACCCCGATGTAACCAGCAGATCTAAAAGAGAAAATCAAGATTAGCCCCGTTCAAACGAACCAGGCTCGCCACATTTACCCACCTTTTGCTAAAGTCTGTCGAAGTCAAACGTTTCCAATCAGTTCTAATCTTTATTTTGAGCTGATGCTCAAAATAACAGATCAGATCCTGATGTGAAAGACGCTGACCTCGCAAGACTTCCTCCAATCGCGTCGTCCAAATCACCATTCGAGCCGTGGCTAGCAGCGACAGAAACACCATACGCTTCATCCCAGAGAACGGGGGCGACACATTATCACAGGCGAATGCACGATCAATGAGCACAAGCTCTCGCGGCTCGATACGAGCAGTCAACTCGCCGACCCGGTCCCATAGAGGGCGAACCCGCGAACAATGGTAGAAGGCGTGCGAAGCCGTTTCTTCCAAGCCAAGGTTGCAGCGTTCACAATCTGGCAAATCCGCCAGGCCCCATATGAAGGCCATGTCATTGAGAGGCAAGCGATTCCGAGCTAATCGCCAGGTGAGCGAAAACTCAGAGTTGTTGAGATAATCACTCCCTGGCGCCCAAGACCAGAACGAGCGAAACTCGTCCTCCGACAAGCGCAGCACATCACGTAGTGAATCCTTTGCGACGCCCTCCACTAACCCACGATAGAAGACTCTCCTAGGCCGTGAAAGGTCACTGGACCGTGGAATGGCCCGCAGGGCCGCCAGACATTCGAGGAGAAAACTCGATCGCTCTCGAGGCTTACGGCACCGCCTCAAGATGGGGGGAGTGATAGTAAGTCTAGGGAACATGTCCCTCACTATCCCCCTAAGCAATGAGTCTTCGGAAATCGCTCGCCTGAGAAAAACCAACCTCGACGCAACCTTATGGCCCATCAGGTATGGCATTCCCAGGCCCCCATGACACGGACGTTGGTAACAGACACGTTTGTCGACATAGTGTTTGCGTCCTCTCCATAAAATGGAGAATAGCAAACGCTCGATCGCCTTCTTATGCCGTTTACAAAGTGGAAGTACTGACAACTGGTAAAGGATGATGGGAAAGACGTATGTAGCACACGCCTCAGCCATACCCTTTAAGGACAACCTCCTTCGGCGCCAAATCTTGGCCGACGCGCCTACCTTTGCCAGTACTTCAGACCAATTTTTCTCCAACTGTAGGTCGGGCCCGAACCACACTCCAAGAATGCAGACCGGGCCGTCCGTCCAGTCGAAGGGCCCCGGGAGGGTCAGACCCTTCCAGGCGCCTAACCGCAAGCCGGACGACTTGTTGCGGTTAATCTTGGCCCCTGTCACCTGTTCGTACCGTTCAAGCGCCTTCTGTACCACCTCGATGTCCCTGCGGGAGGACACGAAAGTAGTGACGTCATCGGCGTACGCGGAAACCCTGGCTCGAGCACCACCAGGGACAGCGATTCCACGTAGGGCCGGACTGCACGCCCTGTCCCTTAGCCGGCGAAGGAGGGGCTCCAACGCCAAAGCATAAAGTAGGGGCGACAGTGGACAACCCTGTCGGACCGACCTAGACAGCGCCAGAACGCCCGACAACTTTCCGTTCACCTGTACCACAGCCGTCGGGGATTGATACAGGAGGCTAATCCAGCGGCGGAAGTTGGTTTCGAATCCAGCTGCCTGCAGGACAGCCGCCAGATACCGATGGTCAACCCTATCAAATGCCTTGGACTGATCTAAATGGATCAGCGCGGCTTCGTCGTCGTCTTTTATCCCCTCTATGATCGTGCGTATCAGATGCAGGTTGCTCTGAATTGTTCGGCCCTTCACAGCACAAGTCTGCTCAGGTCCCAACAGAGACTCGGCAACTAATTGCAAACGATTTTGCAAGATCTTGGCCAAAATCTTTAACTCTGTGTTTAGCAGAGTTATGGGCCGGTAACCCTCTAGCTCCCTCCCCACACCCTTGCCTTTTCTCAACAGCGTGATCACACCCCTGGTGAACCGTTTGGGGATGGACCCCTGCCGGAACCAGTTGTTGAACACGACAGTCAAAATCGGGACAAAGATGTGCGACAGCCTCAAGTACAATTCATAGGGCAAACCATCGAGACCCGGCGATTTGCCACTGCCGACCTTCTTCAGCGCCGCGTAGACTTCGCCCTCCGTAATCTCTCCCTCGCAGCTAGCTGCATCAGCCGGCAAAAGCCGGGGGAAGTCAGCCAAATAGCTGCGAAACTCCTCATCACGGAGACCGGGCTCCTTGGTAAACAGGATCTCGAAATGCCGCCGAAACGCCTCGCACATGTCGTCAGTCGACCGCAGAGTGTGTCCCTCCGGGTTGCGAACCTCTCGAATGTACCGGTCGCCTCCGCGGCGAATTTCTTCCTTGCGCAGTTCTGCGCCCATATTCACAGCTTCGGAAGACATCTTGCTTAACTTATGTCTAACTACCTGGCCCATGTAACGATCGCTATTCGACCGGTCCACGGCCTCCTTAGCTATGGCTATCTCTAGGGGATCCCCACCAGCCACCGCCCGGGAGTAGTTAGCTCTAAGTGTCTTCACCTTGTCAGCCTTATCTAGTTTGAGCCGAATGCTGAACTGAGTGGTGAAAGACCTAATACTATCCTTAAGGTTATCCCACCACTTATTCCCGATGACTCCCCCAGTTAACGCCCGCTGCACTAAGTTAATTAGCTGGCGCCGGAAGTCCCGCCTGTCCAGTAAGGACACGTTGAACTTCCAGTAACCAGCCATTCTAACCCTATTTTCTAAATTTACCCGGGCACAAACGAGTTTGTGGTCCGAGTAACCTAGCCAGTGGAACGTGGGACAATCTAAGAAATCTAGTTCGGCTTCACGAACTAACATTCTATCAAGGTAGCTAGCCACCTTGGTAGAAGGCCAACTATTAGCCCACGTCCACATTCTCCCGCCCTTGTGATCGGCCCGGTATCTATCGACTAGACCGAAGTCCTCGATGAGATCGACCAAGCTACGATCACGTTCCTTCCCTCTAGCTCCCCGCCCTCTATCCAACTTGGGGTCCAGGATGGCATTCCAGTCCCCCACTAAGACGAGTCGCTTGGAATCCACCAGGAAGGGCTCCAACCGCCGAAAAAACGAGACGCGCTCCTCCTGGTCGTTGGGCGCATAAACCGCAACCAGACGAAACGCATTGCTTTTCACTGCAATATCGGCCACGATCAGCCGGCCCTCGGCACCGACATGGACAAGATCCACCTTCGCGTCCAGGGTACGCTTGACCAGCAAAGACACTCCTCTGGCCAGCCGGTTCCCATATGCTGAATAGACGACAAAGTCGTTAGACAGCACACAAGCATCGACCTTGCAAACAAAGTGAGTCTCTTGGATCGCGGCGACATCCACGCCGAAGGACAAGAGGTCCCGAAGCAGGCGGGCAGCCTTACTCCGATCCCTAAGGCCCTTCACGTTCATACTGGCTAACTTAATTGACATCATTTAGACCTGTAAAGAGAAAGCAGAAAATTACTTCTGGTCACATACGGAGCGAAAATCAATGGGAGTAGGGACCCCGACGGATTGTCCAAGGTTGCCTGTGCCAATATCGGACGTAATTCGTCCGTCCTGGACAATGCCGCCGACGTCCGTGGGAAAGGTAAGTTTTACAGCCCTGTATAAAGATGGGTGGAGGATGACGGGGACCCTCCCGGCACAAAAATGCGAAAGCTGGAGATATTTGTGCCCGTTTGGGCCATTTTTATGGTCGGGAAAGCCTCAACGGCCCCCTCCCTGCACAAATTCCCAGGCTTTTGTTTTACATCCCCCGGTGTTTCTGATCAAAGTCAGTACTCCGGGGGCGCCCGAAATTGGCAGGGTCCTCGATGGACTTTCCGTCAATATTTTTAAGTTTGAAAAGAGGCCTTAGGAGGGCCCTCTTCTGAGAAGAAAGGTCCCTCTCTAAGGCCTGTCTGTCAACTTTGCAGATATCCTTTGAAATAAAGACATTTTTTCTTTGTTTCTCGCCTTTTGGGGAGGATTTATCGGGATTCGGGGAGGGTTTCGGGGAGGGATGATAAGATTTCGGGGAGGAAGGTTCTGATTGGGAGGAGGGTGTGGGTGGTTTGGGGGAAGGAGAAGGTATATGCCTTATCGGGGATGCGGACTGACTCCTCCCCTCAACAAAAACAGTTCTATTTGGAGATGTAGGGGCGGATTGGGTCCTGGGAGCAACCGTGACTTGTTCTGCTCTTCCACGTGCGAAAAGTTCTTTTTTCCCCTTCTTTAGGGACACTTCCTCCTCCTCCTCCCGTCCTCTCTTCAAAGAAGAGGAGCGTGGAGGAGGCATTTCCGCCTCCATTTCTTGTTGTTTCGTCGGCTGCTCCCGCTGCTGCTGCTTTTGCTCTTGTAGCTGTTGTTGTTGTAGTCTCTGCGTTTCTCTTTGTTGCTGTTTTTGCCCCTGCTTCTCTTGTTGTTGCTTTGCCTGTTGGTTAGCCTCTTTTCGTGGCTTCTTTTTTTCCGGGGATGGTGATTTCTCCTGTTGAGGAGGAGGGGAAGCAACTTTCTTCCCCCTCCTAACCACCTCCGTCCATTCACTGCTTTTGGGTTCGGTTTTCTTCTCCGGCGAAACTATTGTCTTTGACACCGGCGGTGCTTCCGGTGTCACCTGTGTCTCTTGCGGCTTCCTTGCCGGACACATTTTGAATGTGTGTCCGGCTAGACCACACGCCCAGCAATGCGGCTTCCTCCCCTCCACCACCACAAACAATCTCCTTCCACTGTATGTAATAATATCCGGGACCTTCAGGAAATTTTCCCTGTCTAACACAATGCAAACATTAATATCCTCCGTGGCTATCTCCGCCTTGCTCCTCACACGTGCTACCTCCTCCACCGCTCCAAAAGTCGCAAAAAAGGCACCCACGTGATCACCGGACACCTCCACGGGCACACCATGTATGGTGACCTTGGTTCTTCTTGTACCCATGTATTCGGTCTGGAACCGAATACCCTTGGCTGTCATTACACTTCCAGCCAGATCCTTCGCCTCTCCTTCCGAGCTCAGAAGTATGTCCCACATCGCTCGGGACCTCCTTGCTAACACACAAGGGATAATATTAAGCACCTTTAATGCTTCTTCCATGTTCTCCCTACTGACAGCAATAAATTTTTTTGTTTTTTCATCTGCTGTCAGCAGGGAGATTGTCTTTTTTGCCATAACGTTGGCGACTTCCGGTATCGCTAACAGTTCATTGTCTTTGATATATTCTTTATATTTCTCCTGCATTTGCAGGTAATAATTTGGGTCTTTTTTCACTGGTGCCTTTACCCATACCGTCGGTGAGGGAGTCACCGCGGGCACGGCATCAGAAGTTGAGGGCTGGGGAGACAAAGCCATAGCTTGACTTGCCCCCCCTCACAAAACAACAAAATTTTAACAAAAGTTCAAAAAGCGCCACGCGCGACGAAGACAACAAAGACAGCAAAAAAAAACAGGTACTCACAATTAACTTCGGGCAACAAAAACACGTAAATCCAAAATTGCAATAAGTCAAGAAAAGACAAAAATGCGAGGCGCACTCTGTTTCGAGCAACGGCTCGTCAGGGCACTATTTATTTTGTAAAATTTACAAAATTATGGCACAAGGCCTAAAAGGGGAGGGGGAGAGGTTGGTTCTCACTAAACTATCCTATACCTAGCTAAACACTATCACGACCCATTCACTCGTTACAATTTGCACAGTCACCAAAAGAACCCATCCATCTACTCCCAATCCTTCGTACACCACAATGCCAGAAACTTACAAGGGACACCTAAAAAGTGGGGAAATTAACCCGTGACAATAAAAATGTATTTATATACAATATAATATATACAATATAATGTAAAATATTTAATGAAAATGAAATGATGGGAGGGGGATGAACCCAAAAATAAACTAAAAATACAACAAATTTTGAACTAAAATAATAATCAATGTTAGTAAGAACCGACCATCCCAGAAAAAAGAGTGGCCGCTGTATTCCGCCCAATGGCGAAATCAAGAAGCACACTCGCTAAGGGAGTGGGGAGGGGGTAAAAAATTAGCGGAAAGGGACAATAAAAGGCTGAACCAGCCGAGATAAAAAGAGACCAAAACAAACTGGGGAGGTTGGGAATCTCGGCATGGATTATAACAAAAGAAAAAGCCGGGTACAGGCTAGGAACACATTCATTCACTTTAACTAGGTACACAAGAGAGAACTAGCTTAACCAGGGGAGGGTTCCAGAGGAATCCACCCCGATGTAACCAGCAGATCTAAAAGAGAAAATCAAGATTAGCCCCGTTCAAACGAACCAGGCTCGCCACATTTACCCACCTTTTGCTAAAGTCTGTCGAAGTCAAACGTTTCCAATCAGTTCTAATCTTTATTTTGAGCTGATGCTCAAAATAACAGATCAGATCCTGATGTGAAAGACGCTGACCTCGCAAGACTTCCTCCAATCGCGTCGTCCAAATCAG